>VXAD01003683.1:0-48937 GCA_013399195.1 Dicrurus megarhynchus | reverse complement strand
CGCTCCCCCTTCCCACACCCCTCCAAAGGCAAGGGGGAGGGGGGCGCCGGCGGAGAGCCGCCGTGAGGGAGAACGGGCTGGAGGAAAGCACGGAGCTCGGGAAGAGCCACCTTTATCCACCTGTAGCAGAGCCGGGTGGGGCGGGGCAGCGCAGGGACCGGTGGCCCCCCGGGGGCTGCGGAGCCTCCTCCTTTCCCGGCCGACTCAGACATTTTTGGGCTCTAGCACCTGAGAAGGGTCCCAGGCAGCTCAGCTCACAGGGACCCTGTTTCATGAGTAACAATACCGCAGGGTAAAGCACGGGCTCTTACTTTGCTGAAAGGAGAAACACCCTTGACGGATAGCAAAGGCCTCTGGAGGTGCTCATTGGAGAGTGAGACTAGGACATGGATAATGCTCTACCGGTTGTGTGGCCTCAGGCCTTATTTGCATGGTGAGGTTATTTCATTTATTTAAGGAATAAGCATTTTGCTGTGATTGTTAATGTATCCTATAATATTCTTTCAATGTTCTCCCCTGAAAAATTCCTGAAATATTTTTTTTTTCTGCCAGCCAAAGAGAGAAATAAGACATATCCAAGCCCAGAAAGTCTAATGTGTAAATTCAAATAAATAAATATATAACAATAGTAATAAATAAGTGTCATTCCACATTCAGATGAGTAACCTGATCAGACTGGTACCATGGCTCTTTAAATGCAGATAACTCTCCATAGTACAGTCATTACGTTAACAGCAAAACTTCCCCATGTTCTTTCAGGATTGAAAGACCCTAGAGAAATGAAGTGGGAGTACGCTCCCTAATCTACAAAGTCACTGTGTAGAGGAAGCCTGTTGGGTTCTTGCTATTTTACAGTACTGCTATTTGTATTTTTTGCTATTCCTGTTTATTTAGGATTCTCTCTTTCTCCAGATGGTTAGAAGACTTTGATTCCCACTTTTTAGCATAAGCAGCATTGAGAGAGGTTACAGAAGAGAAAAAAGGGTCTTTCTTTACAACAGATAATTAAATGTAAAAAAAACCCCAGAACCTCAGAAAATGCTGATGCATGGGGTTTCTAGCACAATATGAAGCCATCCCATGGTAACCCCACCTTGGCTCTGAAGAATGCAGCAGTATTTCACTGAGATCATGAATCTGTCCACTTGCCCTTGTACTAGAAACCTTTTACAAACTGCTCGATACAGAGCTGCCAGATCAGCTTTCAGAATTAGCACATGAACTGAGAGACTGCCTGTACAGTACTTTGGAAGTCTCCAAGACCTCAAAGTACTATCAGTTTCTTGCTACCTGATAAACTTCAAATTCTGGTCAGCCTTGTCCTTAAAGTATATAAGCACCAGCATTGTCCTTAAAATGTACAATTTTTAATACTGAATGCCAGCAATTTTACATTTTTGTTATTATTCTCATATCTTCCAGTTCAATATAAGCAGAGCCACAAAATTAATTTCTCTTGATAGTTTTCCATTTAGTCTCTCTGGCTAGTTGGGTTTGATGGTACAGCATGTACCTACTAGTGAAATAGAGAAAACCCTATTTCAGTGCCTGGAACAAGAGCATGACCAGGTTTTTGCTTCTGACAAAGTGCTCAGCAATAGAGGTTGTTAAGGTAAATCCAAACCTTTGAAACCTGACAAGGGACTTGCCTACTTTGTAGCCTGTGCACTGCAGTTGTGTTTCAGTTTGCACTTTTTTTTCCATGGCCTGGCCAAACATCATTTAAGTAGGAATATAGTGAAGGAGAAAGGAATATATTTTTAGTACTACTACAGGCAGTCAGGAGACAGTAATCCATACATACATTTAAAGATATAAACGAATTTCTCAATTTTGGTCATCACAAAAGGGAAAAAAGAGATGATTTTCCAGTGGATTCAAGTCATTTTTTGATAAGTCTGCAAGCCCATAAGTGGCCACACCAAGTCTGAGCTGTAATCATAGTGTTTTGAGGGCTGTATGACATAACAGCTTCAGTAAGTTTAGAGCTTTACTAAGAGCTCATGGAAATTTCTTAATCATGAGACAAAAAATGTTTTAATAAAGCCTTAGGATGTAACTTGGGCAAAGAATGCCAAACAATTATGCAAGCACACACCTCAGAAAATATGGATAAGTGCCAGAGGAATTGAATGGCATATTTTGTGTTGATTGGGGTGAACACAATTTGCAGTTATTGAAACATATTCACCACTGGCCAGGAGGATGAGATAGCAATGGCAGTGAAAGCTCTACCAAAAAGGAAATTCTGCTGATGCACAAGAGGGAGGGATACCAAATTCTTTATAAGGAGAACATGCTGAAGGCCTCTTCATCTCTGAGAACTTTACAAAAGAGGAAAGAAGTTTGCTGTCCTTTACAAGTACTCACAATCATGGTATACTGTTATAAATTGGTTATGGAAATAGCTACGTACTATGAACAATTGGTAACAATTAAGCTCCTAAAAATTATCTTTGTGTTCTATGTATCACCAAGCAACCACTCAAATGCCTCTGAGGTAAAACTAATAAAACATATTAAAAAAATAATGTACATAAAAAGCCACAAACTACAAAAGAGGAGAAATTGAAGTGCAGTATTCTATTTTGCACTTGTATTTGGACTTGTATATTCTAGAGACTTTTAATCATAAGAGTAATCCTCCTTAATAGAGGATGGTACTTCAGAGAGTTAAGTGCAAAACACAGAAGCCTAGAGTTGCTCAAAGCAGACAAATTTAACAGGCTGAAATTTCAGTGAGCTAAGAAGAAATAGTTCAAAAAAGCAGACAAGAGCTGAGCCTATGTAAAAGGGAGGTAAAAGTAGCAGCTGAAAGTTTGTAGTCAAGTCCTGGAAAATTATTTTTTAAGCTTGAAATGAAAAGCAAACTAGGGACTCCGAGTAGTCACAGACTGATTTTAGTTTGGTCTTTATTTTTTTTTACTGTTTAAGGAAAATTAAAATACAAATCCAGGTGATTTTTATCTTGTTTCAAGAAGTCACCTTTCAATTTAGCTATATTAGTTTTTAATATCTGGGTTATCTGGACATAGTGGCTAGTATAGTACATCTTTTTTGCTGGCAAGGACAGGTAAGCAAGAGTTGGAATCTAACTTTGGCTTTTGTGTATAAATTTATATCCAGTTTAAGTAAATAGCCTACTACCCATATTCCTGTGTTTTTCACTGTGGAGAATTTTGCTGAATTCAAAAACATAAATATATGTAAAAATCTATAGATAAAAGTTATAGATAGACAGTACCAAAGCTGAGAAATTAAGGGCTAATAGCACTGCTGCTACTCTTCAGAATGCCCTTAGCATCCAGAGATTGCAAATGAAGTTTACTCAGTTTAGACCAGAAGTTACTTGCAGTTTAGACCAGAAGGACTATCTAAGAAAATAAGGTTTGCTACTTCAAGTTACTCAACAGTATATAAATAAAATCTCAGCCATACATTTCCCCCTACTTATCCACAGCTACTTGAGTGCTGAACATAGCACATTACATTGTGAGGCACTGTATAATCTTTTTAGATATTGCTTGTTACCCAGAAATGAGAGCATGGGCAGAGTTTTGCACAGAATATATGCAAGGAGGAGCATGTTGTGGCATTTACAGTCTTAACTGTACACCTTCTTTTCTTCACTTATGATTCAACCAATAGAACTTTTTCCAAATTTTTTTATTAATATTCCATAGTACCATGAATTACCTCATAAAACTAGAAGTTAGGAGTTGTTTCCCTGGCATAACCATTTGACCTCAACTTACCTGCTACAATTATGCAAATGAAAACAGCTAGTGAAAATCAAATTAACAAGGACTGCCTGCAGCTTACTTTTGTGCTTGAAATTGCCACCCACTTATTTGTTTGTTAACCTTGGCATCCAGTGGAAAAACGGGAATTATGAAAGAGCCTTAAAATACTAGGAAATGGCTAAGAATGGCAACCTGCTGTTCATCTGCCATGAACAGACTAATTTAGTCTGAAGTAGTGCGTGTTAAGAATATTATCCTGATAAATGATTGTTGTGCTTCAAGAAACGCTGGCCCCCGCCTTTTGTTGTGCATAAGCCAACAACAAAACTTCTCAAGAATAGAGCTGCATAATTAAAACTCTGACAAACAAGGGACAGTTTGGGTTGAAGTTTAAATGCAAAGCCAGCACCTCTGGCTCAGGAGAAGACTAAGTTCCTATAAACTGGAAAAAGTTGCAAGCAAGCAGAAGAATCCATCCATAACGGTACTTTGAATGAAGTTAAAGATTCAAACCTCACTTTTCCTCTGCTCCTGGTAGACACCCATGAAACATTTTGGCAAAAGCCTCATTTCTTTTTAGTACTGGTGTTAAAGGATGCAAACTTAATGTTCAGAGACATGCTATTCACTAACATACTGAAAAAGCACTGTGGTAGATGCACAAGGTCTAATTATACGGATATCACCATCATATTAGGCTGCAATTCATGCTTCTGTTTCTTTTTGAAATATATAGGAAATCACCGATAAGGTTTAATTTCATTATACATATTGCTCAACTATGTAGAATAATGATTTATACAATCTTGATTTGAGTTTTGTATAGTTAGAAAGCTCTTCATATATTCACAGACCCAGGTTTCATGTGTCCATCATATTTACAAAGAGAGAAGATGCTGTCTCTTTTTTTCTATAAAGCAGAAAGTGAATTAAGACCTAAAGGTAGCTTTGTTGCCAAACCAAAAAATGATTCAATGGTGAATAGACTATCAAATCTCAAAATTAATAAGGTTATAAAATTTCTATTTCTGTTTCCATTTTCCTATTTATAAAAGCAGAATCATAGTTTTCACCTCCAAGGATTGTGTGGACATGGTTAATGTTCACATAACAACAAAATTTCAGAAAAACCTCTGATAAAGCTAGAAACAAATTATCAGTTGTTATTTAAGAGATTGGATAGTGTTCAAAAAGTTATTGAACCACATTTCAAACAATGAGGAATTAAGAAGGCACACAATTGCTCTAACACTAATTGATCACCATCATGTGGGGAAAAAATAATCATTGTTTATTGGAAAAAAGTACTGCATAAAGGAGAAACGTACCTCTATGGACAGAATTAGCATCCAAAGCTGAATAAACAATATCTACTTTCAATGGAGTTTGGATTTCATCAGAAAACAAAACCAAACCCCCCAGAAAACTAAAGCCAAAACCCTCCAAAATAATACTACTAATATTAAATAAAAAGTAAAATAAAATAGCTACATTACAATTCTGGTGATAAACTTTATGGTTAAGTAAATAGGAACAGAATTTTGTCTTAAAATTAATGAAATAAAATAAAGATAAAAAGAAAGTTGAATTCAAAAGAGACTGAAGCACTGTAAAGGCTTATTTTGTATTTCCTGGATATGAAAGACATCATAAGCCTTTTACCCTCACTGTGGCATTAGAGGCAGTGCTGATGTTAAAGGATGTTGTAGATTATTCTACATCTCAAAAAAAGTTGCTGATTCAGTTCACCTGTTAATGAGGAGTTAATTTTGGTCCCAATTCTTTCTCTGGAAAAGGTAAGAATTCACTTAGTGAATACCAATATAGCTGTTGAGAATATTCTTTATAGAAATATCAGAACTTCACTTATTTATGGTGTGGAGTTTAAAATAATTTCATTATAAAATGTAATCCGTTAACCTTTATCTCCTTGAATTCTAAGAGTACTATATTAGAATTATTTGCAAGGCAAGACTGTGCTCAGTGAAAACAAAGGAGAAATCAGTCCAAAAGTTTAAGAGGTGATACTGATTGTGTAAGAGGCATAGAAGGATGCTTTGAATAGAGAATAATCACAAGCACAGCTCTAGATATGGGATTTGCTCTTAAGCCTTAAACATCATCTTCCTACATGCAGATGTAAAAAGTGATTCCTCCCACAGATCCCCCAAAGTTAATTAGAAATTGTGCTACCATGCTTCCACAAGGATATCCCCTGAACACTGGGAAATAGCTATCTAAATTTCACAATCACTTTCTAAATACCATTACTGAAAAGCAACTCCAAAGACAGAACAAATTCCTTCATAAGTACACCTATTTTAAAATTCTTAAACCAGATCAGTCTAAAATAATTTCTTCTGTTCCTTACCCGATATTTTTTGAGCACAGTTTATATTGTGCCTAAGCTTCTTCAACATCACCAAAATAACCCGCATGACTCAGCCATATTTTTCCTGACTTGCACCGGTGCAATAAAGAGCAGGATGAGACATGCCAGCTGGTTTTACTTTATTAATATTTCTGACTTGCAAAGCACCACAGGTAATGCTGAAAGAATTAAGCAGTACAGCTGTGCTGGTCCCTAGCAGTGTTGTGGTGCTAATGTGAATTAAGATTTTGGTGACCATTCATGAAGCGACAAGAGAGCAGGAAGTGACAGCAACATTGTTTGTTATAAATCACTACAAGTCACGAAAGACTACCAAGACACAGAAAACTCAAAAGGAAACAGAATAGTACTTCACTAGATGTCATCTTCAATTTTGTTTTCAGTACGATTGCCTTGACAGAGGATTCATTAATAAAAATCCTGGGTGGCATTACTGGGTCTTATTCCTTCTTTTCTCTTAGATGTTACTGCATTTTAAAAAGTGAAAATCTCACATTAAAATATAAGATTAATGGCTGAAACAAATTAAAGAGCATTGGAAAATTCCAGGCTCACAATGTACAAGTATTTCTAATCGCTTCATATCGTCAAGACAGAAATTAGTGCTGTGATGTATGTATTTTTAATAGACCTTTATATTAATATATAAATTAGAGCTGACATCTAATTTTTCTACCAAAAACATCCTACTAGAGAGAGGTAGGTGCAAATTCTTTGCTATTTAGGGGTTTTAATGATAAATATGGATACCACTCATTTATATGTCTTGTTTGGGTGTTAACAGTAAGAGCACATTTTCTCTAAGGTGCAAATGGCAACCTTTGCAGAAGTCAACAGCAATAACTTGAAATCAGATATTAAGTTTTGCTTTAGGAAACTCCCAACAGGGAAAACTGAAGTTCTCCTCATTACATAGGCATAATCAGCATATTTTGTTCATTTCACATTATCTAAACAATAGATGAATACTTCTTTTTTTTCCCTTTTCCCCTTCACTCCTTCTCCAACTAGGAAAAGGTGTTATTACATTGAGAGGCCTGACAAATTTGTTACTGCCTCAACTAACTCTTGGCAAAGCTAAACTCTTGGACTATGTGAATTTAATTCTTTTAGCATTGTTTTACACAGAAATGATTCAAGGTTAATACTTATGGCAGGTCAAATGTACCTTCTACTTCAATACACACAATAAGTGACCTTAATTGGCATGTACTTTAAAGGTATCTTGAGGTCCTTAATCTTTGCCATTGAAGATTGTAAGTAACGATGATCACAGAGACAAGAAAAGTGTATTTGATGTATCATTAAAATGTCATAGGCAGTAGCTTAAGAAATTTCCAAAATTGTTAGAGAAAAATGTGTTTAAAATATATTACTATAGTTCCAAAATACCTGTCCATAAAGTGTAAATGTACATTAAAACCCCAAGGTGATTTACTAGTATAAGTACAGACTCACCAAGATCCAATGTTTACCAAGAGTTAGTTGAGGCAATAACAAATTGTCAGACCACTAAATGTAATAGTACCTTTTCCTAATTGGAGAGGGAGTGAAGGGGAAAAGAAAAAAGAAAAGAAGTATTCATTTAAAAAGTATTTAATGTGGGTTAGACTTTTTTTTAAGAATCCTTGCATCAACTAGAATAGGTAAGTTTGGTAAAGATACTGCAATACATATATCCTTTCAGAAATATAAGAAAGGCAATAGGTGACATTTTCCACAGATTTTAGATAAAGCTTTTGTTAACTAAAGTTACATGACTTTTCTATTACACCAGTGATCACTGCATTTTCTTCTCACTTAAGTCAATTGTATGACTGTTCAAAAATAAACTAAAAAAACCCTAAACCACAGAACATCCTCTACAACCTTTGATGTGTAGTAAATCTTATTTGTACATTACAAGTTCTTCAGAAGACAACAATTAAACTGCAAGTAATTAAGGAAGAAGAGTCTAACTTGATCCATCAAGGCTATAACAGATCAGCCTTAATACTGATTGATTTGCTTTTTAATCTTCTCCAACTCATCAACTTCTTTTCCATCTTAATAAGAGTTTCATTAGTTGTTCTTCTCATGGGGCCATTTAAACAGAAGAACCAGTAGATAATTCAGAATCCACAAGTAATGTTTCTCTACCTAGAAGGTACTCCAAATCTTCACAAACAAATTAACAAACTACCCTGTTTTCACCCTTATTAGAAAAACATACATCTTACTCCCTTACTTTAGAAATATTTTTATAAATGTGCCTTCCTTGAATGTGTACTTTGAGTTAGACATTTGCAAAGGGGAACACTGCAAAGGGATAGAGCCAGAAAAGGAACACTGCAGGAAAAAGGGTTCACTGTTCAGAGAAAAAGAATCTCAATGACTAAGGCAAAGAATTGGCAAAGAAATCCTACATAAGTAGACAGACAACGAAACATCTAATAGGTGAAAGTTACCATCTTTGGCACAGGACTGAGCTTTAGACTAAATCTGTTGTGCAGTTCACATCAGAAAACACAGGGTGTAAGTAGGAGGAGATGAAATCTAGGGAGAGAAGAGGGGGCAGTACACCAGGTCTGAGAACAAACAGCAGGATTCAGGCAATGCTTAATTGTGCAGAGGCCAGGAAAAAAGAAAAAGAAAAGAAAAAAGTACAGCATTTTTTTCTGTAACTGAAACAGTTGTGAGAATGTGGAATTTGGGATTAAGGGGAGTTTTATGTTGGAATCACATTCATCTAGTTTTTGTGTGCTCTTCTCCCAGCTAACCCCCAACAGGGCAGAGACAGGTTTTTGGACTTTGTCTGAAGAAATGAATCTTGAACTCCAGTCAGCTCCAAAATACACTGTATTAGTCCGCATGACACTTTAAACCTGAGGAATTTTAGTTTTCATTTAGATTTTGATCAGTCCCAATTTTTTTCAGTATTTCAAAGAATTTGGTATTTCAGGTGTGTCAATCCTCTATTAGCTTACCTTCTAAATAAAACCTTTCATATACTTTTATATGTTCCATATATAAGCAGTGCTGTGATCCCACAGCAGATCCAAGCAAGTAAAGCCTTGGGTATGTACAGCTCCCTGCATAGGAAAATTAGTATGGCATAATAGGTAGGTGTAAGGATTAGACTGAGGATCATATTACAGGATTAGGGCAGATATACATGCAATGGATTTTGTAGGAAATGACCAGCCTTGCACTAGATGCAGCCTCAGAGTCCTATTTATAGTATAATCTACTTCCTAGTCAGGTTACATTAATATCCTTATCCTTTTTGCATAGACTAGTTGGCATATTCTTGGTACAATTTTCAAGACTAATCTTTTATCTAGGATGGCATTTGCTGTAACAGTGCAGTTTAAAGCTCAGTACAGAATTTGTGTCAGCACTTTTTGTCCCACAAAGAGCTGAAATTAAAACATTAAAACAGATAATGTAGCCATTGTCCTGAGAAAAGCTCACAGCTTCTTGCAAGCTCATAATAACTGAATACTCTAAAATCCATGGGCAATTTGTAAGTATTGTTTGGAGATTTCTTGGCCATGGTAAAGGTTTCCCAGGTGCTCTTCTGAAGCACATTTATTTTCCAAGAACCAGCATCTTATTCTTTTGCTTGGACTAAAAACCTCTTCAGATTAAGGTTTAAACTAAATTAATTTTTTTGTGCTAACGGACAGAAATCTGTGATCACATCCATGTATTTGATCTAGTGTCAAACAGCAGAGGTGGTAATTATTCTATCTTAAGCAATTTAGTGGAATCAAATAATGTGGAATCAAATTCAGAGTGAGCAGAAACATTCAGCTTCAAATTCAGGATTTGGACAGAATTAATTTTCCCACCTTTTAGTACTATTTTTATGTTTAAGTTGGTCTATCAGGGTTTCCACAGGAATCAAAAATCAAAAGCCTCACAAAACTAAGCATCACAACTTTACTCAAGTGAACTAAGAAATATATCAACATTATGAACAAGCCTTTATGCATATCTCCACTTTCTGATCACCTGTCAGAAGATGAACATTAAGGGCTGGGTGTTTCAAATCTCTATCATCCAGTTTGTTTGAAGGTGTATATACACGCCTAAACATGTAGGTACAGTTTATGGTGTTATCTCATTGGTATTAGCTTACAGTTTTCCTAAGTAAATTTAATATTACTAAAATATACTTTCCAAATAAACTTCTAGGTTCCTGCAATCCAAACAGCTGGTTTTTTCATTAGAAATTTACATCAGATATTTAAAAGACGGTTAAGAAACAGATATTATCTATGCTCTGTAAATGGTTGGAAAGACATATTTACAGCTGGAGCATTTTAGAGTTTACTGCCCTGGGCAGAGAATAATCACTCACAGTCATTTTAGTTTGTTATATTCTTTTAGTAGTTGAGATAAGCACTTTGCTATTTTCACCCTAGTGGTCAAAATGTATCGGTTTTGTTTATATTTTATGATAAACTATATGCAGAATGAACACTTGAACAACTTGTAAAGAACTGAAATGTGATCATAACTATTGCAGAAACCAGGGTTTAGGAGGTTTGTTTCAGTTACAAGACAAAAGGAATTATTATAACAAATAATAAGTGAACAATCCATGAAAATGCTTGCTGAAAAATCCAAGGATTGTAGTGATATAACTGATGTAACATATGGTAAACAAGAAAAACAAGCATTTGGCAATCAACAGGCAATACTAGGTTATTAGATAAGTAAAATGAGAGTCCTATTGTCTTATTCTATCATTTTCATTTAGTATTTTCCTTGTAGAGAACTGAGAAAAACAGAATGCAATGTCTCGGTTTTCACCTAACTGCCAACCTGCCTATGGAATTAATTCTGTCCTCTTTGGCAAGTCAGGCAAAGTTTATGAATTTATACTCTGCTTCTCAGATTTATTGTACTAACTCTTGGCTAATCCTTTTGTTCTTCACAAACATTTAATTTCAAAACTCTGAATGTGTCTTCCAAATTTGGAATATTTGCATATTTGAGTACACCTCCAGACTCTGGAATGAATATTCTACATTTATTGTAGTTGATAAATATTGATGCCCTTCTCTTGAAAGTTTATCTCATTCAATTTCACATAGTAAAAAGCTTATTCTAACACCTCTGATGTTTGGGCCTCTTAACCTACCTAAAATAGCACAAAATGTAAGATTGCATTTGGACTTTTACATCCTTTAAACCAAAACAGAGACCACCACGACATTTCACATCAAGTATTACCACATTTTCTTACTCCGAAGAAGGCATGAAATAATGTTTGCAATTTACTTTTATTTATTTTTGGAATATTTGTATCCTTACTAGAGCACTTTGTGACTAATAGGTGAGAATTACGAGAATTACAGTAGAGAATCTTTTCATATCGGTGTTTATTGACAAAAAAAGGGCAAGGATCAGCTTCAGTCTGTTTGAACTTCAATTAAGGTCGGGTAAAACATTGAGTTCAAGGCACTAACAACTAAAGATCAAAATTTTAAAGGTTTTTAGATGCTTAAAGAGGAACGTAAGAAAGGTACAGGAATTACAAAAATGTTTAATCGCTTTGTGTAATTTTGTCTCCTGAGGAGCATTTGTTTTTTTCTGTAAGTCCCAATGGATGCATGAGAAGGTGTTCTCACTTTCTCCTCCACTGTGCATGAAGCAAATTATTTATAGCCGTCAGGACTCCCATTCTCGACAACACGACTGTTGCAAATATTTTGAATACAACTTGTGCTTAAGTAAGTACATGCCTTTTTTTCTAAACTTACTTTTATAAAAAGGAACTTGGAATCCATGCTCTAGTACTGTAAGCACAAGCTTAATGTTCTCCAGAGCTAATCCAGCAAAACACTTAAAACATATACTAATATAGGACTGGTAATATGCTTAACATTAAGCTCTATTTAGAGAAATACTTTTAGCACTTGCTGCAGTGTATTTTGTAAGATAAGCATACTCAAGTATTAAACTCTCAACATGCATTTTTCCAGGACTGTGGTCAATGTTTGCCTCCAGCCACAGCATGACCTGGTTACTTATATGTTTTAAAGCTCCTGAATAGACAAAAAGCCTAGGTCTCTCCTAGTGTAATTGTACTGATGGCACTGGAGATACAACACAGCTTCCTTGGCTTTAAACATTGTACAGCATACACATTTTGTAAATTCCCACTGGATCTATTGCTGTCACTGCAGGTGTCATGGACTCAGATCAGATGAACATTTAAAAAAAAAAAAAAACCTAAAAAAATGAAAACATACTACCCAAATGAAAACATACTACCCAGACTTGATTAGTCAATTCTCTTGGCTGTATTTGATTTGGCTTTAAAAACTAAGTTTTAGATGTACGTGGAATTACTTTTTTTTAGCAAAGAAGGATTTTTTTCAGCAGTTTGATTTAGATGTTGTTAAGCCAACAATCCATTCTTTTTCCTTAAAAACCTAAAGAAAGTGTTTCAGGAGCCGTTACGTAACAGTTGAAATTGGCAAAAGATAAACACAATGTTTCCAGCTATGGTCTAAACATAAAATTGACACTAAAACTGGGGGGTTTTTCTCCTTTATATGCTTTGCACTCTGTCTCACAGCAACTCATTCTATATTTCCTTCATTTTTATTCTCACTTTCTCTACAGCCTACGCATACTGAAATTCCCATGTCCCATTTCTAACTATATTTTCTCCTATTATGTAATTATATAATGGATGGTAAATTAGTAAGAACTAAACATAAACAAGAAGGTGTTATTTTATTTGAGGAATGCTGTTCCCATTCACCAAACACTGTTTATAACATCGGCAAGGCTTCATCTGCAATACAGAACAGCGTGTAACTCAGTGTTGTTGTTTATTATTGAATGTGCAAGTGATATATTTCACAAAGACATCAGTAATGAAGCAGAGTGTAGAAACAGCAATGCCCAAGACGCATCAGCCCAAGACCTATCATGTTACTGTAACATTTTCCTTTCAGAAATATAAATACTGAGATGAAAGTGTGTGCCATAAAAATTCTTTCATAAACCTGTCTCTCCACAGCCCACATTCAGGTGGTTACATAAGTATATGAATGATGTTAGGCAAATGAGTTATTATAATGAAGTTAAATACAAAATTCATATCAAACTAATGTTTAAACATCTTTTATGTCTTTGTACATTTTCATGGAACATTTAACAAGGCTTAAATCTTTTACCACTTATTAAAACAGAGCTGCTCTCTTATGCAAAATCTAAGCGATCAGCTTAAAGAGAAAAGATTAGACAATAAATGAAATATTTTTATGTTGAGCACCCATGTGATTTTGAATATTACAAAAGCTGCTTATTTGCATCACAAGGGCCAGATACACAAAAACATTTAAGCACTGAGTATTCTTCCTTTTCAGCATGATGCAATTATCATATTAGAAAGAGAATGAGCAGCTGTTAGGTAAATCTGTCCTGGCTCAAATCCACACAAATAAATACATACTAAAATAAAAGAGGTACCTCACCCAGTTCATGTCACTGAGTCTCAAATATTACCTACTCCTGGTAGTTCCCCTTAAAACTTGAGTGAGTACTGGTATTTCAAATACTCTTAGGGATAGCTCAGCAGTCTACAGTCTACACTTAAATTCTACTGAAAGTGTATTTCTGTACACAAAAACCTCAGAGGGGGATTGGAGGGAAGGACAACAAAGTTAGGAATCTTTTTGGAGGTTGCTAAAGCAGCCCCGAGGACCTTTGTTGAGTCTGAAAAGAGAATAGCTAATCCAAGTCACAGGGATTCTGGTGAAGCATATTAAGACCTCACAAAACCAGCTTCAGTTACTGATTGGTTTCCCTGTCATCCACTTCCTAAGACTCCTACCATCCCCAATTTCCTTCTGCATTATCACTTAGAGCCATCAGTAACTCTTTTCCTTTCAAAACTTTGTTTTAGATTTTTTCCATTAAACACATCTGAGTTATACTTTTTTCACTAGCTTCTACCTAAGCACATAATCTGACACTTTGTGATATTGAGTGAGATGACTTAAGGATAGTGTATCAATACTAGCAATTAATTTCCTTCCTTTTACTGCTTTGAACAGCCGTTCAATCTAATTTTCAGGATTAATTATTTTCACTTCCCACTGGTACTGCAGACAGAACACAATGAGCATCCGAGAAAGCTGAAACCAATCCAGCTTCTCAGAAAAGCCTTTAATAATTTGATTTTGCTCATCTCTTCTGATTTAAAAAGGTCTGCTTCGAGTCTTGCAAAACAAATTCCAAATTCAATTTCAACTAGGACTTTCACTGTATGGTAGTAGCAAGCTTCCAGTATATAGTACTCGCATCAGAACTCATACAAATTCCTGTTTGCTTTAAGCTAAAAAAAATCTTACCTTGGTAATACTTCACACGAGTACAAATAGAAAAGAAATTCTAAGAACTTTCTAGGCTGAGTGACAACACATGCTAGCAAGCCTACAGTTCTCTATAATATTAAAGTAGGATGCCACCTACTGCTAAACAGCCTGAATTAAAAATAAGGGAAGCCAATTTCCTAATGACATAAAGTAACCTGGAAGCACTCATGACTAATGTTTCATATTTCTGTTGCACAAGTCCAGTTCTCAGAAAAGAGTTTCACAACCAGCTTATCATGTAAAAATTGGTGCTCTATGACTTCTACTGCTGGAGGAGCAGCATTCTTTACAGTTAATTGAAAGAGCACATGCACTGAAAAGGTAAGTTTATACTTTTTATGGAAAGTAGCATTACTTTGTGACATAAATTTAGTTCTTGCCTGCCAAGTTTGTTCTCCAGCTCACTGAAGTTAGCAGAGGAAGTCTTCGGAGCAAAAACTCTGGATCAAATACTTACCAACAGTGGGCAACTCAATGATGCTTGCTTTGATATCCGAAAGTTTGTTACAGTTTTGGAAAAAAAAAATGGAAAAAGAAATAAGCAATAAAAGCAATTTACTCAGCCTAGGCAGTTTACTTTAAGCTTCAAATTCAGTTAGCAATGTATCTAGAAATGTATGTGATTTTTTTTCTCTGTTCCTAACTGCAAAGTATTCTGTAAGACTTTGCCTCCTCTCATATAATCTAAGAAAAAATCTACTACTACAACCAACCAACCAACAGAAAAGTAGCCTAAAGCAAAACCAGCTTAAGAAGTTCCTGGCTTGGTGATCCTAACTTCCCTGGAAGAGTTTCAGCTGCCTCACTTTTTGCAGTAGAATTTGTTTAGCAACTGCTCAGTGAATCAAATGAGCAAATTTGTCTAGATTCAGAGTAACCTTCAAAAAACAAGTTTATTTTCCAGCCAGTATATTTCTTCTGATTCAGGTTATATTGTAGCCCTACCAAAATCTGTGTCAGCACAATGTGTGGGGCAAGATCTGGTGACGCAGGGATTTCTGAAGCCGCCTTTGCTGCCAGAGGCAGTGCACAGTGCAGTTTCTCGAAGTTGTCCTCTGCTCACAAATTGAAATAAAGCAGACATTTCCATCACATTTTAATTACATGTGACCTCTTCAACTCAGGAAAGAACCACAGTAATTGGACAAATGTTTTATATTTTTTACACAAGAGAGAAGTATTCAACAGAGAACACAAAGAGGACACACACACCCCCCCCACTTCCATTTGTGGTTCTGCGTGCAACTCCTCAGTGCAGCAGCTGCATTCTCCAGAGATGATGGTTTATGAAGGAAAGATATACTGATTCAGAGGATGGAGAATGAAATTAAGTATTTTCCTAGGGTGTTCAGACCATTTTGAGAGTTTCCTGCACAAACACACACCTTAAGGCCAGCAGGAAAGTGCTTTGCCACTACCCTCAACTAGTTTTAAGACAGGTTTGTGCTACATCTGTAACAGAATCAGACAACTTCTTTTACTTGAATTAAAAAACCACAGCCAACAAATAACGGATATTGAAAGAATGGCTTTGGTTCATTTAAAAGTCCTACCACTCACTGCACAAAATAACTTATTAAGAGATACAAGAGGATGAAGTTTTTTTGAACTTCACAGTGCAAAAACATAACTGGCTTGTTTTGGGTGATTAATCAAGACCTTAAAAAAAGAATGCAAAGCCTCTTTTGGGGGAAGAAAGGCATCAAACTAGAGCCCAGCTGTAATAACAAGTAGTTCCTAGCCATCCAACAGCATATGTCATAATCTTCCATCTATCACATATATTAATGACCAGGCATTCACACAAGTTTCAAAAGCATGCAGCCAGTTGTGTGAGGATCAAGCTGTACTGCAATGTCTAAGTGTACCACAACTTATAATTGCAACAGCAAACACAGTCTCTCACTTTGAAATTACTAGCTCTCTAAGGAACCAAGACATCACCATAAATAATCTAGGATCTAATCACCTACCGCACCAAACCCCCAATCCCCCAGGTCATTTAGAGAACTTCTTGTTTCAGGTGCATAATTGCAATAATTAAACTTCATATTTCTGGATCTTTACAGAATTACTTCAGCCTACAGTGGCTTCCTTCAGAGACAAAGTGGGAACACTTGCATAATTCCATCTCTTACTCAGACCCAGCCTCCTCATTTTTGTATGGGATGGGGCTGTCCATACATGTTTCCTCAGAATCTACCCAGAAATGTGACTTCTGATGATAGTATCAAGAAAATACCATTATAAGCACGGGCAGAAAGGGACCAGAAGTGACCTACAGGAAAACACTGTGTGAAAAGTTCAGTGAAAAAACTTTACCACTCTGCTGTGTGACAGCAAGAGTTGGCCCAAAAGCACAATTCTGTGAATGTGAGAGTTCAAAAACTCAGCACAGGACTCCTGTGCTTCACCCAATTTTATAGGTAGTTATGGGTATTGGTTTTGCATGGCCTTGTTTTCGGTAGCGGAGGGGCTACAGGGGTGACTCCTGTGAGAAGCTGCTAGAAGCTTCTTCCATGTCCAACAGAGGCAATTCCTGGTGGCTCCAAAGATGGACAGGCTGCTGGCCAAGGCTGGACCAATTAGAAATGGTGGTAACGCCTCTGTGATAACAGATTTGAGAAGAAATCAAAACAAAAGTTGTGGCGCAGTTTTAATTGTGACTAGAGAAGAGTGGAGTGAGAACATGTGAGAGCAGCAACTCTGCAGACACCAAGGTCAGTAGAGAAGGGGGGGATGGAGGTGCTCCAGGGGTGGGGGCAAAGGTGTTTTTACGGGCTTGCTTCACTTCTCATTGCCCTACTTAGATTTTTTAGTAACAAATTCACTTCATATCTGTAAGTGGAGCCTGTTTTTCCCATGACAGTATTTGATGAGTGATCTCTCCTGGTTCTTATCTCAACTCGTGAACCCTTTCTTAAATTTTCTCTCCTCTGTCCATTTGCAGAGGGGAGTGAGTGAGTGGCTTTCCTGGGTACTTGGTATTTGGCCAGTGTCAAACCACAACATTATGTTAACCCAAGGAGTGAACTTTTTGAGATTACTAGTGGAAGAACTCTGGATATTGACTGTCAGATTGAAGACTCTGACAAACAAACCTAGTAAGAAGCTTAATATTACAATCCTAATTATTGAAATTAACAGCCATTATGACAATGAACTGATTTATTTACTTCCAATGAACATTACAAAACCAATGGAAATTAAAAAAACATTTCCAGCAAAGCCTCTGGAATTTGATTTTCTGTGGGAAAAACCCAAAGCTTTGATACTTTGCCTCATTACCTCAAAATCAATTTTGTCCCTTAAAACCTATTCTGTTTCAAATGTAAAAATTTTAGATTTTTCTAGTGTTAGATGTTTTTCATTGTCAAAATTAGGTATTTTGAACACTCAAATTCTCCATTACAAAATTTTCTAAGGCTTAAAAGGAGATTTTCAACACTGTTGCACTTCAGAAACAGAATATTTTAGTAGTATTTATTCTTTGAATTCTTCATTCATAACCTCTTTTGAGGGAGAACTCAGAAGGTTTTTTTTTTTTTTTAGATAACCACTTAATTCCTTCATCGTTTTATTTTCTTTCACATCTACCCACCTTACCTTTTATTTAGCATGGCCATTCACAAGACCTATGAACAAAAAGGATGAGCCCAAACCAGAAATTCATATTTGGACTTAAACTTTAGAAACAGCATTCCAACACGCTAAGAAACGTTTTGACCCACTTCATGCCTAAGGTTAACTCTCTTCAAAGGTACAGCAGTGTCGATGTTTAAATCAAGGAACACGTGTTTTAATTGGTTTTGTTGTATGATTCTTTGTGATGAAGTGCAAGCCCAAGCCACTAACAAAAACAAGTTGTTCAGCAGAGAACCAGCAATCTTAACACATATTCAAGTGTCCCACTTTGAAATCTTGGGTTACAAATTACACCTCCCGACTGTTAAATTCCTATTGTACACACCTGAAGTATTTTCTTAGATAATTTGTTCGCAATATTTCTGGTTTAAGCAGCGTTAATACGGTCCAGGAAAAAAGCTAACCACACAAGGATACGTATTATAACACTCCTGTGGGTGTTCTTTCAGCACTTTCCCCCCGCCCCTCGGCTCCTTCACGAGTAGCAGCGAGCACTGATCCATCCAGGATCCGGCACGGATTGCTCCCGTCGCTGTGACTGGCGTGGCACGGCCGCCCCCTCGCGTCCCCTCTCCCGCACTGCGGCCGGGGCCCCGCGCGGAGCCTCCGTGTGCGCGCAGATTCCGCACCGCGCTCCGCCAACAGAGCCGGGACCCTCACGGCAGCTCGTTTGTGACCGTGCGAGGCAGGCAGGTGAAAAGTCAGCGTAATCTGACCTTTTAAACATCATTTCTACGAACTTCATCTAGCACCCGAAGGGTAAGCACCAGGTTGTCTTCCTCCTCCTCTTAGCTGTGTGAAGTAAGACGGAGTCATACAGAAAGAAAAGGTTTGACTTTAAGGTGGGAGTAATGACAAGAGTGACAAGACAATGATACCAAAAACTGACCCTGTGCTTTGCACCTCCCACCAGTTACTAATGGCAGAGGATGAATTACACAGATGTATTAATTAGTGGAGTCTGATAGCTCAGAAAGGTCTGTTGTGCATCTATCTGTGCACAGCAACTGTAGTCCAAGTGTTTAAGTGAAGCAGGATTGAGCAGGGACTGCTTTTGATCTTTACAGGATACCATGTAAAATTGGTGATGCATGTTTCTGAAAGTTGAGAATGAGAAAAGGAACAGACATAATCTGATCTTTTCTCTATTTCTTTTTTTTTTTGAGGTGACTTAGAAACTTACAGAAAAATAAAGCATTTTAAACTGTGAATGATAACTTGTCAGATAATTGTGTGTCCATCTGTGTGAGTATCAGAAATTGGAGTGTCAAACTCTCAGGACCAAGCCTAATCTTAGGATTGCACTTAGCAGTGAAGTCCCATTGGAGAACAGTCACTGGTAGTGTCCTCCAGGTTGCCAATACCACTTTATGAATTACATGGATGATGGGATAGAGGGCACCATCAAATTGCAAATTTGCAATTTGCATCATTTGCAAATGATACAAAACTGGGAGGAGTGGGTGATATGCCAAATTTCATGCTATGGTTCAGAGGGACCTTAACATGCTGGATAAAAGATCTTACAGGAACAGCAGAAAGCTTAACAAGGGGAAATGCCAAGTTCTTTATGTGGGGAGGAGTAGCTCCAGGCACCATTACACACTGTAGTATTGGGGTGTGTGCACCAGTGTCAATGAGCTGGAAAGCAGCTCTGCAGGGAGCAACCACAGAGTACTGGTGGACAACAATCTCACCATGAGTCAGCAGTGTGCCTTCATATCCAAGGAAAAGCATTGTCAACAGGTTGGGGGATGTGATTCTTTCCTACTGGCCAGCACTGGTGAGGCCACACCTGTGCTGCTGGATCCACATCTGGACTCCCAAGTACAGCAAGGATGGACTTACTGGAGCAAGCCCAGAAAAAGACTACAAAGACATAGAAAAACAGAAACCTAGAATTGTTTGGGTTGGAAGGGGGCCTTGAGGATCATCTAGTTCCAACCCTCCTGCCATGGCCACCTTTGTCTAGACCAGGTTGCTCAGAGCACCGTTCAATCTGTCCTTGAATACCCAGGAACGGGGTATCCACAACTTCCCTGGGCATCCTGTTCCAGTGCCTCACCACCCTCACAGTTAAGAATCTTTTTCCTGATATCTAATCTAAATCTACGCTCTTAATTTGAACACTTTCCCCCCTGTTCTGTCACTAGGAGAGGTGCTCCATCCCTCTGATCTTCTTGGTGGCCCTCCTCTGGATACAATCCTGTTTGGAGCGTATTATGTGTGATCAGAGGCAGAGAGAGATGATACTGTTCATTATGGATAAAAGAAGGCTTGGGAGGTGGGGAATGGAGGGGTGGGGAGAAGAAATCTTGTCAATGTGTATAAATATGTGATGAGAGGGGATGAAGAGGGAGACGGACTTTTCTCACAAAATGACAGGCAATGAGCACAAATCAAAATGCAAGGAATTCCATATGAATTTAAAAAAAAAAAAAAAACCTTAAAAAAATGGTTTTTTATTATTTAAGGGTGGCCAAACACCAGAACAAGTGGTTGTGAAATCTCCATGTTTGGAGATATTAAAAGTCTAATTCACACTGTTCTAAGCGTAATCTGCTTTCATGGACCTTGCTTGAGCAGGGAGGTTAGACTAGGTCATCTCAGGAGATGACTTCCAATTTACATGATTTGGACATATTTGCCAACTGTCACTGGTACTTGCTGCTTCTAAATTGTGAGAACACCTGAAAATAGCAAACAAAAAATAAAGACTGGCACCTTCTCCATTAGGAGTCTGACTCTGTCTTGTACTTCTGCATGTAGATAATTTAGATTGGGAACACTGGAAGGTTTAGGAGTCCAGAGAGAAGGTGAAGAAGATCCTGACTGGGGCAAAGATACATGGAGTGTGGGAAGATGCTGGAGATGAACAAATGGATGAAGAAAAGTGCCACAGGAATGGCCCCAGGAACTTGGCTGGTAGTTGTAAGCAGCTGCATACTAGAAACTGACAAATCTTTCTGGATCCGCAGCCAATACCCTGATGAGAAGAAAAGACCTAGTGGGCATGACATAACCTGGGGGAGAGTGAGGAAGTGAGTGAGTGTCCAAGATATTAAATAGGATAAAAGCTTTAATCTCATGGGTTCTTAATCTCTTTACATCCACAGCAATGGCTACAGTGTTCTGCATGGATAAGGAGGGGCTCATAACTACAAATCTCAACCAGTACCACGTGACAAGCAAAATCTCCCTGGGACTTAGAGAGGTCTCTGCTACCTTATGGTCATCTTTGCAATCTGATGACTTCACTAAAGTAGCAAATGGAGTCCTAGAACCTCCAAAGTACGGGTAAATGCATCTGAGAGCAACTCCTGGTGGAAGCAGAGTACCTAAACTTTCACCCTCAAAACAACACACAATTAACAGAGTTCCCTCTGCCAGCCTCCCACAGGCAGACTGTAATGTTTAGCTGCAAGTCTGCCCTAGAGTTATTATGCACAGTATGGGAGGTATCTGCCATATTTCTCTGTCATTTCCTACTGCCTAACAAAGCCAAATACACTACATTAACCTTTATTTACTAATTCTACTTCCATTTTGTCTTTACCTAAAATGTCCCCTTACAAGTCTCTTTCTCCTCTGCAACCCACATCTCCTTCATGTCTCACAATACTTCTTGTACTATGCAGGCACACAGGCACACATTTTCTGCTCCACTAATGGTGTTGGTCTTGAATGCTCCAATTCCAGTTTCTACAGCATTGACAAATTTTAATTCTGCATTTACTCACTATTGTAAAATACTTTCCAAATTGAAAGCAAAACTATTTGCTTGAAAACTGACCCCTTTTAAACATTATGACAAAGGGAGATCCAAAAGTAAAGCCCAGAAAACTGCAATTGGTGTGTTTGTGCAGCAGTTGGAAATAACAGATTTTATTCATCACTTACTATCTGAAAACTTCAGAATGAAGCAAAAATATCATAGGAAAGCAGCAGGATCCCATTTATGTTATCTACAATCTCCTTTTTGTTCTCTTTTTTGCTCCTCTTAATTATTTGTGCTTAGTTCCATATCAGACTATGCTTTCCTTTGCAAGAATCTTAGTTATCTAGGTATTTATGAAACACTTGGACATTCAGATTAGAATTTTTATGTGTGCATAGAAAAACAGCAGATGATAATGAAAACAAAAGCTAACAGGTTACTGACTTGGAGTGAACTCAAATTTATGGCCCATGTTTTCAATTTAGATTAATGAGGGCCATAAATAAATTACATAAGCTTCTTAATTACTGTGGGGGTTTTTTTGGCAGACTGATAGATTTAAGTTTCTTTAAAAGTCCTGAGTCCTAATACTTCACTCACTGTGGACTTTTGTCTCCTGTAAAATTAATTATTAGCCTTTCAATGTAGAGACTATTCTTGGAAAAAGCTACTTCAGGATGTGTACATACAAATCCTACCAACCAAGGAAAGGTACTGCAAACAGTATTTATATTTTTGGGGCACAAAGTAGCTCTTAATTCAGGACTGATTTTAAGCACGAGTCCAACCTTATGCTTGAGCTCATACTTATCCGATACAAGTTATGTGGTCACAAGCCCAGACTGTGGTGAGGAACAAACTCTATTTCCATGGCTCCTGTTAGCACAGGTCCAAGCAGGCATTTGTCTGTAGTGAAGAGCTGTGCACAGGAACAGCAGTACTTTCTCACTCCACATCTCCCATCTCCAAAAGTGTCCATCCATGATTGACATAGGGGAATCACACCCAGAAACAAAGCATGGTTGAGATGGTAGAGACAAATTTCCTCTGCCTTCTCAGAAGAAGCATGTGCCATCAGGTTCTTCCAAAATGTCACTCCACAATACATATGCCATCAGGACCTGGCCACCTGTGGGTGCAGGTCCTAGAGCAAAACATACTTCTGCCATTCTTGTGCCTGTGCTTTGGCAAATGGTCATAATGGTCTATCAAAATGGAGTTTCTCAACACGTGCCTGAAAAGTGGGGGAACTACCAAAGACAGATTTCTGGAATGTGTACAATATAAAACCATGAGGGAGGGAAGTATCAAAAATATATATAAACCCAAGAAAAGTTTACAAAATATATAGAGAAGAAGTGCTTACCCTGACAGTAGTGGTTAATTAGGCCCCATAGGCATTAGTGGGGGGTAAAAGCAAGAAGAAAAACCACACTTGTGCTGGAGCACACTAAAAACTCTAAAATGAGGCTTTGTATGTCCAAAGAACAAACAGAAAACTCTGCTGTTGTTTACATCTGGTAAAGGTTTATCAGCCTTCAACCTTCCCTTTGCTGCTAAAGACATACAGCAGAGCTTTGGCACACCTAAAACACCATATATATGTGTGGGAAATTCTGTGTGCGTTCTTCATTCTAGGGAGATAAAAAAATACCATTAGTAGCATGTGGCCTGACAGGAATCATATTGTTCATGACTGGAAGGTGTTCAGAAACAGGAGCAGTGTGAAAATAAATATCTTGTTTCCGCATTCACAGCTAAGGTAAAAAGGTAAACTTCACTGTTATTTTGAAAACACTGGATTTTTGTAAACTTCAGCAGCCATGCAAAGTGGTGGTTTTTTTGTTTTTTTTCCCTCCATCCTGACTCTGTCAAGATTAGAGTCTGATTCAAATGAGAGAAATCCAAAGCAAAACTTGCTACCTGGAATCTCTTTGAATAACACACTATAAAGCTACAGGGAGAAATTAATCTCTATAGCTACTCCAGTAAAACAATGATCTTCCTAAACGCTATTTTTCTGTACCCCAGTGGTATAGTAGTTTTCTCAGTGGTTGTCCCAATCCACCCTTAACACATAGCATAGATGTACCTCAATATTTAGTTCCTGCTTCGATCACATCTACATAGATATTTTTAAAAGAAATCTTACTGCATTATTAAACTGAAATGTTAATTTCCAGGATAAGAATAACAAATATTCATCCTGCAGTAAGAGTCCCTGCAATAGTTGTGAATGATTTAGAGTTTAAGCCATGCCAGTGGGCTGTATGACCTTCTTCTTCCCAGCAGCTACCTGAAGGAATTTGGAAGAACTGTCTTGACAACAAGGAAATTTCTGTCCCAAAGCAGGAGTAGAAGCACCAGAGGAGCCAATATAAATTGCACCAACAACAATTAATTTACAATCCAAATCCAATAGTTCCTGCAAACTGTTTCAATCTAGCTTCTAGTAGCACATGCACACACAGACATCCTTGTGCTTCATTATAACAATCAAATCAAGCATTTATCGCTGCAGCCTGGTAAACTGACAAACATTGTCCTCACCTTAGTGTTATTAAATTATTGAAAGCTGCTCTCTGCCTGCCTCCATAATGCTCCCTGCACACTCCCAGACAGATCTGCAGCTGATGGAAGTCAATGGAGCCATTATGGCCAGGGAACCACACTAACAAGCTGTGCTGAGAAGCCATCTCTGCTGTCACACTGTGACCACAAGCAAGAAACATGTGCAAGCACATTCTCAGGCCTATCTTGGACTCAAAACACTTCTGTTCCCAAAGGTCAGTCAGATAATGAGAGTGGTGGTTTTGCTTTGCATGAAATGAAGTTCTCTGAAAAACAGATTTTTGCTACTTCATCCCATCTCAAAATTGAGTTTTACTTCATTCTTAAGATCTTTCTAAAGGCTAACATAACCACAACACGTAGAGTGAAGAAGCACAAAATATTGTAAACACAAAGAAAAGATCATTAACAAGCATAATTTCTGAGCAAAATTCCATCTAGGAGCACATTGAGCTTTTAAGTAGTATTTAGTATTACTTAACACATTTTTAAACATCTCAACACAAACTGTAAATGCAGTTTGAATGTTTTCCATAGAGAAGAGACTTGCTACCACATGACAGTCAATTTAAGTGTCTGTCTGTAGGTTTTTTTTCTTTCATTAAGTGGCAATTCAGCTCTTCATCTTTTCCGATTTTCTTTACTCACTTTCAGGCAATTACTGCTGGGGGCTCTGATGTTAATGAGTTATACACAGCATATTTAGAAATGAAATACGCTTTTAGAGTATGAAGTTAAGTTAATGGAAGCATCAACCTGAATAGATGCAAAAGCCAGACATCTTTGATATCAGTGCTTGATTGATTTTATAAGTCAGGTGTTCACATGAATAAGTAACCCTTACTTAGCTCAAGAAGCATTTTGACAAGAAATTTGCACTGATGAGCTATAAAGGCAGCCTTTCTAGAAGACTCTACTTTGCATTGTCCCTCATATTTTTGATCTTGTTTGCTTTCTCTCTTTAGTAATCTAAATCCATATCAACATTGCAGATCTCTGTATTATCATAAAAGCTGTCATACAGCTACTTATAAAAATCTCTACAAATTAAGCAATGTGAAACTACTGATGTGAAAAGCATGGCCCTACTTCTGCAAATATACTTTTTTTATGTAGGGCCCTTTATTGTATTCTCTTAATGATTGCAGTGGAATACAGCTGATAAGTGTTGACCAAGTTTTTTCCATGGAGTTCAAAACGGTTAACATTTAAAGTCATCTGTTTTTTCAATACTCTTCCATCCATTGTTTATTCATGTTGACGACCAACTTTAGAAAAATGCCATTTCTATAATAAAATCCAAGAGGTATTTTAAGTACCATAATACTTAAGAGCATAGAAACTTCATCTATCTTACGAAACACAGAAGTTGTCAGACTTTAAACCACATAAAAACTAAGTTAAACAGATTTTGAAACTTATTCCCTTGTTTTTGAGCTTCATTTTCCTTTACTTGAACTAAATCCCTGATCTGAAATGCAATTGGTATATTAGACTAATGACACAGAGCTAACCTACCAGGAATTGTTCCTTTGCTCCTAATGAATATCTACCCGTGCATCACATGAAAGAGACACCTAGATCTGCTTCAAATGTACAGCCACAGAGACCAAATGCAAACAGGGAACCCCCCCAAATTACGTTTTATTATGAAATCCTTGCTTCTATTGCAAGCAGGAGGAATTCTAATCCTCACTGAAAACACACTGAAAGCACCGCACAACCTCTTCACCCAAGGACCTTTGAAAGAAGCAATATTATCCAAAAAACTCATATGATCATAACTATGCTCCAGAATTATAAGCCAAAATTAGAAAATTTGTGAAAAGAGAAAATAAACCAACAAGATATATTCATTTGTTAATCACAAAGTTATACAAATAACAGAAGAACTTACCCATGGAAGTTTTAGACTTTCTACAGCTTAGTGGATTTAATCTAGTAAAACCACAACAAACAAACAAACAAACAAACAAACAATATAGAAAAGCAGAGACCAGAATAGTCACCCAGACCATTGGCCACCCTGTGACAAGGCCACATTAATTCAATTTATATCCTTTTACAGAAACACTTTAATGTGTTGAAGGATTCATTGTGTTTCCAGGTGATCAATGACGCTGTTTCACTAGGGGTATGCTAGGCTAGAATCACCCGAGGAAATGATGAGACCTGTGCTAGTTCCCAGGTGGCTCACATTAATAGAATCCTTCTGGTTTGAAAATCTGTTAATCTATCACAATGTTCATTACAAAGACAATCTTCTATGCAGCCATTGGGTGTCACTCTGTGTAATCAAACCCTAAAAATGAAAATTAAGTCTCTCTGCCTCCTAGGTTTCAGCTTATAATTGCTCTTTCAAANTTTTTCTTTACAAAAAAAAAAAAAAAAAAAAAAAAAAAAATTTCCCGGAGCCTAGCTCTTGTGAAGGGTAAATTAAGGTTTTTACATAACACCATGAACACTTGAATTCTGCCTGACTTCTGGCAATGGTGGGTTACACAGCCAGGACTGGCTCATTTTCAGAGGCAGGGAAGGGGAGCCAAATTTCTAGATTATGGTTTTGCCTTGGAGCTTATTTATTCTAATTTAGCATATGTGATATGATAAATCAGGTTTCAGAGCACTACAAAGTAGAGTAGAAACATCACAGCCACAACCTGAAGTCCAAAACTAGAATATGCTTTTCATATTTATATTTGTCCAAAACACTGTGGAAAGTGTGTTTTCCAGGCAGACATCAACCCCAGATCAAGTACCACCAACCTACACTGCTTCACGGTTATGCTAAATGGGATTTTTTTCTGTTCCCTCATAACAATATTAATATTGATTTATGTACTCTGGACAATTTAACCCTAACTTTGGTTAAGTGTATACTGTGTAGTAATACTGCACTTCACAGACCCAAATCTGTTACCGCAACTACAGATGTAAAGTAGTGTATAGATCCTGGGTAAGGCAAAGTGTAAAGCAATATTTGATCTAATTCAATGGCAGAGCATCCAAGAATTTGCAGATAAACACCTAGGATTTCTGCAGCTGTGTCATAAAGACCAGAAAATGGCATCAAGTGCTCATGCCATTTCAACTTCATCTCATGAAACAAAGAGAGATTTGTCTGAAAGATGCAAATTGCAAATACTTTGAATATTACTTTGGTAATAATCTTATCTAGTTATTGAGGTATAATGCTCAATTCCAAGGTGTTTCATTTTCTGGTTTTGCATCAACCAATAAATCCTACCTGAAAGTTTCAGATAAGCAGCATTCACACATTGGTTCTGGTATGGAAATCATCACACCCAGCAGTCCAGCTGTTATGTGTTTTCAACAGTTCTGGACCAAAAAGCACAGTTAGTGGCAGACCCTATCAACCCTCCACCTGTCAACAGCCCCATTGCACCTCTGTCCTTCTGCAACTTCAGACGATTAATAATCTGGAAGACTTTTCTTAGCAGAAAAGAAGGATGAAGGGCAAATTTTCAGAGTGCAGGCACAGGGAAATCTGAATTCAAATATATCCTCTGATGAGGAAAGTCTGTGCAGTATCTGTTACGCAACCCCGACATGGGGGAACAAAAGGGCAGCTGAGCATTACAAAGAGGGATTGTTCTCCATCTGCACTGCCTAGCTGCAGCAGCACCTGATGTAGTCTCTGGAGCACCAACATTGCCACAATTCACTACTGCAAACCAGAGTGAGATGCTGGCACATCTGAGTCTAGTGGAGCTCTGACTTCAGCAAGACCAGAATTCAGCCCAGGTTCTTGTTGCCTCGAGAGATGTGAAAGTGTGCTCACAGATATGAAGTGCAGACATTTATACTACCACAAGCTGTAGTTTGTATTTTTATTTTGAAGGCAGAGTCTTATGGAGACCTATTGGATGCTCATGCATTATTAATTTTCTTCAGCTATAAAAAAATAAAATGGAGCATACAATAACATGTTGTTTATTGCTTATGCCGGTATGAGGCTCAGAAACTCGGATTTCCTGCCAGACACTTACAAGCAGAACTGTTCCACTTCATGCTGATGACACTGCTCCATCAAACAGCACTAATCAAATTGCCCAGGGCCTTCCAAACAAACTGTTAAACTGCATTATCAAAAAATAGTCCAATAATACTGCCCATCTTAGTCTTATATTGAAAGTGTGGATTGGAAAGCCTCCAAATATGTTACAAAAATATAATAGGTTCTGCAGATTTGCTTCTGAAATTCCAGCCATTTTACATCACTGTCCTTAAATGAATGGCAGCTGATAGCTATCACAATATTTAGAGGTTTATAAAGAAAAATGTTCCACTTTAAAGGTAGCAATGTGTTTGCATCAAATTTTAACATGCTTAATGACAAAGATTCCTGTTTATCTGGAAGAGTTGCTAATACCGGTCTGCTGGTTACTCTAAACATTTCACAGCAATTAAAAACATTACTTCATTCCAAAGAAAAAAATGCATTCTGGTATTCTCAGTTTTGTACCACAGAAATATTAGACCTTGTACTATCAGAAGGTCACCTTTGTACCATTAATTTCTGGACTTGTTTAGTTTTCTTTCAAGCAAGCACTTCAGTCAACACCACTGAATTAGTAGAGTAAGGCTGCCCTTATGTACTTGGTTCTTGCAGTGATGAAAGAAGGCAGGGAGCTTCATCTAGTTAGTTGAGCATCTTCCTTTTGGTTGTTGTCAGTCTTTCTCATGTCTTCTGCTTTTTATCATCTCTTTAGCAGTGTTCTCAAGCAGATGAAGAAGGAGCAGAGGGCAGGACCATGTCATCAAAGACAGGCAGCTTTCAGATGGGATAAGGCTCCAGAAGCATCATAAGTTGTATGTTCTCCAGGAAAATGGCAGATGTTCAATATCATACATGTTGTCTTCTCAAGGATCACTGATCCCCTTGGATAAAAGGAGAAGGTTAAAAGACGTTCTGTAATACAGATTTCCGACTTGGAATGAGCGGCAAGGTTTTGTGTGCATGATATTCTTCTTTCTCGCAATCTGTGTAACCAGTTGCTAGCAGATCCTCTGAGGTATGCCATTGGCCAAGACTGTGTTGGCAAATTGTGTCACATATTAGGAGCAGATCTGTGAAACAAAACTGTAGATGCTGGACTTCTGACATGAACACTCTTGGGGAGTCTTGCAATACGCATTAGGGAACACAGCTTCCTCTTCGGTTTCATCTCCAAGTTTGAACCATTTCAAAATGCAAACATCATGGTAATGGTGATTACTGGATGACACACTGCAAAAGCATTCTCCTGGTCTCAGACTTCCCAGGCCTGAACTTACTTGTCTCTAACACTCAGTTCAAGGGGTTTTTTGAGTGTGGTCAGTAAAGTAAATAAACATAGCAATATTTAGATGGTAGAGGTGGCTTATATGATGTAAAACACTGGCAGGTGCATCTGTGTTTTTTACCATTTTATTTTCACCTATTTTCCTAGGTGAATTTGAGAAATACAATATAAGAAGCAGCAACACAGAGGTCTAGATAGGTCCTGGCACACTGTGAGCATATGTTGAGTATGTTTTTGCAGGTAGTTTTGCCAATGTCCCTTGATGCCTGTTTGCAGAGCTTCAGTTCTTCTAGGGCTGGACATCTCTGTGCAGAGGCTGCCATCTAAGCTCTTGTGGTATCACAGTGTGGCTACATGAGAAGGGCTTGGAATCATGTCCTGGTAGCAGCAGATGGTGATATACAGACCCTCAGTTTTAACACAGAAAAATTAGACTTTTGTTCATTTATTTATTTACTTAGACTTGCAGGAAATACTTGTAATTATTAAAGAAAATAAAAAGCCATGGATAGCAGGACGATAAACCACCGAGTGTTATTTGCCTTCTGAGTCACGGGTACCTGGGCTAAGCTCTAACTTGGAAACTCCGCTAACAGTACCTCAGACATTTTTAGTGAAGCACATGTAATAATTATCTTTGTTATGCTTGCAGATAGATTTTTAAAAATTATCTATGCCTTTAAAGAGCTATCTAAAAATAAGAACAACAAGCTGAATAAGTAAGAGGTTAAACAGAAAACTTGGCACTTCATTACCAAGGTATCAGCAGTTCAGCAGAATCACTAGAAAATGGAGAAGAAAATAATTAATTAATTGCAGCATATTTTAAAACACTTCTCTTGTAGAATTAATTCCCCAGGTCACATCTAGATTTGTTTTGAGTATTCTAAAAATGTCACATGTTTTCTATTTACAGGCCAGTATGACCAGACTCCCACAGAATGCAACGAGGTTCCACTAATTTTAAGGGTCCAACAAGGAGATTCTCTTTCTATTGTTAGATGTGAAATACAAAACCAAATAATACAATGTGCTTTCCCATCGAGACAAATAATTTCTGCTTTCAAGGAAATTTGGCCAAATGATTTTGAAAATGAAACTTTTTTCCCTTCTCATTTGATATAGACATAGGTAAAGGCTAATTAAGAATGTCCCACAATACAATTCCGTGAAGCTCCTCTGTTTCCCGCATACATATATTGTCTTATGGACTAGATGCAAAGATCTGCACTTACACATTTTTCTGGACCAACTCAATTCAGCAATATGCACAGAATTACAATACTGTTCCAAAGGTAAGCGTATACGGTAAAATTGTATTTTCTTTCTGGTTATTTTTTCTCATTCCTCAATCTTGCTTAACGAGAAATCTCATACGTTTTCTTCAGCAACGGTACCACTCTGGGATGTGACTTGGCTGATATTAAAAAAGCCATAAATCAGAAAACAGTGCACCAAGAACATTTAAGATACTCACAAATTTATTTGCTATTTGTACACGCTGGTTTTTAAATACTTATATATAGATACATACGTATATCAGGACATATTTGTAGACAACTAAGAAGCAGAAGAAAAGTTGAATTTGCAATGTTTATAATTGTAAGTATATGATTAATCATCGAGCTTAATAGCATAAACAACAATATGTAACAGGCATTATTTCAGAACAGTCAAACAAAAATAATCCAAAAAGCCCCCTGTATTCATAGGGACAATTCTTTTATGACAACCTCACAGGAAAAGGTTGTAATTAATGCAAAAATAAAGCGGACAATCTATTAACATAATCTGAATAAAATCCTTCCACTGTTAAATGTAGACACTAAGTGCTAGTAAAATACTTTATTAATTAACAAAGTATTTATCCACTGGGAAATGAGGATAAAAGACCGCACACTTTGTCAGACTGCAGAAAAATGTGTTAGCTCTTCATAAGGAATGCATAAAACTCAAACAAAAGAATGATTATCTCTTTAAACCAATTACATTTAATCTCAGAAGAAAGAATGAATAAATCTGCTCCTTCATGTTACTGTGATACACCACCAAAATTATGGAGATCAGAGTCCTTATAAATTTCAAGGCTAGTATCCAGCTATTCTCTTGTACTGTTAAAAGTATTAATATATCACATGGAATTTTAAGTTGCAGGATTTTTTTAGGAGGAGGAATAGTTTTATAAGTTCAATACTCTAAATGGAGCTAGTTTTTAGGTAAACGGAAGGTACAGTGTTTTCTAAATGAAAAGTCTTTTTCACACAGCATAGCCATTCTGGCCAGACACCTTTATACAGTATATCCTTACATTTGTCATGTGCTCTGGAATTCTTACTTTTCCTTCACTTAAATTTTGCAAATGTTATGTTTTTAGATAATCATACTTCAACTAACTGTAAACAATTTCTTATCCGTTTCCTGTTAAAAACAAAAAAACACCAAAAAAAAAGAACAAAAAACCAGGCCTTCCAAATTAAAAAGAATTTACAGATCAAAACAAACAAAAGTGTGTTTTTTGTTTGTTTGTTGTTGTTTGTTCCTACTCAGAAGAGAAAATATTTTACATTAAGCAAGGGAAACTAGAATAGTAAGGATAGACGAGTATTGCTCAATGGAAGACAATGCTCATTGAAACCTCGTAAGTATATGGACTCAGCTAGTCTAAAATTGTTAGTGGATGATTAACAAATTGACTATTTACCAATGCAATTGATTTTCAAAACTTAAATGTTTTGAGTCCCATAAGACATAATTCAATCATTATATTTTCTGCTGTTGATTCTGAACCTGATCATTAAGATGCTTCCTAGTGACTTTATATATCAATTGCCATCCTTTAATCCACTTGCGAACTTTGGAGACTTGCAAATACAGAATTCCCTGAAATGCTGAGTGTCTTCCTATACATCTTTGTCCAAGGTCCTGCACTATCTAAGGCATGAGGAAGGAAGAAGACTGAAATTTATTCCTATGCAGATAGCCACTGCATCATTTCAGTCTTCCTGAAGCCTTTTTTTCACACTATGTTATCTTGCATATATACATGTCACATTCTTTTAGTAAGAAATTCAAGACAATTACCACTAGATTATCCTTTGAAATTTTTTTTAAAAAAAGGGGTTGTAAAACTAATAAAAAAAATTCTGTTCTATTGTAAAAACTGGCAAATGGTTATTTGAAGAGTATATTAATATTTTCTGTTAGGAGTTCTAGTTATGATCCTTTGCCCTTCCAGACTTTCTGTGGATTTGTGTCTCAGATAGACTGCATCTCCCTTATTGAAATGAAACATCACAGGATTGTACTGTAAAATGCAAAGTCTGCTCACAGCATAAATACTTCAGAGCATAAGTTCATCATCAATTTATGAACTCTGAAGTGTTAAAAAAGTCTTGATGTGGAGACCATTCCATCCTGAGTGTGTACTGTAGCAAAATCTTATTCCTGCCTTCAAGGCAGTCCTTTCTACCTGGTGGGGTGCTGTGAATACCACTTACTGTGATAAGAGGCAAAGCATTCACAATCAATAAGAGAGAATTAATTTATTTACTATTCATGGGTATGCATTGACTTCAGATTATTATCATTTCCCCTTTATTGCATAAAATTCTAGAAACAAGAGGACAAAAATAAAACACATTCAGATAGGAAAGATAAAATTTTATTGCAATGAGTAAATGCTGTTTTTTACATTAACATTCCAGTAAACTAATCAAAGCTTATTTTTACAAGGGCTCGTTGTGAAACTAACATATAAAGCAATGAATAACTCAAACAAACTCAATTTCTAAAACTGAATAAATTTCTATGAAATTCAAGATTGTCTGAATTTTCCTCTCACTTGTATTCATAAAGAATGCACATATTCAGAATGACTGATCTAGTAGATAACTTGATTTTTTCTGCTTCTTATTCATCTCATTATTACTATTGCTCCATTTCACAGAATAAGAAATAGATACTTTTGCAAAGTTGCAGAGTATCTTGCTCAGAACCAGAATTAAAAGTCAGAAGTTTTTAACTGGTCTTGCACTTCACATACAAATCATTCTGTAGCAGCATCAATAAATTAAAAAATATATTCTTGGAAGCTCAGATCATTATGGAATGACTTTCTTACCTGAAGCCTTAATATAGAATCAAAAGTTCTGCCTATCAATACTTGTTTTGTGTGGCAGAGTCACAGGCATGTGCTACTGCGTTTCTCCTAATGTCTTTGCATTTTCGATATCCTTCTGATACATTCTTGTTACATATTTAATGTTGTTACAGGTGCAAAATTGTAATTTCAATCTTGAATGCTGTTGCACATGTGCCTCAAAAACACTGAAGGCCAAAACTCTACGCTGCTAACACAGATTGTGGGTCAACAACATTTTTCTTTGCTTGCTAATGCTTTATTGTCTCTTAGTATACATTGAAATAATAATGGTAATTTATGCAGATATTTTGTATGCATAGCAAATAATGAGAAACACCTGCAGAAATTTCCCTCCTTCTCTGAGTTCAGCAACTAATTATATTTTTAAATAATGGCTACCATTGAACACAATTATCCAAATCACTTTAAGTAATGGAATCTTTTAAAGGTGTTTTTGAAAATTTTCACACAGTTTTTAAACAGTCTTTTTATATATCAGATAGGAGACAAAGAACATGGTAAGCAGCTTAGTAACCCAAAAATGTTTTGGCAGCTATAAATCACACTGTGATTTTTTCTTCTGCAGCTAATACTTTGCTGATTTAAAGAAAGGCTAGGATTTCCCCAATACCTTCCCGTCCTGATTAACATTCATGGGTGCTGTAGAGAAAACACTACAGGGAAAGGTAAAACACTGAGCCACCCCAGTTAAAGTGACTGACTCAGCAAATCTTGCCTTTTCAGAGTTGAGATTTGAAAGCATAAGCGGGGATGGAAAATGGCAATCTTATGAATAAGGAATGAGAGTCTAATTTAAGGAAAAGAGGAGACCCAAGGTCTCTGAAGACTGAAGTAACATCCACTCATCTGAGAGATACTCATATCTTCATACCTTGCACGTTGAGCATTCCTTCCAAATCTCTGACTAAATAGGACAGAGGTACTCTTTCCTGCTATACTCTCCTTTGCAAGTAAATAAGTGAAAAAGTGTCAAAGAAGATCACATGACAACTACAGCAATCAGTTCAGTGCATGAATTTGATACTTTATATCTGCTTGTAAAGGAGAGAAATGGATCAGTTCTATTTCAGCAACTCTTTCTCCTGTTTCTAATTCCAAGCTTTCCTGAATGATATAACAAAGTACAAAACTGTTTTACATACATATGAAAATAAAACATGTACATACCCCAAAGCAATAAATGAAAGCAAAAGATTACCTGAAATTTCTATAGCATCTTCTGCCTTATATTCAGATGTTTATCTAAAAGTTTCCTGCATTTCCCTGCACCTGGCTAAGCATCTAACTGTAATTGTTGTTATTATTCATACCAGACCCACCCCCAGCATCTCAGCTTGGGGTAATACCAATTTTTGCAACCCCAAAGATGACAGATCAATATTAACTCAAAGTCAGGATGCTCAGCTAAAAATAAACATGCAGATGAAGGCCGAGGTGGTCCAAACAGGATGGGGAGAGCCCTGTGTAGTCAAAGTTGCAGATTCACTGTTTCTATGGGGTAGAGGAGATTACTGTGGAAAAGTCCACCCTACAGCCACCATAACGCAGGTCCTAATCTAATCCGCCGTAGACACACAAGAGCAGCTCAGTTTTCTAGGATACTACTGCTCCTGTTGGGGATCTGTGACCTGGGTCTACTTTGCTTCAAGGCTTAGTAGCCAGCCCCTGGCTGTACAGCTCACACTTGGCTGCTACAGTCTTGTGAATCCAGAATTGATGGATTTATGTTTTGTGCTGTAAATTCAGCTTACCCTTCAACAGTGTCACAATTGCACATGAGAAATCTCACCTGACAAAACACCCAAATTCCTGGCATCTAACACACAAAAGTTGAGGAAAACACAGCAGCACCCTAAATTTGAAACATATCAGACAAGTGCTGAATTTTAGAACTCATTGGGGTCACTCCAGCTTGGTCACTTGGACAAGATCATGCCTACACAAGGCATGGCTGCATCAGATTTGCAATTCATCTTTTTCATCTTCTGTTGCTAGTGGAAACAGACATCTTCTGTTGCTCCTGGAAGTGGACAGGGATGACAAAAATTACCATTACAGCTTCAAAGAAGCCTATTTATCTCTAGTATTACAGGTGCATAGTACAGTGAAATGGGGCAATTAGAGTTAAAAAGGAGGGAAATTAGGATTCAGTTATATGTATGATACTTCTGTGTGAAATGAGCTGTTATTCTAACTCATTTCCCTGAAGCCAGGAATCCACATCATATAAATGTGAGAACTGATACTTAGAGCTCACCTTTTGAAAAGAAGCCAAGAATTAACTTCTAATTTTGAGTTAATCAGAACAAGGATAAAGCAGTTCGGAAAAGCATTGACACACCTTCTTACATGTTTTATAGACAAACAGTATAAATTATTCTTCAACCTTTTGTATCAGTATTTTGTGCCTGCACACAGGCCTATGGTGGGACTTTCAGAACCATGTTTTTTGAACTATTATTTTCTTATTTTGTCCATGCAATATGTTTTTACAAACATTGCATCAATGCAGTAATGACATTATATTACGAATGTCAAAAGCATTTGAGTGACTGATTTTAAAATTGTGTCCATTACTTCAATTTTGAAATTCGCATTAAAATAATCACACCTTTTATTTTTTTCTCCCGCAATTTTCTTACACTTTGGAAAATTAACAAAAATATTTTAACATATGCCACAATAGAATCCCCCCTCACAAACAGTTTATTTTGACAGCCATGTTGGATGTTTAAAAAATCTTTACAAAACATTTTAAGATGCTAGAATAAATCAGTAGATAAATAATTTCTGTTTCCAACCTAGTTCTAAAAATTTCATTACATCTTTTGCAATTCTGAAATTAAGACTGATTTTTGTTGACATCTGCAAGAATGTCTCGTACCAAGATAAATTTGGAATGTAAGGAGTAGCATATCCTGGTTGTCTTGATGTAGGTCAAATACTGAAAATTGTATCCAGGAAAAATGTCACTTGTCATCTGTCCTCAGCCTTTTGTATATGCATTTGCTAAACTGGTTGGTTGATCGAACTATGCTTTCCGAAAGAGAGAGAAAACAGGGATTTTGAAACACATCTCTGCTAGAGCGCAGTTCCAAGTTGGTCTTGATTTTATAAAATAAAGCAGGAGAATGTTAATATTCAAAGCCCAAATATATCTGCAGAGGATTAAAAGGCATTTCGTTAGGACATGTAAATACAGAAAATTAACTGATAAATTCTCTTCTGCTTTCTGTGTGATGTCCTCTGTGGTCCTTAACTGGAAAGGGAAAAAGCAAACTAATGTTACAGAAGCAGGCAGCACAAGATTTAAATAACAATAAAAGTAGATAACTTTTCCCTGAAATATCGCAGTGGGCATTCAAGAGAGAAGCAAGGTGCTGTGGGAATAGAATTCTCACATCCATGCAGATTACAGGGATTACTTTCCAATTCCAAATTCCAAAAGGAGAGCCAGGCTTTACTATCTTGCACGCTAAAACCCAAGCTCAAGATATCAAAGACTGATGTTAAGTATAACTACAAAACACATGATCCATTATAATCTCATTTGACAAAGTTATTTACACTAACTTCTACTTTACTGAGATGAAATGGTAAATTTTTCTGTTATGGTGAGGACTGAATAAACAATACATGTTATTATTATTATAAACTTCCTGATAAGTATCTATTCTCCCAGTTAAAATACCTTACAGAAAAAAAAGAAAATAAAAAGTGCACCCCCTTGCAAAGTGTTGTAAAAAAGACTTTGCATTGCCACCTGCATTTGTCACAGGCTTGGGTAGTGGTGACTGTTGTAGGGACCATTTCTTCTCCCTTCTGTAAGCAAATATCTCTTGTTTGGCGCATGGAAGAAGCAAAATATAATTTTTTTAAAAAATGCTGCCTCTCTCCAGCCACATTTTGCAAACTGTGGTAGCTTCCAACGTCCATGAGAGGGAACTATTGTTTAACAGTTGAAGATTCATATCCCCACTTCATTCAGCGCAGTTTCCCTCTGCTTATCTGAACCCTGCCAAATGGGATGTTCAGAACGTAAAAGGACAATCCTGATTCTCATTAGAATGCTATTTTTGAAAGCTAAACTGTTTTAACTTTTGACAAGAAGGGTACTAAAGATGGTGCTACTAATGGGATTTGGTGTGCTATGCAGATGGAACCAAGTGACAGGCGCCTGATACCAGAAACCAGAGACATGATAGCAGTAGACATCATAACAAGAGCACATTTGCTACATTCAGTGCTTTCTAGGGAAAAAGAAAACTTTTCCTAGGGATATATTAATTTTAAAAAGTGTCACTGTAAAACGAAAAGAATAGCTTGGTATTCATCAGATTCCTGCTTGACAAGTAAAAATAATGATCCATAACTGGTACAATGTAAACATATGCTCTGAAGTATTCGTTTTTACAATCTCCCAGGCCATTTGAACTAGCAAAATCCAGACTACTGCACCAAAAGATACATAGAGTGGACTCTTGGAGATTACAGTCTCCTCCTATTCTGCTCAGTGGCAGAACTACAAAACAAGTTAGAAAATATATGCTTCTTTAGGGCTTGGTGTTTTTGTGTTGGATTTTTAAAAAATTTTTGGAGCAAAGGAGAAGACAAATATGTTCATTCATCTTGACAGTCTCCTGATTTATTAGAGCATTGACATACATTCCCATTGTACAATTTGGCAAATGATCAATAGAATTATTCTTTGTGCAGACAGTCTCAGATTGACTGCGGCGGCAGGTACAAAAGGCGTCATACCAGATTAGGCTTTGGGATGAATTGACAGCGTAAAGGGACTTCAGTTTTATAGACTAGCATGAAAAACAGTAAGTGGGTTGATAATGTGGCTGAAATTTATGGAAGAAAAGCCTTTTTGTGAAATTCGTACTGGTTGGTTTTTTATTTTTTTGTTAAATAAATTATACAGAGACATGTAAAATATATATTTGTTTTCTGATATGGATATGAGAACTGCTAAGCCAAAAAGAGGAAACACTGTTATAGACTCTGCCTTTTTCTACCTTCCTAACTTCGTATAAGTGAGTAGTCCAGCTGAATTCATAGGGGGTAACATGGATTATTTTACCTCTAAACTTAAGGAAAGCTTTGCAGGTTTAAGTTATATTTTTTGTGCATTTTGATCATGCAGCTATTTTTCTGGTGTATAAAATGACTGTGAAATAAACAGAATACCTCCAGAATTATTTAAATATATGTTGATTTAAAGTGTTGCACATTTCCTGGCCTTAATTTTGCCCCTTGTTTGAAACTAATAGTCATCAAAATTGTAGTGGTTTAACCACTGTCTTTAAACAAGAAAACATTCTGCATTTGATTAACAGAGAAACCTCCTCATCAAGATTTTTTTTTAATATTCTATTTTTTATTCCTTCATTAAAAAAATGCAATGAAATAAGATGTCTTATAAGTAAAAAAAACTATCACAATTAAGCCCATTCTCAAATTAATTAAATAGCAATGTCCTCCAAACATTTTGTTCAAAAATGTAAAATCCCTCAACTTAAAATGCTCTGAATTAACATTTATTTTTTCTATTAAAAAGACTCAGCTTCTCTCTGTGCTTCAAAACTGACATATTGTGCAATAAACAGCAATCAGCCTAAAGATGCTATATTAAACAAACCAAGTTTTGTTTTGCTAAACTAAGCAAAATTAGTTGAATGCCCTAAGTAATAGTTGCTGGTATTTTTTTGTAAATTATTTCTCCACTTGTTTTTGTGTCTATGCATAAATTAAAAATCTGCTGAAATTTATTATTCATCTGAGATGTAATTAATATGCAAAAATATGCAAATTAAGATGCAATTAGGCTTCAATTCTCTAGTGGAATTTTCCATTATAATTTAATACAAAGTAATAGAGTAATTGGTGTCACGTGTAATTACGGTTACTCACGTGTACTTGCAGACGTGAAAATGGTGTGGTATATGTTAGTTATCCTATGCAAATGTACCGTACAGGCTCCTAACACTTGGGAACTAGGTAAACAAAGATTGTCTTAAAAAAGAAGTGAGCAATAGTGACCCTTCTTATTTGTCGTGTACTGTCATTCTCAAGAACATGAATAATTGTAATTAATTTTTGCTGTGTTTATTCCTTGGAATTCATAAATAGGTGGCGTGATGCAATAGTAGGCTTTCGGGTTTTAATGTCTTATGCAAGAAATCGTGTTCGGCAAAACAAAAAATGCTCATCAAAATGACAAAGACCTGGAGGATCTGTAATACACATAACACCAATTTGTCAAGTTTTTAACACAAAATATATTTTTGACCTTAATGTGAGATACAATCAGTTTCAATTGTTTTATAATTCACTACTTCTTGCTATACGGCTTTGCACTACAAGCTTAAATGCAAAATCAGATTCATACGCTTTGGCTGGAGGGAGAACCCACAAACAGTCATGGACATGAGCACATGTAGTGGGTGAGCAAATCACACTGAATTCAAGTTTTCTGAAGTGTTAACATCTGCAGGACCAGCCTGTGAGTTCATATGAACTTTCAGTATAAGTGGCTATCTGTGATACTGCAAAATAATCCACAAGGTTTTTTAAGTCCCTTTCCTGTTGTGAAGTATAGTTCTTGCTTTGCACTTAGAGAATTTCGGATATAGCAATACATTGTTCAAATCACCCAAGTAATAAAAATGTCATGATTTGACTGATAACTACATATCTAGTTAGATCAGAGGGACAGATTGCCATGCACTTGAATTCACAAAAAAAAATAAAGAAAAATCATGGGGAAAAAACCGCAAAGCAAAACCAGAAAAATGCTTTCTAAATTTTATTGTAACAAAAGATGAAAACTGAACAAATATAACATAATTTTGTTCTTAGCTCTGACTCCAAATTCATCATTCCTGCACAGCAGCATACACCTCTCATTTTTAACACCCTAACAGCAACACACATAAACCAGTAGTATGTGTGAAAAAGAATGATTCCGTTCCCAGCCGGTTATTTTTGGGGGTCTTTTGGTTTGTTTTTTTAGAGTTCTAAGGTATATTGTACAACCATGCTTTTGCTTAAACACTATCACATTCTCAAAACCTTTTCTTTTTCCCCATGCAGGCTGGAACTTGTAACAAGTTTAATGTGGATGGATCAATGGCTAGGTAGGTGGGGTGAAGAGAGAGAAATTGGAATGATTTAATGTAATGAGTATAGAGCTTCAGTGTGCCAAACTAGTCTCCTTCTCTTTCTTTTCATTTGCTTCTACTGCCGCTGGCTAATTATTTAAAGGAAAAGCCATCTATGTGAGAAAATAAAATCCACCATTAGTCTCTCGTGCTGCGCCCTTCCCTAGCCCCACCCATTCATCCATATGTAGCTTTTCCATTCACTCCCATAATACCACCAATTACTATGCAGTCAGGACCATTCATATTCATATTCACATCTCACTGTGGACATTTAAGCTACACTCTGAGCAACACTCATACCTTAAACTACACCTATTATACAGCTGTTGTACAATTACTGTAAATGAAGTATACAATATGGGGCTCAGCTTGTATAATAATTTGTAATCAGTGATAGGGGAAGAGGGTTTTGTGTACTTCTGCCCTGCGTACCTTTTGGTCTCCTTCTTTCCATCATTCTTCTCTCCCTTTCTCCCCTTGGGCTTGGTTCAATAAAGGCTTATTCTGAGAGACACAATAAAGAGATTCTCATCTAGGGTAAAATAACTTAGCCTTCCTACACCAGTTTATGCCAGCTGAGACAGTCAGCCTGTCTGTCTCAGCACATAGCACTGATCTCTTTTGTATCATTCTTTGCTGAAATGGACTTAAGTTTGATTTATACCAGAGACCAGAACAGAATACGTAACCTATGTGTGATAAGGTGATCAGAAGAAAGGTTAAAGAGTATCACTACAGGAAGCACTGCTAACTAAATTAATGGCCTTTGGACTGGTTATTTTTAAATGTTTATAGTGTATTAGCTGTTCCAACAGGCAAAAGATTACAGATTTGATGGGTCCAGTGGCAAATCTCAGGCTGATAAAAAAGGAAAGGATATTCAGTAGAATATGATATATGTAGGCCAGCTATCTCACTGGTGGGCTAAAGCTTCCACAATCGTTCAATCTTTGTGATTTTGTCACTTGAAGTTAGGATGGATTTATCACTAATAGTATCAAAGCCATGTTGAAATATCTTGAAACAGTTTCCCACTGCTATCCAGGGTATGGTCAACATGAACTGTATTTTGCAGACAACATAAAACAGGAATTATTATGGACAGTTTAACGTATTTTTTTAGACTGTTTCCTGTTTCTAAACATGTTTATAAATATACCATCATATAAAAACAATTTGACAGTCATGGAGTCTTCATTTGTCTAGAAATGTTCTTCAATAACACGGAATTTCATTTCAGTATCAATAGATATTTTAAAACAATAAAAACAATTAAAGACTTTCTAATTTTTTTCTCTTACATAGAATGTAGCCCTCCGACTCTTTTCAATATTTTTACAAATACAGTATACATATGTGTGTTCCTTCTTCATTACATTATCATGTCCTCCTTCTATGTTTTTCTGATCTACAAATTCCATACATCTGGGTGATTTGCTCTTGTGACCATCTTCACAAGACTTTATGGGGACTAGTCACATATATTCTCCTCAGTAATTGTTTGCAAGACTGTAGCCTTACAATAGGTAGTCAGTCATAGCAGTGTTTTAGAAGTCCTGCCATCTAACATGCTGTGTTCCCAAATAGAATTGCAATGCTAACAAAATTTAATAACATTTTAATAGACATTACTGTTCCAATTACAGCAGGCTTTCTTCCTTTCTCCCTTAAAGCAGAAGGTCACAGTCAATATTACTGATGCCACCCCATTGGGTAACCTTTAACTGAGTTCTTGTTGTGGGTTTTCAGCTGAATAATTGCTGGTTTTTATGCTTCTCTCATAAGTGGATTTCCTGATAGAGAGGTGCTGTACATCCTTCCTCTTTGTGTGCTGTGTTACAAGGAAGAGGCTGCATCACTGCTCTTCCATCAACATTTTGTTTATGCACAGCTTTGTCTCCCCTCCTTTCTCTCTCAAGACCGCTGCTGTCCTCTGCCATAGGTGGAAACAACTGTTTCCCATCAGAGACTACTCAAAAGATCAATCTTTCCATTTTTCCCGTTACTCAAGATATTTATTGTAGTTCCTTGGGAAGGTAGTTTCTACCACAAAATTAAGGACCAAAGAGAGATTATTTGTTTGTTGGTGCTGTGGTACTTCACCAATTCACTTGCACATGGTGACTGTTCCTACATTCATACAGAAATACCAAGACTTTACACATTTCTCATAAACTTGCATGTTTCTGCAGTGAGGTGGGTTAGTTCAAACAGTTGTCAGCAAGACAGAAAACATTGTCACTTATGGGAAACAAGTACACATACCTTTCAAGTGGTTAATGGTTCAGAGTTGTTGCATTTGCCAGGTATTTCAAAAGATACAGCATGAAAAGAGAAAAAAACCTCATTCTTAGATGGCCTTGAAGAAGGCAGATGTTCCAAACACAATATGTACTCACCACATCTGCTGCAGTTCAGCTGTCTCAGAACATGAGAATTAGATCCTCACATGCAGGTATTTACCTGACTGCTTCCTTTATGCCTGTAGTACGGTCTTCTAGCCCAGGTTTGAGATACAGCTTTGCAAAAGCCTTGCTCATTCTGTAGTTTAAGAAAGGGCTTCAGAAAAATAAAGTCACTCTTGGTTTAGATAACTCCTTCTGCAAGTAACAACTGAAACATTAGTATATAATTTGTATCAGGAGCTTTTGACAACCTTCCAAAGACCTGCAGTAAATCAGTAAGATAAATGTTCTTAACTGGAAAGATATTTTGGACCCGGAGTTCTCATCAAGTGACTTATCCACTCCAAATTTATTTTTCGTCTCTCTGTGTAGGTGCAGAGAAGGAATTGGTTTTAGCCATTTGATCATGGAAAGAAATGTGGACTGCATCACAGCATTCAGAAAAGTCATAGTCTGATGAACAGTGGTCTTGATAAGAGCACCATTTTAAACAGCCTAGCTCTTCCCTATCATCCTTCTGGTCCCTGGCTTAATGTTCCCACACCCTTTATACTCTCCAGCTGTACACCCAGTAGCAAGGGAATGTGACGAACAGAAAAGGATTAAAAATAACCTGTTAAAACCAATTTGTTTTAACCTGACTGTGTTAGTCATATTGCTGCTAAAAAGAATTTCTCAATTTACATTCCCATTTCCCCAGGCTCTTCCCCTTGCTACTGTGTCATGTAAAGTAACATAGATAGCAGACTTAATTCACAGTCATTTCCATGGAATCCAGATGATGATCCAGATCACAATTGCCTCTCATCCTTCCTCGACAGCACTACATCTTGCTGCTATTCTCTTTATCTCTGACAAATATCAGGTGTCAAAATGGGTTACTTGCAAAATTCCACTTATACTGTAATGATCTTCTACTCTTACCGTCTGTCTAGGAAGCGCTGTCTGTCTTCTTAGTCATTCATTGCTGTAAAATCCCTCCCTTCATCTTTCCCAGCTTCAGCAATACTTTACAGTGGAGTTGTAATCTCTGCTTCCAATGACTATGGAGTAATGGCCTCACTGACTTGCTTTATATTACCTTACTTTTTACTGTGGGTTTTCCTGGTTTGGCCTCCCATGAAATGTCCACAGTTCACAAGCAGAATTAGGGAAGACTTTAGTCTGTAAGATGTTAAGTTAAAATTGCCTGGAAGATCCTGTGCATTTTTAGTATGGGAAATGTTGAGAGAAAGAGAGAGTGACAAAGGAGGAAGAGACCTCAATTACCAACAGAACAGTCAGCAACCCACATTTACAATGCTGAAATAGGATGAGAGGCTGAACTTCAAGGGCAACTTCAATCAATATTTAGTTACTGATATAGAGTGGAACAAGGTTCAACAAGAAACACAACAAAAATCTACTGGCTGGGTGCAGCTGCCCTGTAGACAGAAGCCCAAGCCATGTCCGGTGTCAGTCCACAGGAGATTTAATATTGATTGACTGGGTGACTCTCTGCTCTGGTTTGTTATTTTCCATGGCAGAGCAGCACTCTACAGCAACACCTCTTCTTAGAAGAGAAGCCCATGCTTACCAAAGCTGAAGCTTGCATTTCAAGTGCAGAAGGGAGATTTAGAAAGCAAAAAGCAAACAAACATAGAAGAAAAACCAAAAAGCTCCCCAAAGCTCTCCCAATTCATTGAGAAATCTGCAGTCTGCTTTACATAAGACCTTTCTTCCCTTCTCCACCCATACCTAAATAGTGTGTAACTTCTATCTGAAGCCATTTTACTTATTTATTCTGCTGAAAATCTGTATTTTACTACATGCTCAAGACTATTTCCTCCTCCCCAACTGCTGATCACCACTACTATTCTAACAAAGATGCCATATAACAATTAATTGCTTTGCTTTGTATTATAGCTCATCAACTTGTTGGGAGCTAGGAAAAATGAAATAATGGGGGTCACTTCTGGAAAATGAGTTTATTTTCATGCCAGCTGCAGAAAATGAGCAAGGCTGGCTTCATGCCAGTTAAAGGGATGCTGTAAGAGGTTTCTTTCTATTTGCCTGAAGAATAAATGCCGATCTAAAGAGTTACACATGCTAATACACACATGCATATTACATACATGCAATCTAAAAAAATGATTTTGCACAAAATAGGCTAAATTTCATGTCTTACTATATTTTGACCTCACTTTCCCTCCTTTATATTTTTAACTTTCAACAAAAACTCCTTTTCGTGTGCATTCATCCTTTTGAAAATGGTTTACTAATTTAACATAAATACCAGCCAACAGGGATTTTGCAGCTACACGACCCAGAAACTAAATATTATTGAACTACTTTAGAGTTTGCTTAGAGTTTTTAGCCTTTTAAAAGCAAGTCTGATTACCTGCTTCATCTATTTGTGAAACATTAAATGATTAAAAGTTCTATACAAATGGAAAGCACCACATAGATATTTTCAAGCACTCAGCACCTGTGTACTGATATTTTGACTAATGTGTCTTAAATCCCCAAGAAAGCTGAGCTCTATAGACTTAGCAGATTACTTAATGGCAACATTTGTTAAGGTACTGCCATAAGTCAGTTTGGATGGAACTGATGACTAGACTCATCACTGAGCATAGAGAGGATACAGCTTCTTTCTAACAACAACACATTGCTGAAAATAATTTCTTCACTGACACACAAATCTCTGTGTAGCACTTAACTTGGACACCACACACGACAGTGCCCTTAACTTCCATATTTCTGTCATGTATGAAACGTCTATTTCTTGTTCTAAGTTCCGGAAATTTGAATGGAGAAAAGAAATTATGAAAAGAGAACAGAAACCTTTTTAATATTGAAATGTAAGAGCCTTAATAGCAAAGAAAAAAAGGAGAGTGTAACTGATAAATAAATGAAACAAGGTGTAAAGAAGTATTAATGTTTTCATTATTTCATACCATTTCTACTCTGTTGCAGCTGATTTCCATAGTAATATAGTTAGCTCAAAATCTGTCTTTGCATATAAGGTCTCCATAGAAAAAGCAAATGTGAAAATGGCAATATTTTCAACACTTCTTTTCTTTAATAAAACTAACATTTTCGAATCTGCTTTTATTAAAACACAATAAATACCATCAATTTTTGACATGAAATCTCATTACACACTGTAAATATTTATCACTTTGCAGAAAGAAGATTATACATTAGTTCTATTCATTCAATTCAAATCTGAGTAAGAATGAATTCATGTTTTATTTTTCTTCTCTATTTAAAATGCCCAGTTGCTGTAAGAAAATGAAAGAAATACTCTTTGTTGCTGCTAACAGATAAGCAGAGAGAAATATCTCAGAGGTAAGTGCTCTGACACACTGTTTCTTGACCCTGCAATTACTCCCTGCCAATGCCATTTGTGATTCTCACAAAGTCCCATTGATTTCAAAGGGAGTCAGTCCACGAAGACCTCTTTGTAAAAAGAAGATACTAACCTTTCTGTTTCTGGAATTTAGCTTCAAACATGGAGGTTACAAGGAAAAGGAAAAAGAAAAAAATCTGATTATTTTATTCTCCTTTTACCTTCATAACAGAATCACTCTTATATTAACCAGTAGAGCTCAGAAGACAGATATGTCTCTGTTCACAAAGCTCAAAATTGAAATAGCGGTGGTGTAACAGCAGGACAAGGTGAATAGATGAAATAAATTGTGGAAGCCTATGTTATACCTGTCTGTACTAACCAACACGAGAACTCTTTATTATTCTTTTCATTAAATCTAACCCCAAGTATTTTAAATCAATGTTTTAGCTTCAAATGTCTAGCTTGCATAAGTGGTATGTTTTCTGAGAAAATCATTCTTGTAGATCTGTTGGTCTTTGAGTTTATGGTTTTACCTAGATAACAATATAGACCATATCCTGTTGCACAGTCTTTGAAGAATTCTGCAAGTATCATAATTTAGTTGCATACGTTCCATAAGACTCACTCAAATCCTTTGAAGAATGCATTTGCTAACCTACATACATTTAAGAACAAAGAAAGTGGACTTCCTCCCCTTTTAGGGGGCACAGTCTTTGCAGAAGAAAACAATTTCATCACATGCAAAGAGAATTTGATACATTGCTCAAGCAATTTGAAATTCTACAACAGACATTCAACTGCTCTGATAATAAAAAATAAAACAAATAAAACTGAGGAGCTTTCAACCACAATTAACTCTGACACCAGGCTCAAGTAAAAGTTTTCCTGCACAAGCTGGGAGACATGACTGAGGAGCACTCCCACAGAAAGGCATCTGGGAGTCCTGGTCAGCAGTGAGCCCTGTCAGCCCGGCAGGCAAACCCCATCCTGGGGAGCATCAGACACAGCATCACCAGCCAGCCAGAGGTGATCATCCCACTGGGTTCAGCATTGGTGTGGCCTCCCCACGGACACTGCGTGCAGTTCTGAGCCCCACTCATTTAAGTAGGATGTGGAGGTCCTTGAATGCATCCAGAGGAGGGCAACAAAGCTGGTCATAAGCCCTGAAGAATGACCTGTAAGGAGTGGCTGAGAACACTGTGTTTGTCTGTTTTGGAGAGATGAAGACTCTTGGTACCGTCCTGAGGAGGGGAAGTGGAGAGAGGTGCTGATCTCTTTTCTCTCAGGTCCAGTAATAGGATGCATGGGAATGGCTCAAAGGTGCAGCACAAGAAGTTCAGACTAAATATTAGGAAATATTTCCTTACAGAGGGAATGGTCAGACTTGGGAACAGGTTTACTAGAGAGATAGTTGACACCTGCAAGGTTTTAAGAGGCATTTGGACAATGGCCTTAATAACATGCATTAAGTTGTTCAGCCATGAATTGGTCAGGCCATTGGATTAGGTGGCCATCGCAGGTCCCTACCAAATGAAATATTCTAATTTGTTCTGATAATAAGATATCTATAATTGTAAGGCAAATGTGAAAAAATAATATAATTCTGAATGATGGGTTGAACATAAAGCACTACTAAGTAGAATTTGTTTATTTGTAACCATGTGAGAATCAAAACGAACTACGAATTAATTCAGTCGGAAGGATAACAAAATATTTTAGCTCATGATTTCGTGATTCACAGACTCACAGAATCAAAGATTAGATTTGGAAGGGACCTGTGGAGATCTAGTCCAACCCCTCTGCCAAGGCAGGGTCCTAGAGTAGGTAACACAGGAATGCGTCTAGGTGGGTTTTGAATGTCTCCAGAGAGGGAGACTCCATGAGCTCCCTCGGCTGCCTGTTCCAGTGCTCTGCTGTCCTCAATGTAAAGAAGTTCTCCATGATGAGGTGGAATTTCTTGTGGTTTAGTTTACAGGCATTGCTCCTTGGCCTGTCTCTGGACACCACTGAAAAGAGTCTGGCACCATCATCTTGGCACCTGCCTTTGAGAGATTTAATTGGATTAATAACCTCCACTCTCACCCTTCCCTTCCCTTCCCTTC
>VXAD01003681.1:487900-836534 GCA_013399195.1 Dicrurus megarhynchus | reverse complement strand
ATGCTATAGGACAGCAACATAGAAGCCTCATCTGTAGCCAGGGCAGCAATGGAAGGGATGCAGCCATGCCTGGGTGCATTCACACGGTGGCCTGGATGTGACATGCAAAAGTCAGGGAAAGTGTAATGGATGCTGGCTGCCAGTGGGGAAAAGGAGACAGGCTAACTAATCACTGGCTGGGACAGCACGCTGAAAGAATGAGGACTTGAAAAAATGGCTTCTAGGGTTATTCCCAACCACCACAGAAACCTATGGATAGGTATGTAGTGAAAAAGCTGCTCTCACTGTTTTGGAAAAGTACCGGGCAAGTAGAGAAAAAAGGGAAAATGTGACACAGTAACAATACAATGTTGTTGATATCAGTGTCTCATTGTCCTATAGGTCTGAAGTTTGAGGAAATGCAAGAAAAGTTTGGGGAAGAATTCTTCAATATCTGCTTTGACGAGAATGAAAGAGTTCTTCGAGCTGTAGGTGGAACCCTTCAAGACTTCTTCAATGGCTTTGATGCTTTGCTGGAGCATATTAGAACTTCATTTGGAAGACAGGCCACCCTGGAATCTCCTTCTTTCCTATGCAAAGAACTCCCTGAAGGCAATCTCATGCTTCATTATTTTCACCCACATCAGATTGTGGGATTTGCAATGACAGGAATGATAAAAGCAGCAGCAAAGAAGATTTACCGCTTGGAAGTAGAAGTAGAACAGGTCACAAATGATAAATTGTGTTCAGAGGGGACAAACCCAGGTAACTGCAGTTGTTTGACTTTCCTTATCAAAGAACATGAAAATGCAAATACCACAAAAGCACTTCCACCAGGAACTTCCCAGTCCCCCTTAGACCTGAGGATTAGCATCAGCACGTTCTGCAGAGCTTTCCCCTTTCACCTGATGTTTGATCCAAACATGCTGGTTCTCCAGCTTGGTGAAGGTCTTAGGAAGCAGCTCAGATGTGACACTCATAAAACCCTGAAATTCCAAGACTGCTTTGACATAGTCTCTCCTAAAATCAGTGCCACATTTGAACGAGTTCTCCTGAGGTTATCTACACCCTTTGTCATTCGGACCAAACTTGAGGATTCTGACTCTGAAAGTAAAGATAAGGTAAGAACATTAATTTGGAAGGGGATGTGCTTATACGTGTGTCGTGGGAAAGGATTTTTTGCTCAGAGAAAAGCAGCTCAAGTCCTGTGTACTCTGGAAAGCTCACTCACGCCTTGCAAACAGGGGTTAAGTGATATTCCCCAGCCAAATGAATATTTTCCTAGATTATTTATAAGCTTTGCCTATGAAGTTGTAGCAAATCATGGTATTTCCATTCAGAAAATTCTGCACCGTGGGGTTGAATAGTACAACTTGAATAAAAGGGTGAAGAATTTTACAAAATACCTGTATCTAATCCATAATTTCACTCCAGCTATATTATGATAAGAATAGTTTTTAAATAGTTTTTTATAGTTTTTATCCCATTTACTAGGGACTAGCTTTAACTATTCTGAAAGATTCTCACTGCAGGTTTCACATTGCCACCTTACTATATCTTATTTCCCTATTTTGGAATGCTGCTTTCCTATAGGTTCTTCTTACCTCTCACCCTGCACTCAAGGAAACCAGAGCTATAAGTGGTACTTATGCCAGTTTTATTATGTTCCAGTCATTCAAATAGGCACTTGTCCTCCTACACTGCCTCTTTCCTCAGTGTTTTAGGAGAGAGCTGCCTTAACCAGTGAGCCCTATGTTGCGTTCAGTGCATTCAGCTGAGTAAGTGAGAACATGTCTCTAGTGTGGAGTTCTCCAGTTGCTGGATGGAATTTGTCTCAATGCCTGTCCTTGAATTAAAGGAAAGCTTTTTGGTGTGAAGTAGGGTTCCAAGTTTTATGCACCAGAGTACTTGTACTTAATGCCAACATTAAAACTTGCTTAAAGCTTTGAAAGTCTGTGTGTGGGTGCTTTGGAAATACTGCTGCCCTAAGTGGAACTGGGTGGTCTTTAAGGCCCCTTCCATCTCAAACCATTCTATGGTTCTATGATTCTATGATGATTCAAAACATAGTTACTTCTTACAGCAGCAATATTTCCAGCTCCTCTTTGGCACTATACTTCGGCACCAATAAACATATGTCTGGTGCATTTTCCTCCGGAAACACGTTCTCCCAAGAGAAACAAACTAGTGCTTTTCATTTTGTATTAGTTGATGTAACTCAACCTTTTAAGAACCAAAAGAGAGTTTATTTTTCAGAATCTGTTATGAGTGTCACCCTAGCCTTTAATTACAAAAAGGAAACATGGTGTGAAAAGGGTGGAGGTGTTGGCTCTGAGCTACCTTATGGCACACTTGTGTCTCCTTTGAAAGGGTCTGGTTTCTTGATGCTTCATGTGGAATGTGCCTATCCCTCTCAGAAACCCTCCCCTGTCCCAGGACAGAGTCACAGCCCTTTGAGAGTCTTCTGCTCTTCATGAATCTGCTGTAAATCACTCTGAAGAGGAAGAAGGTTGAGGTGGGGGAGGGAGGCTTTCAAAGCATTTTTCCCTATTTAAGTCCAGTTAAACACACAAAATATTCTCTTACCTGGACAGGTTTCGTGTGCTTGTGGCTTGCTCTTAGGAGAAGTGGCAGGACTGGGGCTTGCTGGAGGCAGGATTTTAGATTAGTCAGTACTAACACCAGAGAAGCAGGTGGAAGGGGATGGCAGTAAAGGAAATACTTTGCCTGCCAGCAGTTAGGAGAAAAATTGTATCTTGAAAAGTACAGTGTAAATGAGAGGCAAAAGGGTGATGGTGGGGTGCAGGGGAGCTGTTGTGCTGCAGGCACAGGAATTAATTTGAGAATATCAGTCCATTTGAAGATGTATTTTATTCCATCTCAGCCACTTGATAAGCATTTTCAAAATTATTTTGCTTGTGAATAGTTAAAAAAATCTCAGCATATGATGCATTTTGCTAGATATTGCCTTTTTTTAAAAAAAAAAAAAGTTGCACAGATTCATAGGCTGTGGTTGACTTGCTTACATAGATTTTGAGAGGAGGGACATAGCAATACAGTTTATGTCATGCTCAAGTCCTTCATGGATAAAAAAAGTAGACTGAGCCTTGGGAACTGCATGCTGTATTATTTTCCCATAGCTCATGTCACTCATTTAGCTCATTTTGGAATTCTTTTCAATTTGCCAGCGCTTGTTTGGAAGTTGCATATTAGGCAGGTAGATCAGTGGCTGTAATCATGACCTTGCTTAGAAGTCGCCAGTAACTGACTTAGACATTTCCCTATTTCTCTGCCACACACCTCTATTCAGTTCATACTGAAATGGCATCCCCCTTAGAGCTATTTATCTTTTTTAAAAACAATAAATTTGACTCTCCTATAACCAACGCTTTTCAGGCTTGGTTACCTTAAATGGCAGCTGTAGGCATATGACCCGGACAACTCTGCTGCAGTGTTGAAGCTGTTCAGATGTCTTATTGCATTTAAAAAAAAAAAAAATTATTCAAAAATAAATTAAAAAAATAAACTCAAAAATAAATTTACAATGAAGAGGAGATGTTCCAGCCTCTTTTCAAAAGACGTTTATTTTCATTTCAATACATAAATTATATATTTTTTCAGACTTGCAGTGAGAAAGACAAAATAAAAAAAAAAGTTTCCATTTAGTCCTGACACCAGCTCTGTGTTCAGATGAAAGTAAGTCACAAATCATGATCTTTCCCTAACTAAAAACCTACAAGCAAAATAAAACAACCTTACCTGTCCTGACTTTCAGGATGTTTTGTGCTTGTCCAATTTATTTAAAGGTTCATTTGTGTGTTTCAATTTACTGGCATTTGAATCATTGGAATAAATAGGAGTATTCTAAATTTCTGATATAAGGCCTGTGAAGTCTGGGTGATAGGTAGCACTTCTTGCAGAGCTGTATGTGCTACCTTTGCAGAAGCACAGCCTCGTGCATTAATATCTTAGCAAAGTTTTGTTAATTTGGTATGTCACCAGCTGTTCTTTGGAGCTCAGAGCATTTACAGGATCCCATTGTTCTAGGGATCAAAAAAAAAAATAAAGAACTCCCCACGTGAAGAACATGGACACCTAGTTTTTAATGCGATTCCTAACACCATGTTTCCAATTTTCCCATGCAGCTAAATTCTTGTTATTGGGTTTTTTCTTATGGTATGGTACTACCCAGATGCCCTCTTGCTGTACTTCTTATACAAACATTCTGTTGTTTTTCACATTTCACTCTAATTTTTATTAAGTTTCTTTTTTTTTTCTTTAGTTTTTTTTGATGTTTTACCAGAGACCTTCACTAGCATCCAGTCAGATTTTCCAAATTTTGGATATTGTCCCTAAATAACAAGGTCACAATGTTTGCTGCTTAACCTCTCTAAGGAAACTCATTCTATACCTCTCTATGGGAGCAATTATTTATTGCAACAATAAAAAATAAATTTATTGTGACAATTAACCATTTGGGGTTGATAGCTTGTGGCTTCACACATGGTTAATGCAACTGTACTTCACAGAAGTTCAGTGAATGTTAGTGGAGTCACATATAGGATAAGAAATTAAATTAAGAGGGCTGAGTCTGAACTCATGTGGTGGAGTGCTCTGAAATCCGTGTCAAGCCCATCCACTGAGGTGGAGGTGCTGGCCTGGGAGGGAGCTGATAACCCCTAAGTGGTGAGCTGTGCATGCAGTGCAGGTTGGTGTCCCCCCACCTTTTCTTGCCCAGACAGGGGCTGGAAGCTCCCGATAGGTGCATCCTGAGTGTGCTCATTTTCAGACTGTACTAATGAACAAGGCCATCTGTGACATGATATAAATACTCGTCTCCTTGACAGTACAGTGAGGTGGCTGGAGCTGCTTCAATTTTTAGCTGAATGGGAACACAGGGATTGACTCTCCTGCTTTCCCTCTTCTGGCTAAAGTCTTCCTCACGTGCCACTCCTGAGCCATCAGTGCTGGGCTGATTGAGAGGAGATGGGGCTGCCCTTGCAGGGACCCACTGTCCTGGGACCTCAATCCAGAGCCAGCCCTCTTGGTGCACAGATTGACAGGAGGAGCCCTGCCAGCACTTCTGGTGCCCACCAGTTCGTGGGCACACCTTTTTGAAACTGTGACTTGGCATGCAGTTGGCAAGAAAGTTGAAAGTGAATCATGAAAGAAAGCAGGTTCTCTGCCATATACTGTGCACCTGTATTTTCCTTATATTGCTGCTCTTCAACTCGGACTAACAGCCCTTTTCCACCTTTAAAATAAATCAGTTTTTGTAAGGATACTCACTGGCCTTTTACTTAGGCCACTAAGCGCTTTAGAAATTGTCTAAGAATAAAGCTGGCACCTAAAACTGCATTACTGGAGGTGTCCAGACTTTTTTTTCTGATGGAATGTATTTGCTTTGAATATTTTATTAAAACCATAACTTCCCAGTTAACAGTTAAGGAAAATGTGTTCTGGCAAAAAAAATTACTTCTATTTATATATAAGTTAAATTTTTTTCAGTAATTTTAGACATAAAATACTTCTATTAAGAAAAAACTTTACATTACAAATTACAATACAACATTTAAAATACAAAACACTGGGTTTGAAAAAAATGACCCTTTGAAATTTTTATATTGGAAGAAATTCCAAATGCCACATATAATTCAGATTTTCAAGAAACACCAACTCTGTAATGATAAAATGTCCAGCAGAATGGTAGTGAAGGCTTTTTATAGCTCTACTGATGCTGCAGGCTGTCTGGGCCAGCACCTTGTCTGTTGTCTGTGGGGAGGAGAGGTTTGTGGTAGATAAGCTAGACTGCACCAGCAGGAATTTGTCTCAGTGTACTGATTTAGAGAGATGCAAAATAAATAAAAATCAACCAGTCCAAAGCCAAGATTTAAAAAAACCGCAGCCCTGTATCTGGAAAGTCAGATTTTGAAGTTCTGAGTAATAAACAACAGTTCATTTTAAAATATAGGCTGATTCAGTGGAAGCCAGTGGGAATTTTCCCTGTTCATTTTCATTGTTTTGTTTGATCAAGTAGTTACTCATCTAGTCCTCCTTCTGTGGCACAAGAAAGTGCCATCTCCAAGTCAAATACTTCCTTTCAGTCACTCAGCTGTGCATTTGTCATGTGTGATGGTGTAACCCTGGATGTATGGGCCGACTGGGGAATGAGATGCTGGAGAGCAGAGCTGCAGAAAGACACCTGGGGGTCCTGGTCAGTGGCAAGCTGGACATGAGTCAGCAGTGCCCTGGCAGCCAGGAGGGCCAGCCCTGTCCTGGGGGCATCAGGCACAGCATCACCAGCTGGGCAAGGGAGGGAATTGTCCTGCTCTGCTCTGCACTGGGGCGGCCTCACCTCGAGTGCTGGGGGCAGTTCTGGGTGCCACAATACAAGAAAGACATAAAACTACTGGAGAGTGTCCAAAGGAGGGCAACACAGATGGTGAAGGGCTTTGAGGGGAAGCCATACAAGGAGTGGCTGAGGTCACTTGGAGTGTTCAGCCTGGAGAAGAGGAGACTGAGGGGAGACCTCATTGCAGTTATACCTTCCTCGTGAGGGGAAGAGGAGGGGCAGACACTGATCTCTTGTCTGTGGTGCCCAGTGACAGGACCTGAGGGAATGCCCTGAATCTGTGTCAGGGGAGGTTTAGGTTGGATATTAGAAAAAGGTTCTTCACCCAGAGGGTGGTTGGGCACTGGAACAGGCTCCCCAGGGAAGTGGTCACTGCACCAGCCTGACAGAGTTCAAGAAGTGTTTGGACAGTGCTCTCAGGCACATGATGTGATTCTTGGGACTGTCCTGTTCAGGACCAGGAGTTTGTGGGTCCCTTCCAACTCAGCATAATCAGTGATTCAAGGACAAAAAGTCCATCCAGACCAGCATGCTGGCTCTCACAGTGATCAACAGACAATCCTTTATGAAACAGGTAAGACAAAGTTTAAGCTTGCAGTGTTCTTTTCTGTAAAACACTCTCCTCTCTTTTAGCTCTCACGGGGTGAAAGCATGTCCTCTTGCAGTGGTATCCAGGATGTGGCATGGGATAGCCCCCTCAGAACCAATCCTCCATAATTTTCTCTAGCACCTTTTGAACAAGGTGTCAGCTTCTGTGGCATCCTGTGGACATAAGGTCTACTGTTCATTAGAAACTGTGAAGATGAGACGTCTCTGGCAACTTTCAGCCAGGTGTGGACATTGAGTATGGAGTGGAGCAGCTGGCAAAAAAGCCTGTTTGCCCCTTGCTTCAGTAAAGCACTTTCCCAGTGTGTTTTCCCAAGTGTGTTTGTTGATCATTGGTAACTGTAAAAAAGTAATGCTTTTTAAGTGCCAGAAGTACGCTGTCCCCCTTTTTTTACTGAGAGTCAATTCTTTATCTCCTTCTTCTGTATTTTTACTCTGGATCAGCTGAATGAAACAAGCAGTCCTGACACTAGCAGATTAATTTAAAACCCACTGTACACAATCTTGTGTTTTGCTTTTGCTCTGTAACTGTTTTTCCTCCTCTCCTAATAAAATGAAATGGCCTGAAAGTCATCCTGGCATAAGGGACATCTGTCACTTATGATCTAGGAATTCTAATTTTTCCTAGAGCTGATTTATTCACAGTCAGATTTTGACACTAAGCTCCCATTGCTTTGCAGGCTCATGGAGCTCTTGGAATCAAATTTGTGTCTTCTGTTTCTGCTAATGCTAATATCCCACCCATTTGCTTGTCAAAATATGTATGGACTTCGATGGTTTTCAAGATGAATTGGATTGGCTTGCTTGACTGCTTCTAGAGATTGTGATGAGTTATGAGAAACAACAGATGACATGACTTACCTTATGAACAGTTGCGCAGAGCTTTAATAACATTGTGAAACTGGCCCAGAATTGTTAATATTTCTACTTTAAGACAGGCCAAGGAAAGTGTCATTTTGAAAGTGTTTTCAGTGATAGGACTGAAAAAGTGTAGCAATATAAAGGTAAAATATTTCCTTCTTATTTACATTAGCTGAAAACCAAAGAAGCTGTTTGGAAATTGCTTTGTCAAGTGAGGTGGCTATTAAAACAATCTGACTCCATGGTAAACTCTTCCCTCTTATGATTTGTATAATTTTTTGATAAGCTGGTCAGACATGAAAATGTCCATACATCTCTATTTGCTGCAAAACCTTTGAACGAGTTTCTAAACTACACTATGTCATAACTGGAACAAAATGCATTTCATTAATTTTTACATTACAAGATGAGAATATGTAGACACAACTCAGTTTGATTTTCAGGAATGCATTTTTTCCTACCTCTTTGTTCCACTGACTAAAATTAGGTGTTGGTTATTCACAATACATTTTCATGCTTTGCCTCATTTGCTTATCTGAGTTCTTGAGTGACTGTGCTTTTCATGCCATCTAATCTGAATGGGTGTGATGTCAGTAAAATGCCCTTTTCCTTGGGATGGTTGAATTAAAGCAGACACATTCAGTCACTCTTTGCCTTACTCCTTCCTGCGCTGGCACTTGAAACTTGGCAATGCATGAAGTCAAACTGAGGTTTTATTGATGTGTCTCTTTGCAGAGGCTGAGTGGACTAAGAAGGGGAAAAGCTGGAGTGTCTCCCTGTGGATTGAGTGGGCTTTGTGCAGGAGCTCTGACAAGTGCATGGATGGGAAGTCAGAGCCTGTGAGAACACCTGGGTGTGCCCCTGAGCATAAACATTGGGTTCACTGCTCTGAGGGAATGCCAGGGCTGGCCCTACCTGTGTTGTCAGCTTTCAGTTGTAAGGCCACTTTTACCCAGCAATTGCAACACCTCCTGCTAACCGTACTCCTGGAACATGCTCCGTGCCTGAAGGCAAGCCTGAGGTACCCCAGGTTACTTGCAGAACTGTCCTGCATGGCCAAAGAGCCCACACAAAAGAGGAAGCTTATCACTTTTTCCCTTCACCTTAAATTTTGTCTTCAAACCTCAAATAAGGACCATGGGATTCCCTTCCTGTTTGGTTTTGAGTGTAGCTTAGTAGTTTTGGACCAGTTTTTGACTACTTGGCTTGTTTCCTCCAATCATATCTCATAAATATCTAGTCTTTTGGATTAAAATTGTAGTTGACAGCGTGGTTTGACTCTAAATATGTTAATTTATTCATGCTCACTGGGCATGGATCTTGTCCTGAATTTTTCATGCTTTATTTCCACAGAGGCAAAGCTCTGAAATTTTGAGACTCTCTGAAATAAAAACTTTGCTGATGTTTTGCTGGGCCGTGGACCCAGACAGAATAGGCAGTTAACAGCAAAATACTTTGCCTGAGACTTGTACCTGCATTTGAGCTGATTATATTCTGGGAATGTAGCTGAATCAGATATTGTAGATTTTGTAGGTCATAAGACTCTAATCAAAGGGAATACTACTGTGAAATAACACTTGCATTAGGAATAAAATTTTGCATAGGAAATAACATTTTGCATCAGGAATAATTAGTGGTAGTATGAAAGAGAGAGATAATAGTGATTTGCAAAAGTCAGGACTCTAAAGCCGGGGGTGATTTGCTAATACCTGGCCAGGGGCAGTGTTTCTGATTTCTCTGAGCAGTACTGGACGTGAGTAAGTTTGACTAGGTAACATTTTGCTGCCTTTTGCTCTTGCCAAGGATGTGTGATACTTACCCTGCTCTGCTCCAGGGTCTTCCAGGAGACTGACAGTGTCAGTAACAGCAGATCACCTATAGTCAGGCAGGTGGCCCATGCCAGTAGTGCTAATCACTGTTCCAGCATGTGTTTTGCAGTGATGAAATGGTTGAGGAGGCCAGAATACTCACCCAGGAAGGATGAGCCTTTCCTTTGCAGTTCTTTATAAAGTTGAAGATGGAGTCACAATTCAAGTGTAGAGCCCAGCCAGGCAGACCAGTGGTTGGATAACTGGATTTGCTCCTCTGGGAATAACCCTTTGTCACTTGAGGGTTTTTAGGGCATGCTAAGATAGACGTTATCTCACTAAGTGATATATAGGTGCAGAAGTTACATAAACCACAAAGGTACTGCTTAGAGGGAACACAGGGATGAGCCCAGGTTCTTCTGTCTGTGCTAAGCAATCACAAAGAAAAAAAAATAATTTAGAGATTTGTAATATACTGTCTTGAGGATTCTCCAAATTTTATAGTTTGTTTCATTCTTCATTTTTTAAAATATGCCTTTTATAACCATATAAATTCACATTCTCTCCAGCTAGATTATCTAAGATACATTTCCTTTAAAAAAGCATATAGCACACTCCTCATATTGTTGTGATGAAAGACAGTGAAATGACTTAACCCATAAAATAATGTTTATATTATTTGTTCCTGTCACTAACCTTTGGCTTTTATAAGTGAGGACTTAGACTGAGTGTCTGAGAAAAGAATTAAATGTTCTTTTTCCACAGACACAGGACAGGCATGTAAAATATTCCTAACACATAATTTTCCTCTTAAAAAGAATAAAATTTTTCCTATTTGCAGATTGCAAACAAATAATAAACATTTGGTACTTCAACACCTCAGAAAGATGTAAACATTTTAAAATTTGGTCCTAGATGAAGACATATTGCAATATTATTTTCAGCATTTTGATCAATGTAGTTCTTGAGAGTTTTATATATATTAGGGTTTAGTCTTTTTCTTTCTTTCTTTCTAAGAACAGAAATCAAACTTCTTGTTCACACTGGACAGCAGCTGTTTTCTGTAATGATTCTCATTCTGCTGTGGGCTCACTGGAAGAGCAGGATTTATGCAAGTGTAACAGGAATGAAAACATATTTCATTTTCATTTTCACATTACCTTTCTTTTTATTTGACAATTTAGAGATTTAATCCTTTTTTCCCTTTCCTAGAAGGAGTTGTTATAAACTTTTTGTGTGATCTTCATAAAAATGATTCCAGCTATTTTTTTCTGTATCTTTCTGACAGCATCTTCCTAGGAACATTCCAGTGGAGTGGCTTTAGTGGATTGCTGTCATCACTGGAGTTGGTAGGATTTGACCATGTCATGTCTCAGTACTTCAGTCTTGTACTTCCCTCCTCAAATGTTGAACTGGTAGCTTTAAAAATGTCTGTTCTGATGAAAATGCAGCTCTACAGGATCTTACTTGAGACAGTACAGATAATATATTGAAGTGTTTAAAAAAAGATGGCTTACATTGGCAGGTTGCAAAGATAAGTGCCTCTGAAAATTCATAAAATAAAAGCTTAGAGCTTAAAAATATTTGGCCTGTGCTGTGTTTGGAAGAGTTTGCAAATATGCAAACAGGCTATTAATAAATCAATTTCTTAAGCAGGTATTTTAATGGGCAAAGATATTCAAACTGAGATAACTGGTAGATACGTCTATCCCAAAACAGAAGTGAAGCCATGGCCAGTGGCTAGAGGAAGAAAGTGGAAACTGGGCAGACTTCTTTTTTGTTCTGTGTGTGTGTGATGGGGGTAGGCTGTCACAGCACCTCGGCACATGGTGCTGTTTTGGGTCTGTTTGAGCAGGGAAGTTCAGTGATGCTGAGACGTGGGCTGTGGGATGGGCACGAGGTGTGGATCAGGGGACGCGGTTATGTTCCCTCCTTCCACTGATGCTAGGGGTCTTTGCAGCTTAAATTCTCCTTTTGATCCTACCCCCACAGAAGGAGCGTTGTATTATTTCAGTTGTCAAGTAGCTTCTTCTTATCAGGACAGCCTGGCTTAGAAAGGGATGATATTAAAACTGATCTCATACAGTACAGCACAGGCTGATTTTTTGTATTAGTGTAACACTTCCCAGTGAATGCTAATTATATTTTAAATGTTTAACTTAAAAGAATTGTTACAATTTTTTTGGTAAAACTGTTGGTATTTTCTGCTTGGTTACCTCAAAGGCACCCAGCAGAGGGAATGTTTGAATGGATTAACAGAGCCTGGGGATTGTTTTGGCTGTGCTTGCTGTGGCTCAGAGTCCTTAGCTGTGCAGACTTTTGGATGACTCCCCTGTGAAAGTACATTCTGCCTCCATGGACATTGCACCTGGTAGATGTCAGGCAGAAGTAATGAAGGGCTCCCGTATTCTCAGAGTTCTGTTACTGCCAGTAGAGGAGAGCTACCAGGAAAAGAACAGATGAGGCTGTGTTAATTCCAGCTCCACTGAGACCCAAGGGGAAAAGTACCACTGCTTGGCTGGTATTAAAGGAGATACTTCATATTGAAAGAACTTTGATTTTTCAGCTTCACTGAATTGTATTCAGTTTTTCATTTTAAAGGAAAAATTGCTATAAAAATATTGTCCACAGCAGCGATGTGAGTGCTGTGCAGACAAGCAGTGTTGTTTAATTTTCATGTGAAAGAAGCATGGAACATATCATTAAAAGGGCATCAAATTTTCTCACTCATCTCAGAGGACTGCTGATTCAGTCTATTTCCTCTTTGCTCAGGAAGGCTTCAAATTCAGTTATTGGGTAACTTCTGTTCTGTGTCCTAAACATTCCGTTTCTGGCATTTGTTCCTGGGAATAGGAGCATAAAATAACAGAGAATATTTTCTGTCAGCCAAAAATGCAGAAACATCTGAGAGGTTTCCTAGCTATGTTCAGCAGCATCAGAGGGTCCTGAAAAGCTGTTGGAACCATTTTGGGTGATGGGGAACTCCACAGAGAGTTCAAGGGACATGGGAATAACACTATCAAATACATAAACAGTACTTAAAAATAACTGACTTACTGCTCCGATTCTGTTTTTTTCCCATGGTGTCATATAATTATACAAGGGCTCACTGAATGTGTTGAACACACCAGGGTGCCACACTGGACTAGCAAGACTTGAAGAACCATCCTAGCAACCCACTGTTTGCACTGTCCAGAAATTGCACTTTTTTTTTAGTAGAATGTTACCAGTTCATTTCTGTGAGTATTGGTGTAGTCAGGTGTGCAGGTGTATGAAAACAAAGAATAAAAAAATGACAGTGTAAAACCAAAGAGAAGTACCGGTGGCTGTGGTCAGGATCTCCTGACCCTGAACTGGTAAGTTACAATTCTAAACTCAGTGTATCGTGCTGCTGCTGTGGGACCAAAACCTGGTACTTTTGCTCAGGGATAAGTAAGATGTCACATCTTGATTTGCCTTACCTGAGTTATCATCAGCCCAGTTTCAACAGGATTACTTTGAAAGAAGGTATTTATTTTGAGTAAGGAGAAGAAAGTAAAGTCTCATTTGACTTTGAGAGAGCTGGGGCTGTTCAGCCTGGAGCAGAGAAGGCTCCGGGGAGACCTTCTATCAGCCTTCCAGTACCTAAAGGGGGTTACAGAAGAGCTGGAGAGGGACTTTTACAAGAGCATGTAGAGATAGGACGAGGAGGAATGGCTTTAAAATGAAAGAGAATAGGTTTAGAATAGATGTTCATTCCTGTGAGGGTGGTGAGGCACTGGAACACATTTCCCAGGGAAGCTGTGGATGCTCCATCCCTGGAAGTGTTCAGGACCAGGATGGATGGGGCTCTGAGCAACCTGGTCTAGTGAAGGTGTCCCTGCCCATGGCAGGGTAGGTGGAATTAGATAATCTTTAGGGTCCCTTCCAACCCAAACCTTTCGGTGATGATGATGAAGTGCAGGAAATGTATTTGGTGACTGCTCCTACAAATGCCTTGAGTATGAAACTCTTTTGGTAACAGAAGCGATCCATATGGCATGTTCTGGGAATTAGACTTTTATTTCTAAATAGGAGTTGTTAATGTCGTCAATACTGTATTGCTGTGTTTTTTTAGTTTAAAAGAGATGCAATCATAAGTAATCCTCTTCTTTTCTTTTTTAGAAAATAAAACCTTTCTGTCTAAAAAAGAATTTACCATTCAACAAATTGTTACTTAAAATGTTGTATAAGGTTCATATTTTTGAATGTGTTAATTTGATTGACATTTTAAGACTTCTTTCTATAGCCACTGTAGAAGTAAAGATTGTACCATTAATTATGGGATATGTGTAAAAAATCACCAATTAATAATCTGAAGTGACTAACATGTTGTTTTGCACCTGTGCCAAAGTACAGCTCTACAAAATTATGAGGTGAAAGAACTGTTTGATCACCCACCCAAATGTTTATTTCTGGATTTGTGTTCAGCTACAAATGGCTTTTGTAGGCTAAACCCAAGGCTCCTTTCACTAAGAGATCTTACAATGAGGTTGTCAGATGCTGCTCTGAGTGATTACTGGGTAAGGGTATAAGTTCTATGTGAAGTCAAGGAGAATTTGACCGAAGAATATCTAAGAAAATAGGGCAGATCTAAGATACTGTTTTAAGATGTTTTAATTGAAATATTTGTTATAATGAATCTTAATATACCTTAATGCAGGCGTTATTTTAAAAATTCGTAATATACGAGGAATTAATCTGCAATCTGCAAAGGGAAGCAACACCTGAGTGAGGTATTTGAGATGATGAAAGGAAGAGTTTCATCTGTTGGCTTTTTTTGTGGCATAGATAAAAATGTTCTCTATGAAATATCCTATCAGCAAAGCTCTTGGCATTGAATCTTCACTCAAAGAAGGTGCCTCTATGGCAATAGTCTCGCTTTGAAGGATGTGTTAGCCCTTTGCTCAGGCACACTGAACTCACCATTGGCAGGGCTGGCCACGAACATAGTGGGCACACAAATAGCTCTAAAACACATTGTGTGATGTTTTGCTGGAATTTATGGATGAGCTCCATCCACCTCTACACTGGTGCAATGTGGCCTGTGAATGAGGAGCCAAGGCACGGCTGGTAAGAGTGACATGATGCCCGAGCCATGCTGGCCAGGGGTTGTTGGCTGAGCAGCGCTGCAGCTTTCCCCAGCAGTGGGTCAGCAGCCTGATGCGTATCACCAGGAAAGCAACCTCATGAGGGTCTCTGGGCATGGGAGTTGTCCACATTTCTCGCAGAGCATGAGTGGCTGGTTAAGAGCTAATGATCTTGCAGAAGTGTGTCTGCTTCCAGACTGATCACATCGAGAAAGGCATGTTGTAGATCTGGGTGAGCTCTTGTTTCTCACCTGGAAGCTCCATTTCAGACCTCAGGCTCCTTCCGTTTCTCAGCTGAGTGAGGACCACTGCTGCATGCCTGAGTCTTGCAGAAGTGCTGCTGCATTTTGAAATTATTACAGATATCCTTTTGTTCCATTCAGCCCATCCCAATCTTGTTGCAGCTGAGCATCACTGAGTCAGATCAGTCATATTCTGTATTAGCAGATAGCTAATGCAACTTTCTCTCAAAAGAAAGAGCTGTGATGAAGAATAAACGGGTTTTAAAATAATGTTGCAAATTAACTGTATCAGTGAGTAATTAAATGAGCTGACTATTTGCAAAGCAAAGAGCACATCTGTCTTCTTCTCTGACCCTTTCACTCATTTTCATACTCTCCACTTTGCATGACCAGCTCTCTAAACTAGGACCCTGGCTCTTCATTTGCTGTAAAGATTGAATGTTTTTGAAAAAGTATTCTGGGACATGCACAGCTGAGGTTCTTCAGGGTTTCCAGGTCCTTGCCTGGTGAGAGGCCTCAGTCCTTTAGCTGTGATAGCCCTGGTATTAGAAAATGTGCCAGTGAGTCTTCCAAATTAATGGAAACACCACTGCAAATTTTTATGCACTTGAATAGTCTTCACAGAAGCCGATACACAGGAGTCTTCTTTAAGCAGATGCAAGAGTATTTTCCTACTGAGGGTCCTCTCCTGAAAGGAGACTTTTTTGTAACAGTTTTCCCAGCTATGCAATATTCAAATTTATGACAGAAATAGCTAGTTGCCAGATCAGAGATGGCCTTAAGCTTCCCCATGGTAATTGCTTTATCCGGTGGATTATGCAGCCAGTGTTAGTGGTTGCTGTTCAAGCAGAGCTTTCGCACATGACTGGGGAAGCAGAAGGATTAAATGTGAAGGAAAAACAGATTCCATTTTCTAACAAGCTGAAGAGTTATTAACGTTTTCAGAGTATCTGCATGTGTTTCTGAATTGTGTCTGCTGAAGTGAAAATTGTACAGATGATCAGTGTTTGATAATGTGTTGTGGAATTAGAAAAAAAGAGATAGTTTTTGATCTTTGCATAGATTAAAAAGTATGAGGCTTATTTCTTTGAAAGAAGTGATGTGTGAATCACAAAAAAAATGCCTTGGGTGTTTAAGCTTAACAGATCTTTTCCTGTGTAATTCTTCAAACATTTGTATTTGTATGTAGTAATCTACCTAGAGGCTGCCTGGTGCTTTCACCCTTGAGTTAGAGAAAATTAACAGAAATAAGGCACTCTGCTGAACAGGACCACAGCAAATTATAAAGTCCATGAGTAAACCCATCTTACCCTTAGCAGAATTAAGACTGAGAAATTAATTTAATTTGTAGGTTTATTCCCTTTGAAGAAATGTATCAGTAAAGGGTATTTGTCAATCTGCTACTGCAGATCTGTGAGAAGAATCTAATAATATAACACTCTGTTCTTGTTCATGAAAGTGATCTAGATTTAAAATAACCTCTCCCAGAGGAGTGGGAGTGGAAGGTTTGTTTTAAACTGGGATCAGAAACATCTTGAAAAGTTTACCTGAGTGCCCTAGTTACTGGGACCCATTTACTGTTAATAAGTTTGTTACAGATATATTTTTGCAAAACATAGGGATTTGGAAAAAGCTAAAAAGCTGTAGGAAACACATGAGTTCTTATATAGGCAAACAGCAAGCTGAGATAGCCAGAGAGAGTCTTGCACTTGACACTGCACTTGCACAAGGGCTTGGTGCACAAATGCTTAAAAGTGCTGGAAGAAATGTCCTGTCTCCACTAAATTGAACAGGATTTGTGCAAATTACTATAAAAGAGGCAGGCGGGATTTTAGCTAACATGAAAACAGGTAAAAATATATTCCTTCAGGTACCCTTTTGTTGGAATTACAGACCACCATGCTGTACAACTAAAATCAAATTGTAATTCAGAAAGTCTGATTTTCTGTTATCTTGCATTTTAAGAGAGAAAGAACAGTTCTAGGGCAGCCTTTTTTATCTGCTTTGCACTGGAATCTGAAAAGAGGAGGTGAAGAAATATCTTTTTACTTATGCAATGTAATTCAGCTGATAATCCACCAATGTACCTCCTTTAAGAGTACCAGTTTGCTTGATTTCTTTTTTTATTGCTCATTGAAGAGTTTTCATTTTCTATTTAAAGACTTCTGCTAAAGTAAATAGGAACCCATGAGTAAAGTCATCAGCATATATTTTGGCTATACCACTGTTGATATTTAAAAATTCAAAATTTTCTTACTTCTGAATTTTTAAATAATATAATATTTTAAAATTACATCTTAATTGATTTAAAATATGGCACGTAGCCATGTTTGCATTCAGAAAAACATGATGTGTGTAATCCTTGTTTATACCATGCACTTCAGTTGATCATAACGTGTACACTGTAACACAGTGCACCTTCTGTAGACACTCTGGCAGTAGATGGAAAAGCAGTAGTGAGGCCATATATATAATTATTTACATATGCTTGTATCAGGAAAAACACTGAGAAATGGAAAGTGAACACAGATTTTAGGAGTTCACATTGTAACGGTGTGTAGTGTAGCTGTGTCCTGTCAAGCATTTGCAAAAATTTTCTTTTGAAGGGTTTGCCTACCAGTGTCAAATGAAACAGTTCCTTTCTCTGAATTCATCTTGCCAAATAAAACCTTATTTATTTCCTATTCATGTAGGACATGGAAAGCAATTTGATATGCACTGCATTAAAAGTCTTCTTAGATGAAAGATAATATTACCTCTCAGTAATTTAGACTTTTGTTCAGGACAGTAGGAATTGGAGGAAGCACCTGTGAGGGGTAGAATTGCCCGTGAATTGCCATTATTACTGATTTGGCATCACTGGTTTGTGATGCTACTGTTACTGGCTGGCAAATTCCCCTAATGCTTTTACTACATAGCTTTTAATTAAAGTTTTAAAATGTTTTCTTCTCTGTTGATTTTGAGAATACAGATCTCTTAGAATCGTATATAGTCCACTTAGTGTGCGATTTTCTTGTAAAACTAAGTGTTCAGAGTCTGTACAGAATTCTGTGTAAGTCAGTAAGAGTCTGTATATATTAGACACTGCACAGTACTAAATGGAGTGGAGCTATTCCGACTCTATCTTGAAATCTGAACCAAGATATGAACAAATATTGTTTGTATGAAAAGAAAGCCCTGAATCCTTTTTATACGTCTGGCAATCCTGCCACCTTCTGCACAAGGACTGGAGGGAGAAGAGCTTTTGGGCTCACTCATGAGACTCAGCACCCAGGCTCCCTGTTCCGTAAGGCAGCAGGTGGGATGAGTTGTTTAAATGTGAAATATTTTTCTTTTCCTTTCCTTATGTCCATAGAGAGGCTGGTCTGCCACAAACCACCTCATGGTACTATGCAACTTAGAAGTTTCACTGTCTTTAACTAAGAAAAAAGTCATCAATACTGTAAGTAGGAAGGGAGAAAGGAACAGAGAAAAAATATTTTAAAAGCTCTAAATTTTTCTCACATAACTTGATGACTAGAGTGTAGTTATAACATTTGACATTTTCTGTGGTTTTTTTCAGTTATGATGTTACTATCTAAATATTATTTGTTTATTAATGGACTGTTTCACAGGGGAGATAAGCTGTAGTAATAAATACGATACTGGGATTTGAGAAAGTTGATGTGCTTGGCCATTTCAATAATCCAATAAGAACAAAATGTTTTCTTTGTTTTGGTATGAAACTGTTGGCTAAATACAACATCACATGATAAGCCGTGCTATGTGTTGATACAAGGCCAAACCAGCAGTCCCAATATCATTTTCACAATCCAAACCATTTATAGTTTGTTCTCAGATCCAGTCAGCAAAGACCTTGAGCTGAATCAATTTGCTGGGACAGCAGAAAGCCCTTCCAATTAAGAGCCCTTACGAATATTTAAGAAAATTGTACCATATTAAACCCAGTAAGTGTTTTTTAAAATCGGTAAGATTTAATGGCAGATGAGTATCAGAAAAAAAGCTATTGTAAGACAATGCCAGAGTGCTAGGAAGCACAAGGGTAAAGCAGTAACACACAGGAAAGCACTTTGGCCTAAGGAAGACATGGCAATGGCAGAATGCATTCGGAACAGTCAGGGTAGAAGTGGCAGCTTTTCAGAGTCATTATTTAGAGCTGAATCTGTCGGGAGAAAAGGCAATAGAAAACTCAATAACCCTGTTATAAAATTGTATTGACTATCTTTTAAAACCAAAGCAAAAACGGCCTCTGTATTTTGCATTTGGAAGTTTGGAGGGGAAAGCCTTTAGAACCAGAACTGACATCTGAAATCCTGGTCAGCATGGCAGTCAGTGTGCCATGCCGTGTTCTTGCTCTACTGTGAGGCACTAGATACATGGAGTGGCATGTGTGTGCGTCTCTTTTTTTGCCCCTTTTACAATTTAGCTCGTAATCCATTGTCTAGATATACTGCTTTTTAGATTTACCATTTCTGCAGTATAAAACTGTGACCATAACCCACGTTTAGATTGTCTGGATCTTGGAATTTTCTTAGAACATCTTATCTTTTGGTGGGGATGAAGGAGATGAGGAAACAGAAATACCTTTTTGTTTATGGATTAAGGTGGTTTAAATTTCAGTTTACACTGAAGATGCAAAGGGTCCCAGCTAATTCTAGCTCCTTGCAGGATTTATGGAAAGGGACCTGCTGGGATACAGCCCCCATGTACTCCTCCTCAGGTAGGTCTGTGGTGTTCTCACAGTGAAGTTGAGTCTTAGAGGCACACACAAAAATTCTGCTTATAGCTATTAGCAGGGTAAGGATGAAGTGCTGGAACCAAAATCTGTCCTTTAATTCTTTGTTCAGTTTAAATTGCTTTAATGAGATAAAGAATATTTATGAATTATAATTAATGACTGCATGAAACACGATCCATTTCAGACAGAGTACAAAGGAGAAATGGAATTTAAGATAAAAGTTTGACCTTCATATCTGACAGAGAAAAAGCCCTCAAACTTAATATGGACCTTACAGTGTTTGAGGCAGGCCCATCTTTTCTTCTGTTACAGAGCACAACAAAGTACCAAGTCTAATTAATTAAGTTTCCTAGGCACACTAAATTGTTAAAAAATAAACTTAACAGATAAAACCACATCTCTCCCAGAATCAAGGAATGCATAATTCATGGACTTTGTTCTTCAGAATTTACGTCAACATACCAAAATTTATAAATAATAGGCATATAAGCTGTTTCTTGGCTGCTGGGTCAGGAGGCAGCGTTCTGGGGTCCTGAGTGAGGTGGCTCTCACTGGGGAAGACCATGAGGGTGGTGCTGCTCTGCTGAAGGCAGATTCTGATTTCATTTTACCACACATGCACCTGCCATCTGTTTTTTGTAAGACTAGTTATGACTCCCTCATGCCCTCATCTAAGGGGCTATACAGCCTGGCAAACATTTTTAAAAGTTTCTGTTTTCCTCCTTATCCCTTCACATTTTGAGAGTACTACCTTGCTTTTAATAGTATCAGTTGATGTAGTAAGTGTTTTCCTTCTCTTCCTTCTAGGAGGTAAAACACGTAGCGACCCTTTTATGGAAATCTTTATAACTTAAATTGTATTTAATGTTTGGTGATGTCACTATATTTCTCTTTTTTAGAAAAAAAGAATCAAACCAGCTTTTTAAAAATTTCCTGTCTAGAGTTTTGGTTTAGAGTCACTCTGTAGCAAATTAGAGACTGATGGGACACATTAGAGACATTAGCTATGTTTCAGATCAGCTCTGTCTAGTAAAATGGGCATTGGTCCCATTTGTAATTAACAAGGACATAATTTGGAAAGAATGAATTAGTTGCTCACAGCCATTAGGTGAGTAAGTAAACTATCTAAAGGATTGTAGCTATGTTCAGCTCATTTCTTCATTGTTTTAGCTATATTCAACTATTTTAGTACCTCTGTGTAATCTTCCTGTTAACAAATCTGTAATTTACTCCTTTTTCAATATTCTGGGTATTTTCATTTTCCATTTCATCCTCTGTAACAATTCTTTTTGGTTTTTATTTTTCTTTTTTTTCAGTTCTTCTGACTTTACTAAACAAAATTTTTATTATGTTGACTGTTTTTCATTGTAATCCCAGTAACTGCCTATTTTTAGGACCCTAAAGGCTCCAATTTCCTGTGATTGCAGCTAATTTTTTCATAAAATGAACAAGTGACATTTTAAATTGTTCAGATTTTATTTTTCACCAGTTTTCCTACTTGCAAGAATGTCCCAATCCGTTACTCCCCTGATGGTTGGAGTCATTCTCTTCCCATTTAAATGTATTTGTTGTTATCTGGTGTGTGTTTATTGTTGTGCAGAATGTTGAAGCTACTCGTAAGGCACAGTAATCTAGGTCCTGATGGCTTCTTACAAGATGCACACTATAGATGACCATGCCCTAGGCAGAGGAAGATTTCATTAATGTGAAAGACTCTCAGGTGACATATGAGACCAGTGGGAATGGTCATGTTCTTTCTCCTCTTCAGTTTAATCACAGCTCAGCTTATAATGTTCTTCTATCTCAGCCCAGTAAGCCTGTTGAAAGCTCAGAGTTTTGAGGTGACATGTATGGAAAGCTGATGCTCACTGCAGGCGCTTGTGTTTCTGGGTGCTTTGCTTTAAGTGTTACGACGATTACGTTGCTTCTCTGGCTGCTACTGCTGTGTTTTTTGAAAGCCACATTCCATGCATGGGGTTTTTTTATTAACAGGAATTAGCTTAAACATTTTGCCCTAACGTTTTAAATCTGTGACATTCAGGGTGGCTCAGAACCAAAAGTACTTGATTTGACATGCTGTAAATATGTGCTGAAAATTCCAGGTTGGATTTGTGTTACAGTTACCGACAAAATTTAAGGATTGGAGTAGACCCATTTTCAAAACCAAATAATAATGAAAACAAATCTTTGTCAATAAAATGAACTCCATATTTGAAAAACAAATTCCTGATTTTATACTGGAATGATGCTACTAATTTCAGAGCTGTTACTCTGGTTTACATAAAATGTACGTAATACTAAGATCAAACTTTTAATGTAGGTCCTAACTGTCTCAGGAAATACTGCTGACTGAAAGTCACATAACTTTTGTTTTGATGTTTCCAAGGAAACACAGCTTGCTTCCACTGCCATGTGTGGAAGATATTATTTTTTTCTCATTGTATAGTTCTCTGGATTGCTTTAAAATTCCCTTCTGTGATTACTGCATATTTCACTCTGCATCTGCAGTGTCTTTGCATTGAATTGAACCACACTTCTATCCTAATCTTGATTTACTCAGGCACCACACAGATTCAGCTCTCTTCCAGCCACAGTACATTGTAGCTGATCTTACATTTCAGGTTTTTGTTGCTGGTTGGTTGATTTTTTTCCCCACCACTAAATGCTTCCATCACTCAAGCTCTTTCTCTCCTACATGCTTCTGCAAAACGGTTCCTATGGTGACACGGCTAAATACCTCTGTGTGCCTTGCATTGCCCTCTGTCATCTTTGCCTGCAGAAGAAAAGGTGGCTTCATGACATCCCATCCACACTGCTTTTATAACAAAGCTAAATTAACCTTTTTTGGTATATTTTTTTCTACAGAGAATTTTCAGTAACGTTTTTTATTCATAGAGGTTCCTAATTAAATAACAGTATGCATGAACTTTCAGTTCTTTTTCACTCTCTGTGGCTTTGCCCTTATTTCTTCACCTCTGTAGAACTTACTTTCATAATTGTGCTCTGCCTGCAACGCCTGACATATCTAACGCAAAGGGCACCCTCCAGAAGGTGGCCATGCTCTTGACTTTTAAAGTGCTTCAAAGGCTTTATTATAATTTGAGTAAATGGTTTCATGTTTGTGAGTGTTGCACTCATGCATATTTATGTTACTTTAGAGACCAGAGTAAAAAGGTACAAGGATCAGCTACGAGATGTTAAGAATCAGCTTCATGGAAATGTTTCCATAAGGGCGCTGGTATTGTTTATAGGGCATGCACTATGCCAACCTAACAGTTCACCTGCACACTCTTTGGGAAATGTAAAGTAGTTTGGACAGCTTTTGCTGAGTGATGCCTTAGAATTATTGTGAAGTAAAGCATGCCCTGCAGCATAGGTTATAGTAGATTACAGCTGCTTTCTTCATGGTGTATTTTTACTGTAGCCATTCCTACACCTGACTTGGTTCCAAATCTAATGTTTCTGTGACTTTGTATGCATTTTAGGAATATTCCTCCAGCAAGATAATTACATGCCAGTTTTGTCTACCTGTAGCTTGTTAAATACAAGTATGCCATAGCCCTGGGAATTATTACAGGGTCCTTTGTTTTCTCACATAGAAAAGTTCACCTTTGCTGTATTTACCCCAATTTGAGATTTTCCATTTTCTTTTCATTTGTCATTTTTAAAGCAAAATATTCTGGCAAGATCTTCTTTATTTATTTGTCTTTCATTCATGATTTATATTGAAGATATACTGTGGTGCTAATAGCATTGAATATGTAAATCATTATTCCTGCTGAGTCCTGCATAACAGCTTTGGAATAGTTTACATGTGGCACAGCTAACATTTCAGTGAAAATGTCACCTTGACTTGCAACTGTGAGGAATTTTTCCAGGTTTGTTTATTTCAGGTTTTGTGTATTTGTTGAACCTCAATACAGTAGATGAAATATGGAGACAAATCTTAAAAGTATGGTTCTGATTATTCATTATAGAGATGAGTGACTAAATTGTGGTCTAGTTGGAAGAGTCTCTGCATGAATACTGCTTCTGGATTCTTGTATTGCTATTGGCTATCATAGATCAGTTGGAAAAAGTGTCTGTCTCACTATATAACTGACACTTTTGCAATCAATGGAAGGCTGAGATTTTTTATTATTTCTATGATTCAGAAGTGAGGATAGGGAAAATCTTCTCCAGAAATACAGGAGAGTTTTCAAAATTCTGAAAGCTTGTAATTGATTTGGTATTTTCAACAGGATCTTTGCTGTAATTGAAGTCTATTAACCTAACTTCTTTGAAAATTGGAGTCAAAGGCTTGAAAGTCACATAGGTCCTTACTGCATCTTCAGTAATATTCTTAACTGTTCTTAGTTTTTAACTTTATACTGCTAGTAAGTCTTGGGGGTTTTTACTTACAAAGGTTATCAATAAATTGCTCAGGTCTGAGTGCTTTCTTTTTTTGTGATATGGTAGAAAATGGAAAGCTAGAGCTTTGCACTGTTAACTACCAAAAATATGAATAGTTTTTCTATATTGTAAGAAAAGTAGCTCAGTAGCTTGCTGTTGAGCAAATACAAGATAACTTGGCTCCCAAAAAGTGAGAATTATGCCTGAAAATACATCCTTGGGAAAAGGTAGTTTTTATCTTATTTATCTATAGATCTAGCTCACTCCCTCTCGATCTATATCTATATATCTATCTTAACTGTTTTATCTTATCTATATTTTGATAGAACAGATTCTGTTTGCATTTTACTTTTTTTTTGTTTGTTTGTTTTGTTTTTGTTGTTGTTCCAGAAAGGTGGGTAATTATGGTACATGCTAAGCCGTCTCTTCACACTCCATTCCTGTGTTTTCACCCAGCAGTGCACATAATATCTGGGGTCTGGAATTGTCTGTTCAGACAATAGCAACACAGGCCATACATCTGATGAAATGTGCTACCAGCTGCCTGATAAACACGTTTTTACAGGGTCTCTGCATCTGTTAATTTGGATGAGTTGATGGAATGGCATAACCACATGCCTGATACAGATGGTAAATTTCAAATTCGTGCTCTTACGTACAAAGGTACTGGAAATCACCAATTTAAGGGCTGTTATTTCCTATTATATTAGGATTGATTTGCTTTAACCATGAGGACTTTCTGTTTGTTTGGTGGGTTTTTTTTTTTTAATGGCCCAAACGATTTTGGTGCAAATTCTGTAATGTCATGACAATCTGAGGGAGATACTGGAAATGGAAAATTTCAGCCTGAATGGTTCAAATATGACACATTTATGAGCAATGGAAAATGAGATCTGTTAATGGGAAATGTTTGTCACCTTTAGTAGTAAAAGAGGCTTTTAATATTGCTTATGATGCAGACAGAGCAGCTTTTAGTCACTGTTTTTTAACTTTCTCAGCATGTGAAGGGTAATGCATTTGAAATGATTAGTTGGTTTTAGCTTATGACATTCAAGAGTTCTTTACAGGTGTAATTAGTAAAATAGATGATGGCCTTTGCCATCTGCATAAGTTAGGTTTACAAGAAAAACACTTTCCCCACAGTGTGAGGACACAGGTCATTATGTGTTGGCAGCTTGATCACCTGTGAACATTTATACTTAAAATTTTTCACTCAGCCCCCCCCCCCCACCCTCCAAAAAACCCCCCAGCAACAACAAAACATCATAGGTATGCATGTGTCATGTATATGTAATGTGAAAGGCCTTAATTCCCTGAAGATGCTCAGTGAGCCCCGTACCTGAGCCTCTGGTGGCTTTGTCAGTGCTTCTGAGCTTAGCTTAGTATGTCTGGGATGGGAAACATGGGTTAGAAGATGATCCTGAAGGGAAAAGAAGGCAAATAAACTGAGACCAAAAGTGATGACTCGATCTCTATTGCTCTTTTCCTGTGGCATTGTGGATTTTAGGAAATACCCAAGACCCAGAGGCAGTAAGTCTGTTGTCTGATGCCAAGTAATATTGTGGGGTTCCTAGTGTGAGGTGTGTCCTTTGGGCCCCTTTGAATTATGCAGCTATCACCCAAGTCTCTGTAGTTGTGAGATCTAGATTCCTGACAGTCCCGAACCACTCTGAGGTTCCCAGGATTCCTCCCCTTCCTAAGAGGTTAACGCCAAAGCTGCTTTAAATCTCTTCTGCCAGGAAGGTGCCTGAAGATGTCTGAGTTACTGAGACATAAAGATTACCAGGCATTTGTATTTTCAGATTGCATTACCATTTTTCAGGAGAATATAATGGTCTGAAGAACAACAAGATGTGTATTTCTGAATCATTTGTCTGTACCATATGACTGGCTGATTTAATCCAGGATGTTGTCTCTCTCAGAGACTGGCAGAATATAACTGGAGGCAGTTAAAAGGTGGAATGCACACTAACTTATTTGATGGGGAATTTTTTCTGACTTTCTGTCTAGTGTGAGGTGTGAAGGCAGTCTTTTATGGATTAAGTTGGGATGTTTTATTATCCATATAAAGGACTAAATGTTTTCTAGTGATTACCAAATCCTTTGCTTGGATGAATCTTGCCAATAGTTGAACAAGGTTATTTTTCAGTGTTAATTAAAAAGAATATTCCCTATCCTGCTTTTAATTCTCTTTCTTCTTTCATTGAATGTTGCCTTTCTCATTCATTATGACAGAGGATCATTAAACTTACAAGCTCAGTACCTTTAATGTCTGTATTACAGATCCCCTCCAGCCTTTCTGGCTGCTGACTTTATAGTTGTTAACTCTTACGTTTTGCCATCCCAATATTGCTGTGGGGTTTTTTTTGATGCGTTTTTTTAGATCATTGAGGAAAAACCAAATTCAATTCCTTTAAATATCATCATCTTAATGGACCTCCTATGAAAATCTGATCACTCTGTGTTCTCCATTCCTTCCCTTACCCTGATTCTGAAATGACAGAATACCATCCTATCCAGCAGATGTATTTCCTTTCTATCTTCTTATGAAAAACTTTGCCACAAGCTTTCTAAGTGCTGTACAAGCTCTCACCTTTTGCTGAGAGTTCCTTTCAATAGGATTCCATTATACTTTGGAAAAATCATCCTATTTAAAATCTTGTATGTGTATCAAGGTGTGAAATAGTTCTATTTCAGTAATTTCATAATGAGTGGACTGGTTAGGACCGAGCAAATGTTCTGCTCACCTACAGTTCACATGGTCAAACATGAAGCTTTTTAGCTGACTGAGCTGCTAGCAGAACAGGAAGAGAACAATGCAATGTCTTCTTGAACTCAGCTGAACATTGGTATCTTAAGAGTTTACAGACCTCCTCACTCAGTACCTTCCCAGCCTGGTGGCTGTGACTATATGGTGATTACACCCATTTTTTTCCTGTACCAGCTCTTCTGACATCTTTCGCAGACTATTCTTCTTTAATCAGAGCTTCTTAGCTCTGATTAAAGTGAAGAAGTGTGAAGAAAATTACGATAAAGACATTATATTACCTCCATGAAAATGTCCTTACTCTCCTTAGTGAAGAGTTTTATATGTTTTACACCATATGCTGGTGTGGTAGACCTGTGAATTCATTGTTCCTTCCACAAATAGAAGTCTGAGAGGATAAAGAAACTCACCTGAGTGATTTGGAAAGCTGCCTACCATCTGGACATACCTTGCTGTTGGTATGATGGTGGCAAGAAGCCTTATCATGCCTAAAGCTCGCCTGGGTCTCCTGTAGGGCTGCAGCAGGTGGAAATGACGTGCAGCATGTGCTCAAAAAACCAACTGCTTCAAAAATGGCAATTAATACATTTGGGAAAATTAACTATGTGATGGAATTGTCTCCCACAGAGAAGTGGGCAAAGTAAATTTACAAAGTCTTACTTCTGCACAGCAGCACAGTTCTAGAGCAAGAGTCAGCATCTCATCTACATCTTTTTGAAGGTTGGAATATGCTTGAAATGGTTCCCTGAAAAGAGATGAATTGCCACAAATATACCAAAACTTGAGGATTGACCACAGATATTGCTATTTCCTCTCAAAAGATATATTTGGTACAGAAATGAGGTGTATTGACTCTTTTGTCAACTGCACAGGTCAGAACATGTTTAAATTATTTCCTGCAGAAAAGATAATACAATTTTTTGTTATGAGTAGCAAACGATAAGCTTAAATTCCTAGTCAATCTTCGTTATTAATGACAGAATCAAATCCTGCAGCATGTTTGGAAACTGTCCGCCTGGCACGTTTCATTTTCTGTAAGGAGCAACTAGAATGAGACACTTATTTGCAGCATATTTCACTTTCACAGCAAATCCTAATGATGGTGACATTTAAAAAAATATAGTTTTGCAATAATGCCATTACAAAGCCATTTAGGCTTGATATGAGTAGCAGAGGTTATTGTTTTCTGTAGAAATATCAGATTTCTTTTGGAGGAGAAAGCTGAAATACATTTGTTAAATGTACCATAAAAGCACTGTTGCCCAAGGTTTTTAATTTTCCCTTTTAGCAGTCCAGTTTGATGAATTGTCCTGATTAGCTCTGAGGAAATTAATTTAAAATTAGGTGGGACTCAAAAGGAGAAAAATAGTGACATGCTTGGGAGTCGTTACGGACTGAATCATATGAAGAATTAGATGTGTCAGCTAGGAAGAGGCACATTTATTTAGTCTGTTTGGTTTACCTCACAGCCGGGATCACGATAACTAGTTCATTAGTGAATTCAGAACCAGAGAACCATTGCCTAACCCATTTAATGGCCCAAATCTCCCCCTGTTGTCTTGTATCCCATGCCCATGGCAGGTTTCCTCAGCTCGCTCGGAAGCAGTGCCAGCAAGTCTCTCATGGGAGTGGGCTGGCAGCACATGCCAGGAGAGAGCCAGGTGGGCTCTGCCAGCCCTGACTTGCTCTTAGCTGCTGGAAGAGGACTAAAATCATAGGCAGGATCTGGAAAGAGAATCAAGCAGGATCTGGAAAGAGAATCAAGCAGGAGCCTGGCTGCTGCAGACCCCTCTGGGGCACCTCTGGGCACGGGTACAGGCCCCTACAGCATGTTTAGGGTCAGCAGGGAGATGCCCAGGGAACCCACGTGTCCCAGACCGCTGTGTGAGGCCTGGCACTGTTTAGGACTTGTGCAGAAGGGGTGCTGCAGTGCTGTTTAAGTTGTCTAAATCCTTTTTGAGGGGCTGGCTCTTGGTTCTTTCTGACTAGCCAGCAGTAATAATTGAGATAACAGAGATAATTACTTTGTGTAGCTCACTTCTCAAGCTGCACATTTTGAAGGAAAGAGGGAAAATGTATGTTGATGAAAAACAGCCTCCTGGTTCAGTTCTGTAAATCAGTAACAACAAAACAGCTAAGGGAGGTTACAATAAATCAGAATGTACCCTTTAGTGTAGGTTCCTTCATGCAGTCTGGTCTGTAAATGGCAGGCTACTGGAAGACACTCTCCATGTTGTCATGCATTTTAGCTCCTTACTTTGGCTATTCAGTTTGAACTACAAGTGCCACAGTCTCGGGATGTTTAAACCTCCTGACTAATGGAATAGATGCCTTCAGCATTGTCCTGTAACAAAAAGGCATGCTACAGAGTGTGCCAAATTAACTGCATTTTTTAAATTTAAGGGGCACACACTTGCTGCTAGTGACAACTAGTGTGAAATTGGACATGGTTGACTAACAGTAACAATATAATTTCTTATTTTTGCTTTATTATATCTGCTAAGCACAAACTTACCTGCAGAGTTCAGACAAGAAGAAAAATACCAACAACATTAGCATCCAACAGAAAGGGGTTTTTTGTTCTTTTAGCAGTTCTTTTTCTTCATTAGTCATTTTTTTAAGAGACTTAGTTTAAGTAAATATAACTAGTTCCTTTCTGTGGTTCCAGAGAACATATTTTATAATTATCCTTTGAACATTTATAATCTTTTAATAGCTGTTTTTTTCTCGACAACATGACAATAATTGCTAGATTAAAAAAAAGAGCAGTTTGATTAAGCTTGAATGCTGGCTTGATCCTATTTCTATTGAAGTCAGGGAGACTTCTTCAGTAAGAAGAGAGTTGGAATTTGCTTCATGATTGTTTCTTTTCTCCTGCCAAATCCTCTTTCACTCATCCAAGACAGCAAAGAGGCCTGCTTTCAATCACAGTGCTGTAAATCTGGTCTAACTGCATTGACTCAATGGGCTTATTTTTGTAGAGTTCAGTATAAGTGAGAGAAGGATTTATCCCAGTTGGATTCATGCTTCTTGTTAGTGAGGCAATGTACTATATAATTGGTGCTATCGATAAGACTTTCCCAGTATTGATTTCTTTTTCAGTATGGAAACAGATGGAATATATCTTAAGCTCTAACTGATATGAAATGTATAGTATCTTGCAAAAAAAAGTTTTTATTTGGCTGGGGCTTTTAATCTTTTATCCTGAGATTTAAACATAGCAACGAAGTGACACGTCTCAGTATCCATTGCTCATTTTTTGTTGTTTAACTGTCCTAGAAGTTGTGACTGCTGACAGAACTGTTTGAAGGGTTGGATCCTAAAGTAGGAAGTGCGCAAGGTGCTGCGTATTATTTACAGCACCCACAAGGTGGAATATCAGAAAACGCATAATTTGAATCTTAGTCAACTCACAGTTAATGAAAGAGAAGACTATGAAGATAACAGCAAAATCTGACAAAACTCACATGCTCGTAGCTTCATTGAGAATGGGGTTTTAGCTTGAAAAAGTTATAGTTGAGATAACAAATGTTTTCTAATATAGTTATAAGAAAACAGGGAAGGAGAGGGTCTTTTCCAGACAGATGGGAGAGCCTAAATAAAAAATCGTATAAGGAGCCTTGTATTGTTTAACTCTGTGGCAAAACAGTTTTGAGTGGTTGCTTTGATAATCTGGGAGCTCTCAGGCAATTTCAGTTATTACATTTTAGAGCCAAGACTTCTTTGGCATGGATTTTTATATGGCCTTTGACATATTTATTTTTGATGCACTTTTTCCAAACCAGCAGGGACCATGCTTAGACTGTGCTTAGAAATCTGGAATATGTTCAAACAATAAAAGAGGAAAAAAGATAATTTTGTTCTTACAAGTTCTGATATACAAAATAGCTAAAGCGGCCACTGATTTTTGTGCTTGGCACCTCCTTTATATTTTGGCAGATTTATATATATGTATATATATTTTAACTACCTGTGTACGTGGTGGAAATTCATGCAACATAAATTAAGTATGTATGTCCCATCTGATATGTTGTTTGTGAGGCAAGAGCCATTATACCATGTCATTTAGAGATTACAACACATTCAGGAAGTTTAAATTACTCATCTTCACAAAAGGAATACAAAATTAAATTCTGATTCGAGCATGCCATTTCAAACCACCTTGGTTCTCATTAGGGTTCTGATAATCTAATGTTAGATTCATTACCATCTAAAATTACTGCAATCTGCTGCCTTTTGTTTTGATACAATGTCCATAATTGTTCCACATGATATCAGTAATTACTGAGGCTGCTTTAGGAAGATATGCAAAGACATGGCAAGAAAAGATGGTCGAGCCAAGTTTAGATTTGTTATGTGGTTGTATGTGTGCGTCAGAAACTACATTTTAGTAGTGTATCTGTTTACACTTGATGTTGCCTAGGTTCCAGAAAAGGAGGAATTACGCTGCAAGATTGGGAAAACAAATTAAATATAGTCTTGATTCATTCAAGATTGAAAGGAATGACTCCTAGCTATATGAGAATGAAGCTTCTGTTGTATTTAATAATTTTTTACTTCGATTTCTTTTAAAGACAATATATGCTCTTTCCTTTGTAGAACCTACTCCTCTTCCATGCAAAACAGACTAAAAAAACGCTCATACTTGCTGAAAATGAGTGTTACTGACCACAAATTACATTGCAGATTATAGGATTTGAAACACAAAAAGATTTACTCTCAATATATTTACTATTGTAATCTGTTCTGCTAATTTTTTCTCCTTTTTTGTAAATCAATAAGGCTCTCTTTGCACCCCAAGAGAAAGGATGAAGTGAACTTCATTTCTACTGTTTGCTTTCATATACCTTATTATGAACATTTCACTAATTAAATGAGATTGTACAAAGAATATAAACATGAAATAGACACCCAGAGTAGTTTTCTGTAATAATATAACACTACATCACAATCTGATCCCTCATAAGAAAAGTTATAGTTTTGAGGCAGCCTGAAGCCACTAAAGGGACACAACACTGTGGGTAATGTTGTGTCTCAGTTGTATTTGGCAATGTTAAAAAAAAGGGGGATATGAGAACTGAGACATGCAGGTGTGATGGTGGGTGCAGAATGTGAAGTATTTGAAAGCTATTTTTCATCCCATAATTTTATTTCTCTTAAAAATTCCAATCTTAGTTGCCAGAAGCAGGTGCTTTTGAGAATATTGGTAATTTCCTCACTTGTTTGTTTGGTTGTTTGTTTGTGGCTTGTTTTTTTTTTTCCCTAGTACACATACCCACCTTTCTTTTAGAAGCTTATATTATTTTAGAAACAGATGAGACTTATTTAGAATAAATCAAAACAGAATCTCTGGCTAGACATACGATAGAGGCAGATCTTGTGTGTTTTAGTTTCTGATCCATCCAGTTAAAGGACTTTTTATATTCTGTGATTGGAATTAGAAAGAAATAGCATAAACCTGAAAAATGTCAGAGTTCTCAAATATATGTATATTTATTAGACTACTTAACATTATGAAAAACTAGGGAAAATCAAATTGAAACCTATGAAAAAAAGCTGTTCATTTTGGCTTTTGCATGAAGAAATAAAAAAGTATCAAGTTTGATGCCAGTAAACTGTCAATTTATGGAAGCAGCTGTAAATCAAGTACTGCTTTATTATATTGCTGCACATTTGGAGTAAGTTGGATTACTGCAGTGGGAATTATTTTAAATTTATACTACTGAAAATGAGAACATGATGTTTCCTGAAATCACTAGTCAAAGTTTATGACAAAAGCCAGAATTTACTAAGGAGAAGAAAAAAAGAAGAGAAAAAAAAATCAGTGTTAAAATAAAATGTCAAGAGATTACAGTAAATAGACTTGGACTCTTATTTAGTTCTTAGTCTTATTTTGTCAGGTTTAAGTGCTGCCATTTCTTTTGAATGATATGAAAGAAGGAGAACAAGAATCAAAGCAGGCTAGAGACAAGTGTAATGTCTGGAGTGTGTTAGAAAAGCAAGCTTCCTTTCCAAATTAAAGATGATTTTGCCAGATGATACAGATAGCAGATTGTTGTTGATTACCAATAAGTCTGATGAGAGAGAAGATACTTGGAAATTGGCCTCAGATCACCTGGAAAATTCAGTAACCAAAGAGATGAAACCAGATTCTCTAGAGGCATTAAAACTTTCTACTCCCACTGTAGAACAAAGACTAATGAAAGTCATCCCATCAAAGAGTTTTCCATCTGTTTTTATAAGAAAGGGAAAGGAATTAGTGGCTAAGTAAAAAAACAGATTTCAGAACACCAAAAATTAGCTGCATTGAAACAAGGCTGAGAACTTCTCACAGCAAAGCTTCTGAAATGAGAGAGTTCTGCTTTTGCTGACTCCGAGCTCCCAGTGTGACTTTGTCATTAGCATCCCATGAGGGGTATTTAGCTTTCTAGCTAGGTCAGTTTGGAATCCTGATCTCTTCCTCCTCACCTCAAACAGCAGCTTGTTAAACTTCTTTAAGATAGCTCTTGGGAAAAAAAACCCCACAACACAACAGCAAAACCAAACAAACCCCCAAAACCACTTCCAAAAACCCCCATAAAACCAAACATGTATCCTGAGCACAAAGTACATCAGCAGCCCTGGTCATTCAGTCTGGGCTGTCTGGTGCTGGTCAACAGCAGGCAGAGGGCAGGAAAATAGAAGGACCATAGATTAGGCTAACACAGCAAATCTAGTGCTGTAATTGTAGTGTTATCACAGTGCCAGTAAAAAGTACATTATTAACCTCCTTTTGAACAGAACACATTCTGTTCCAAGGTTGATGTATGAATAGGCATAGGTAAATGATTACTTCTGTGTTAGGAATTCAGCCTGGCTAATCAGTAGATGTGTAAAGCTGATACTATTTGCCAAATACAGGCTGTTCATGGAATTGGTTGTTTAATGAGAGTGATAGCACAGCAGCATCAGTGTGAGAAAACACAGCATGTAGCCTTTGCTGGTCTAACCAAGAAAAATACGGTCTGATACTACCTGGGTAGGTGTACAGAAGTCAAAATGAAGACAAAGAGGGGGAAATCACTTTGGCATTATATAGCCTAAGCAAAGGAATCAGTTTCTGTTAGCAGAATGCCAGCTAGGTTTGATAAAGAATATTCAGTGGAAAGGTATGCCCAGAATTCATCTGAAATGGACTTGAAGAAGTCTGCTGTGTTGCATCAGGACAAAGATGTTTCTGTTCTTCTTGGCCCAAATATCACTAAGTGAGATATAATTAAAATATTTATAACCTGAACCTAACTTCAATCTGCTAGTATTGATATATCTGAAAATATAATTTTCTTAGTCTGTATATAGTAAGAGATATTCCTTCAAGTTATGCAACCTTACCACCTTTTTTGATTGAAAGTGCTTGTTTCAATAAAACCATAGCTTTTATGTTTTATCACTTTATTTACTCGTTGTAGGATTGAAGAATTTTGAATTTGGGTCCACATGGATACATATTTTATCCTTTGGCTTAAGTGATGTATACCTGTGAAGTACGTCTCTTTCCTTGAATTATCATTTTCCGAGACAAAAAGATATTTTGCTAGGGTATTTTTGACCAGCTACTGTCAGTGTCTTCTGTAACTATTAAGAATGCATCTCCCAGTTTTACCTTAGGGAGGGATATTTTCGAGGGTGACTGAAGAGCTTGCTAAAGTCAGCATTGTTGGAACTGTGTGGCTACAACAGCTTTGAATATGAAACTGTCACCAACTATGAAAAACAGTAAAGTTTAAAATACATTTCTCAGATATGTTGCCAGTTTGAATTCTCACTTCAGAAGAAATAATTTGCAGATTGTTTCACTAATTAATTTCAGTGTTAGGGTTATTTCTGGAAGATTTATTCTGTTACAAACTGAAATATTTGGACCAATCTTGCATCTCCAATTTTTTTCATTTCTTGTGTGATCTGATTTTAATAAAAAATCAGAAATTTTAAGTTCTATAACAAGAATGTCCTGATATAACAGATTAAATGTTAAGGCACTGTGAGACAGCAATGTTGTTGTCATTTCTTCTTGTGTGAATCCAAGACAGTTTTCCTGATGTTGTTGATTTACACACATGAAACTCTGAGATTTGATTGACCTTTGCAGAATTTAGGCATCTGGTGATTTGAAGTGAGCAAGACAGCATATGGAAGCTGATCTCTGGAAAGCTTTTACAGAATAAGCTTTGATTTCATTTTTTTCTTGACTTCGGCTGTTAACTGCTTTTGTGAAATGGAAGCATTAAGATGTTGTGAACCTTTGCAATCAGCAGAGAATGTATTTTATATATATGGTCATCCGTGTTCAAATAGTACATAATTTCAAAGCATAGGAAAAAGCTGCAGTGAAGATCTCTACATAGTTAAGTTAGCTGTTTATCCATTTATTTCACTGTGTCAGGATTTTTACTCTGGGGGCTTAAAAGCAATGGAAATGCCTTGGTAATCTGTGATCATTTAAGATACTTCAGTCGGGTTATTGTGTATGAAATACAAAGGTGTTTTCAGTTGACTGAGGGGCCATCTACCAAAGCAGAAAGGAAAGAAAGAAATTTCATTCTTCCATCTTTTCACAAGTCACTAATACATCAAAATGAATTTTGATAAACAGTATCTTATTTTCATGCCTGTTGAGCAAAGGGTGTTATTTCCTTTCACAAACATGTGTGGGAAGAAACTGGGGAAAATGGCTAGTTACACTGTTTAGCTATGACTGACAAATCACAAATGTCATCAGAGAGGTGTTTGTGCCAGACTTCCCATTTATTTCCACTGATGCAGCATCTACTTGTGTATATTGGTAGATATGACCTAGAATGTTATGTGTGCTGCAGCAGAAGGTGAATGTATTTTGATCATTTGAGAAAGGGAGGATTTTCCACTCATTTGTGGTTCGGTGTCCTGCTCAAAAACAGCTTCCCCATTAATTCCATATGACTTCAAATTAGGCCTTTTCATTGCCATAGCTCAAGAGCATCCCTTCTGGAGAGCCATGCATTTTGAAAGCAGTTGGAAAATTTGTTTAAACAAAAGATCTCATACTGTCTTGTGAGAAAATTTGTGTCTTAACACAGAAATAGGCAATAATCACTCTGCTTTTCTGTGTCATTTCTTCTTCCCTTAAACTGGGTAATCATCATAATTTTCTCTCATTTCCTCGACAGATATAAGAATAGTTTCTTATTTTTAAGAAATCAACTAATCTGTGAATAATGCCATTGATTTAAATCAAAAGACCGTTGCAGTGTGATTAAGGACTGCTAAGTTTTACTGTCCTTTTAAAAATTATTATTATTATTCTTATGGAATATTGTTCAAGAATAGAGTACTTCAGAGAATTAGTTTAACTTTAACTTTATAAATAAATCATATGATCACACTTGAGGAGTCCAATATTCTGTATTCTCAGTACATCAATCAATGTTTTATTTCATAGAAGAATCAGCCTGATAATGCAACAACATTTAATATTCCTTTACGTGTTCTCTGTAGTCTCAATACTTTATTAAAAGATTATGAAAAATAATGCAATTACAAAAATTAGCATTCTGGAGGACACCATGTCTAGCCAAATACTGCAAGTTATATTTGAAAGCTAGGGAAAGATTCCTTGGTTTTGCAAATGTGTTAATTTGAGTACTGCGAAACAAAAACTGATAGTGCTCATAATAGAGGATTTCCAGTGTAAGTGTGTAGGAAAAATCTACGTATTATATAATTCTACAGCACTCTAGCAATATCTGGTATCAGTGCAAAATAATTTTAGCATAATATGTTAACTAGGCCCCACACCAGTCTTACTGCTTGTTGAATCCAAGTATATCCTGACGTGTGCTGAAGGAAGAGACTATTTATGAGAACCTGTGCATGTAAATGAAGTACATGAGTCAGTGATAGGCCATGTAAAATGAATAAAAATAAATAAACAAACAAATAAATAAATAAATGAAAATGCAGAACAGCTACTAAGAGCACACGTATTACAGATGCTCAGTCAAAGTTTTAAAGGCTAAACTAAAGGCTGCAGATTTCCAGGTAAAACCTGAAGAAAATAAGGTAGGCTAATTTCCACAAAGAGAATGTTTTCTGTTTGGCTCTTCTCATGGGACCATTTTTATAGGAGACTTTAGGCAGAGCTCCACTCCTCAGCTGCACAGGGGAGAGGAAGTTGTGGGAGAGATCACTCATCAATTACTGTCATGGGCAAAACAGACTTGACTTGGGGAAATTAGTTTAATTTATTACCAATCAAGTCAGAGTAGAATAATGATAAGCATAACCAAATCTTAAAACCTTCCTTACTGCTTTTTCCTGGGCTTAACCACTTCTAAATTCTCTGCCTCTTCCCCTCCTTCTGACTCTTCCAAAGGGAGTAAATACCCAAAGTGTGAAATTTTGAAAGGCATCTAGATCTTTTCAAACTGACTTTTGAAGTACAGATTTTAGACTTACAGGCTTTAATACTCAAAAGAATTGTGGGAGTCAAAATGCTGAAAATGGGGAGGCTCATCAAGTGCTCTGCCCTTTAGGGAACTCACGTCTCCAAATTAGCTGCAGGTCAGTATTTGCATGGGTTATAAATTGGTTAGAGTTGATCCTGTGGATGTGTGTACAGGCAGCTTTTCATTAGCTCCACTCAGCCTCTCAGCCTGTCCTGGGTAAGCTGGCCATGCTCCAAAAGCAAGGTGGCTGCGTTTGCATCCTGCTGTGCCTGAGCAAATATTTTCTGCTTCTCGGCAGGGTGCTTCAGCTGAGGCAGAGCACTGCTAGGGCAGTCCTGTGATTTCTGGGGCTGGCTGGCTTGCAATTTGCCTACCCACAGCAAGCCCTGAGAAGCTGTGCAAAGCTCCCCTGAGGTATCCAGGGTCAGCAGTCTGCAAGCTGAATGGGGAGCTTCGTGAGGCAGCAGTTCTTAATATTTTTAGACTGATCACTTCCTTTGTCCTTCTTTGCTGTAAAGGCTGGGTCTCCCATTTTCATTCCCACTCACACTTGCCCCATGCCACCATGCTCCCTCCAGGCTTTGGTGGCCCCCATGCAGCAGTGGTGAGCAGCTAAGACCCTGGGAACATCTTATTTTTTGTCAGCCTGAGTCATTGAAACAACTTGTTTAACTGCTTTCTTTAATTTGTGCTGGAAAAGTCAAGGCAATAGAGACTGACCATGTGTTGGTTTTAAAATATCACCTTCAACTTTTTTTTTTTTCTTAATTTTCTTTATTACCATATCAAGGAAAGATCAGTTAGGTGCAGTGAAGAAAATGGAAGCTAAACAGATTATTTTAATGTGCACAGAAATGTGAATATTCACTACATCTGACTGTTCCCTCTCACACTCTATGTTCTATTTATAGTTAAGTTAAAGCCATTTTAATGTTTTTGCTTTTCATTTCTTGATGGGTTGTAAAATAAATACTTTGTGGAATTGATTAAAAATGACACCCTTAACCTGAGACTAGTAAACCAGGCCAGTGCATTCTTCCCAAATTCGTTAACGTAGCCTGTGAGAGACTCCACATGAAGATTGTCTTTTACTGGTATCTCTCAAATATGCTACTTATAGCAAGTTATGGATGAAAGGTCTCCTAATGATGTAATGGATAATGTTGAACACACTAAAAGAAATTCAACCTTTTTAAGAAAAACATAGAAAATGTAATTTTAAAGGCCTGGTACAGTTCCCACTAAAACCAGCTTGATATATTTACAATTACTTCAGTGACAGCTGGAGTGGGTCTTTCTTATTACATCTAACTTAAGAATGATTGGGCTGGGGAAAGAAGAAATTTCTTCTCTTCATGTTCTGAGAATTTATACTGCACCAAGAGACCAGAATTGATTAATCCCAATATCAAATTCTAATGATAGAGTCTTTTATCAAAGCTGCAAAAGTACTTGATATATGGGGTAATAAAAATTAAAGCAAAGTAAAAATACCAACAGAGGACTGTAATTCTCATCAGTTTCCTTGGTGTGGTGCTGGTAGGAATTTCGAGCAGATTTATATACTTAAGATGAATTAAGGAAAGAATTGAATCCTGTGAGTCCTGAAGGAGAAAAATTCTGCAAGCTAGCTGGTGCATGGGCTAAGAGATGTTTTAATCACAGGAATTTTAAGATACCTAGGTTAGTGATGAAATGTCACAGCTCCTAATCGTTGCTATATATATATCTGTTCGCACAGATCAAAGGGGAAAGCTGCTTCTGCTGCTCCTTGCCTACTGTTTTCATGAATAAACATATGCACTTATTTAACCGTTTCACCGCTTTTTGCTAAAAACCAATTTCCACAAAGAAACAAGTGAATCAGAATCTGAGAAAGAAAAATACTTTGCAAGAAATATCACATAAGTAAGAGTACTTTCCACTAGCAGGTCATCTCAGGCAGCAGGGACAGATCACTTTCAAAGGAGAAGCTCTTGTTAGGAGGTGAACACTACTAGTGGAAGGATTAGGTGAAAGACTGATTCATGCACCTGAACAAATCTTGGGCTGAAAGCAGTAGGAACTAATCCAAAAAGGAACAACACTGTGGAAAATGGCAACCTCTCCACTCCCCTCTGTACTGACACGTTCTTCCACAATCTTGCTTGGTTGACACTGACAGAAATAAATAAAAAATATCTGTCTTTAACAAACTGACACATAATATTTGTCAGTTGTAAAGGTTTTTACAGGCATGAGATAATTAGAGATTTGATTATGTAAATATGTATAGCTTTTATTTTTAACCAGATGTTTAAGAAACATTAATTGGAAATGTAATCTCCTTCATTTGTCTTTCATAAACAGAGTGTGAATATTAAATATGGGAAATTTCCCTTATAGTTTGATTGATCTGTTGTAATTAAACTGTGGTGGGATCGTAAGTACAAAAGTGCGTTTTGCTTTGGTTGAAATGCAAAATTAATGCAAGCGACTGGTTTGGAGCATGTTCATTGCTATCACCACTTTCACAATTCACAGATCTGGAGCTTGTTGCCCAGAGTGGCTGTGGATCCCCCATCCCTGAATTCTGCAAGGCCAGGCTGGATGGGGCCCTGAATAACATGGTCTAGAGGAAGATGTCCCTGCCTTTGGTGGGGGGGCTTGGAACTTGATTATCTTTACAGTCCCCTCTAGCCTAAGCCATTCTGTGATTCTAAACAAATGACCACATCTCTAAAAATTGTTTCCACTGCTCTGCTCCTGACCAGAGCAGATGTTTTTAACACTGATGCTGCACATTTGTAACTCTGTGTTGTTGGAGTAAGATGGGCAGCTGAATATCTGCACAGGCTATCCTGGCTTTTAATAAAGTAGCAGAGAAATGTATTGTTGATATGTTGAAAAATCTAGCATGCTAATTGAAGTGTGTACAACCTGAAAGCAATCTTGGGGAATGAAATAGATTTTGCAGTAAAATGAAAATCATAGAGTATCTTGAGTTGAAAGGCACCCATAAGGTTCATCAAGTCTCACTCCCTGCTTCTCACAGGACTACCTAAAACTAAAACATATGGGCAAGACCATTGTCCAGATGCTCCTTGATTGATAGGTGTTTTAGGTAAAATGCTGTATGGATGCTGTCAGGATACAGCAGGGGCCAAGGGCCCCCTGAGTGCCGGGAGCTATGGGAGTCTGCAGGGTGGACCTGGCAGCCAGGACCTGTTCCAGGCACCCAGACCGGGAACGTGGGGGCAGCCCAGCACTAGCACTGGCACCTCCCTGGGGGTGGGGATGGGGAAAGGCCGACACTGGGCTGGGCCTCAGGCCCTTGGATGGGCCTGTGGCTAGGCAGGGCAGGGCTGTGAGAGCATCGCTGAGGCAGGACTGACAGCCCACGGGGCTGACATGGGGTCCGGGGCCCTGGGCAGGGCCAGAGGAGTCCTGGAGACTGGACACGGGCTGTCAGGCCATAGGTGCCTTTGAGACTCACACACGTCGTGTTTAAGTATATGAAGGTATTCATTAATGGAAAAAAAATCAATCTGTTCTTAGTGTGTTGATTTTGAGGATTTTGAAATTCTCTTGGAAACACTGGTGAGTTTCTTCTTGTGTTAGCAGCTGTCTGGTGTTGCCCATGCCACGTTCTGCCTGTCTGCCGTGTTGAGTTGACCCACTCCTCTGCTTGGGAGCATCTGTGAGGGAAGCTGACCGAGGAGCACATAGGGTTGAATTATGGCTCTTTGCTGCCTTGTGAAGACAGATGCTCCTTTGAAGGAATCCTTTTTGCGTTGTTTTTATTCCACAGGGCTAGATTTATCTTGGACTTATCCAAGTAGCAGTCAGGAGTACCTTCTTAAAAGCAATTTCTGTGTCTTGCAGCTAGAAAAGATAAACTTTCAATCATCATGACCTTTTTGAGGGGGATCTGCTGTTGCCTTTTGTTTATCTGGTTGGTTTGGCAGACTAATGTGTTAAGGATAGAGTCATCTCCTTTACCTCTTCCCCTTTCCCCATTTCACGTGTCCTTAGAGGTGAATCCATGCTTTTGATTTGTCATGCATACCTATGCTTCTTGTGGAGCAGATCCTATCTAAACCTAATTTGTTTGGTTTTAATCTGCCACACTTACTCTTTTGATACCAAGAAATTATTTTAGAGATCCAGATTTACAACTGAAAGATATTAATGTTTTTCTCATTATCACTTTCTCTTTTACATTATAGAAAATTAATATATTGCCACCAAAATTTTGGATTTCCTAAGGGTACAATATTTTTTGTGGCCAGTCTGGGTTTGTGAGGTATCTATGACATACAGAAAATGTTAAATTTGCTCACTTTGGTCTGAAGACTGTTCCACATTATGAAACACTCCAGGGTTTGCTATAAATAATGAGAAATTTTTAACAGTCACTTTGCTGCTGTGTGGAATAATATTCTTTTGACAAGGCATTGAGCTGGAAATACAAACTTGTAAGCAAATGCTGAGAGTTATAATTTCACAAGAACCCAAGCACATCCTGAGTTGTGCTGAGCAAACCTTGTCTAGTTTATTCAATTGCATCAGGCATCGATTGAAAAGTTATGTTTCATTTCTGTGGAGATGATATGTATTTCTTCTATTTTTTTTTTCCCAATAAAACATAGGTATAATGGAAGCTGGTGTTATTTTTGTCTAGAGATAAGACAGCAAATCAGGGTTTCATTAGAATATGATTTTTTCTAATTTTCATGAATCTTTCTCCACAGCTAGTTTTGCTAGCTGTGGCTCTGACTTACCCCACTCTTTAAGCAGAGCAGGAGTATTGGAGAGGTTGTAATGGCTGTTCCTTTTTCTCTCTTTAAGGTCAGAGTCATGTTCTTCCTGTCTGGTGGTCAGCCAGCCAGAGAGCAGCAGTAACTTTACAGTCATACCAAGTTTTCATTTTACTGAATTCAGGTTTGGAGCATTTAATATAGAAATTAAACCAACAGAGAACTCATATTTCCCCTAATGTATTTATATATAGGCAATTATGTGTCTTTCAATGCACAGCAGTACATTCACTCCTGTAAATTAAGTTTATTCTGATAGGAGGTAGACTTAAGTGACCAGTACAGGCATGTATGTCCAAGCCTTGTGCTCCCTTCACAACAGAGAAATGTAGGTATTTCTACACATGGGGCATGACTCATTTGACCATGACTTAGATGTCTCATGTAGATCACACAACTTTTATTCCAGAAACACCTGTTTCAGTTGTTGCCTGTAGAAAGAGTTGTAAACTGACTGAAGCAATGAATTCCAACACGATCTACACTGGCACTGCATTAATTACCCCAGAAATAACTTGCGTAGTTTTTGTTTGAATGCAAAATGATACCCTACTACCTCTCTCCTTCCTGTTTCTGCCTAGATTTCTGTTAAGTCACTGGTTCATTCCTCTGCTTTTCAGACAAACTGATCACCTTGGACAGGTCTCACAAATCTCCACTAATGCGTAATCCAACTCCTCACCACTTGATGTTTCCGTTCTCACTCTCCCTATGAATAGAAGACTATCCCATATTAAACTTATTTTTTCCAATTTGAGCCTTTTACTTTGTGGTCATTTCATAGACTGAGGTTGGAAGGAACCTCTGGAGGTCATCTGGTTCAACCCTCTGCTCAAGCAGGGTCACCTAGAGTCAGTTTTCCAGGACCACGTCCATGTGGCTTTTGAGTATCTCCAAGGATGGAAACTCCACAACCTGTATAGGCAACCCGTACTAGTGCTTGGTCACCCTATATGAAAAAAGTGTTCTCAGATGTGCAGAGGGAGCCTCCTTTGGGTAGTCTATGGCTTCTGGTCCTGTCTGTGGGCACCACTGGAAAGAGTCTTGCTCTGTCATCCCTGATCCATTCAGGTACTTATGTACATGGAGAAGAATCATCCTGAGCATTCTCATCTCCAAGTTAAACAGACCCATCTGTCTCAGCCTTTCTTCACAGGAGACATGTCCCAGGTTCCTGTCATCTTTGTTGACCTTAGTTGGATACTCTCCAGCATGTCCATGCATCCCCTGTACTGTGGATCCCAGAACTGGGCACGGTACTCCAGGTGTGGCCTCACCAGTTGTGAGCAGACGGGAAGGATAATTTCCCTCCACCTGCTGCAACACGGAGCCCAGAGTACTGTTAGCCTTTGATGCAAGTGCTCATTGCTGGATCATGCTCAGTTTGGTGTCCACCAGGATCGCCAGGGCCTTTTCTGCAACGCTTTTGCCCCTGGATTTGTAGAAGAGTTTGACCTCATTGCATTGGCACTAAGTGTTTTTAAACAGTTTCATATGCCCACCCTTCGATTTTTCTTCTTTGGGGTAAACCAGCCAATGTTTTCAATATTTTTTTTACAGGTCATATTTGTTAGACTTTTCATCATATTCATTGCTTTTCACCAGACTCTCCAATTGATCCACCTCTTTGTTATATTAGAAAGGAACAGACGTGTCCATCTGGGGCCTGAAAATTGGTGGTCACAGAATAAGGATTACTTCCTATGTTTTGCAAGCTCTATTTTTGTTTACATAGTCCTAACTAAAACATAGTATAGTGTTTTCTTTCTTAATGGCAGCATGACATATTGGCTTACATTCATTTGTTCCTCTCTTTGCACTCAGAACCATTTTCTTAGGAACAGTTAAACCTGCTTGTACTTTATATATTTGATTATTTCTGCCTAAGCATATTTATTGCCCGTGTTTTGAATTCCGGCTTTAGCCCATTTTTCCAATTTAAGAGATTTTTTTTTTTTAATTCCAGTGTTGTCCATCATACTTTCAGCCCTTCTAGATGTGTCATGGAAACATAACAAGTAGAGTCATTACATTTCTTTCTGCAAGTGGACTGTTGCCCTGTCCAGTGTTCACAAAATCCCCTAAGCCCCTAACTGCTCAAATATTATGAAATACCTTGCTGTAAATGTTCCTGAGACACTGCCATGTATCCTGTAGGACATTCAGGGAAGTCCAGTTGTTTTAAAATTCAGGCTGGACTTCCTTTCTGAAAATCATCCTATACTCTTTATGCCTTGAAGTGATGATGGTGATGGTGTCCAGGTTGATTTGTCATAAGCGGATTGTGCCCCAGTCTTTCCATCCTCTAAATAGCTATGAGCCTTTTAAGAAAGCAGCTTTGTTTACTCTTACTGAGTTTGTTCATTGTATGAAATCAAGCATGTGTAACTGTGTATGAAAGTGTGGCCTAACACTGTAAGTTTCTAACCTACTCCCAATAAATAAATCTAAGAAAAGAAGACTATAATCACAGTTTGGGAGTGTTTATGCACTGATCAAAATCAAAGGAGCAGCTCCATTAAAATTTTTGGATTGCAGAGGCAGCAGAAGAGGTCTGGCCTAATGAGAAAGAAAATTATTTTTTAACCCCCCAGTTATTTCTCAAAGATACCCTCTCGTATTTCCTTAATCTTTTTGAGGAGATGTGTACACCTTCTCTCAGTCACTATTCCAAAACACACATCTTTGTGCAGAGTAGTATCCTCCCTCAGTGCAACCAGTGAAGTTTTCCCCTGTGCTTTTCTGTAAAGATTAGGCAGTGGATTTGACATTTGATTCATAAGCTCTTTGATCCTAGGATGGCTTGCATCCAGAGTGTGCACAGGGTGTGCAGAGGGTTGGATACTGTGTACCTAATGAAGTAGCTGGTGGTGCACTGCTGAGCAGGAGACTCTCCATATTCTCGAACAGCAGCTTTAGAATCTGTCAGTATTTCCAGAGTGGGTCTTTGGGGAGAGAGACTGAAAGAGTTCCTTAGAATCAGGAACTGTTTGCTCCCTCTCATTGCAGTGGGGTTTGTGGTGGAAGTAAAATTCAGTGATAAGTTTTTTTGTTTTTCATCCTAGAACTACTTAGGCTGCACTGTCATTTCTCAGCAACATAATACTGTGAAATATGATATGTAATTGCTCATTTCAAAATATTCTTATACCCCTGTAAATCAGGAGAATGTCCTCTGAAAATGGTGGAATTATTCTCATTTTATTCAGTGAGAATATAATTAAAGAGACAGGAAGGAAATGAAATGTAGGAGTAATGAAATACAACTGATGACAGAAATGTTTCAATCTTTCCCTGCTTACAAGAAAGATGGATGATGCCATCCTGATTGCCTGTAGGCTTATGGTCCAGGTGTAAAGCTGTCTAGCTTTGGGGATATGCCCAGAAGTGTGACTTACTATGGCAAGCTTCAGGTAAACCTGATACCCTATATCATCAGCTATACTTTAAGATACAAAGAAGAATATAAGAAGAAAGAGAAATCAAAGAAAAGAGATGGAGGTCATACTGGAACGCAGTTGCAGACTGAAGTCTGCTAGAAAGAGTCTGAATCATTTCTGAAGCTTCTTTGGAAAGGAAAGGGCTTTGTAAAAACTGAGAAGAATGATGCAGTCCTAGCACCTTCTCTGCTGTTGTTCTTTACAAGATTGGAGTGTTTCTCCCCAGGAAAGCTGGGGCAGCTTTGTGTCTGCTGTCCTGTTCCCTGATTTGGCAACTTGAAGAGACTGGCAGGCCATTTTCTAAAACATCATCAGTCATCAAGAGAGAGCAGGACGACAGAATCACTAATGTAACATGAAAGAAGGGATAGGAAACATCAACAATTCCTGTTAGGCAGAACAAGTGATAATAATATTCAGGGGATAAAGCTGAAATAGCACTGAACCTTTGACAGTTTTAGGAAGCTAATCAGTTGTGTAGGGAGAATATCTTTGCAAAAGTTTCTAAAAATGCTCAACCTTGTTGAAGCAGGGGGTCAGCTCACTTGGTTATTATTAGTTAGGCATTTTACAGGATCGTCTGTCTTTTATTGCTTTTCACACATAAGTCTCAACGTGTGTTATAGGGTGGTCAATAGCATCGTTCCTGCTGTGCTAAAAGGCCAAATAAGAAGTCAGGGTTGATAATTTGCCTGAGGTTTCTCAGAAGCAGAGCAGAAGACTCCAGAGTGCCTGTTAAGTACATTATTTACTCAGCCATTGTTTCCTGAGAAAAGTCCACCCAGGGACAGTTGGCACAATATATTAACACAGACAGAGATCACATCAAAGAGTTTAACACCTCAAATTGACAGAGGTGAAGTGGGAGCACAGGGGGATGCATTCATTTTCTTCTAGTCGCACAGCAGGTTCACAGGAGAAGCACGACTCCAAGCCAGGTGCCTTGCCTTGCTGACAAGCAGCTCAACCGCAGGGCAGGCTGGCTCAGCCACGGTCTGTGGTCACACTCTCGCCTCCTGAGCTGAAAACACCCTGTTTTCACCTGGAGATTGAAGAGGCAAGTGATAATATGAGATACTTTTATTTTGCACAAGCGTGAAATTCTACAAACAGAAAACTCTTCAGCAAAAGGGAATGAAACAAGAAGAGAATTTAGAAATGCTGTACCATGTATTTCATATTTGGCAACTTGTACTTCGGAGTTAAAACAATTTTGCATGTGCCCTTTTGAAAGCATGAGGCTGCATGCATGAAGAAAGCGTCCTATTTCCTTGGGAGCCATGTTTGAAAAGTAGAAAAAGAACACTTAGCCATGGAGCATTAAATCAGCTCATGTAGGTAGCTGACTAGCTTTCTCACAGAGATGAATGTCCCAGAGTGAAGCTGAGGAAGCAGGGCTTAGAAATGTAAATATTAGTAGGTGTGCAGGAACATAAATTAGAAAATTTGACAATTTTAATTACTTGCATTTACTTTCACTTGCTGAGTTCTGATGTTGGCTGACATCAGAAGCTGCATTTGTTAGGTTGCTACAAGAGAACGCAGAGGGCAATGGGGACGGGATAGGCTCAATTCCCATGTTGCCATAGAGTCTGCAATGCCAGCATATTACCTGATGTAAAAAAAACCAAAAACCTAATAGAAAGAGGAGCTTCTTAAAATCTCCTCCAAATATGGAAGTACCATGCAGGATTAGCTGTCACCTCAGCAGGAGCTTTCAAGCCACTGGACACTTAAATCACATCATTATTGCAGACACCTCTGGGTTCCCTGATGGAGGTTTTTCTATTTTGCTTGGTAGGATTAGGGATGGAAGGAGGATTAAATGATAAGTGAATCATGTGACAGTGAGCAAATGCCTACACAATGACAGAAATGGTGACTGGAAGACACCTTTTTATTTCAAGAGATTGTGTAGAATAGAAAAACACAGATATAGGGCATTATGGTGCCTAACACTGTGCTTAGATGCATAAGGTTTATGTGTTGTGCCTGTTTTGACTATGAGATCCTTGGGTTAAGGACTGTGGGTATTTTAGATCACCCTAGTACAGTATTACCCTGGTCTTTGTGCAGTCCTGGAATGGAAACATTAATGGGGTTGTTCTTCATGACAGAGGCTATGGCAAGCTGTATTTACAAAGAGATACAGTTTTTCTGATTAAATTTAATTTTCATTAAATGTCCATTTCAGTCTGGTAGTTTTGTGCTCGACTGCCATCATGGAGCAAGAGGTAACAATCCATGGCCTCAGTGATACCAACCTTTGGACAGCGCTCAAAACATCTAGCCATTTAACAGGCAAATGCAAAAGCTATAAACCAGTGTGATGAACCACCTGACGCTCCTTCCTTACTGCTCCTTCTACTATTCCACAAATAAAAATAGGGTGAATCTCTGTCACCAAGAAATCTGCAGATTCTAACTGAATGTCAGCCTTCAGCTCTGCTGCATGTATGAGAAGGAAAATAGGAAACAGGAGGACTAGTACAATATTTTCATGCCATTTGTTATTTTATAGAGTTGTTTTTTACATCTATTTTTATTTGATTCCTCTATAAAATAGCCACAATTGACTTGTATTAGCTATTTTGCTGAAAAACAACAGAAGGTACTTCATTTCACTAACCTGCTTTTAGACAGTTGCAATTTCTCATTACTTTTTTTTGCTTTTTGTAATTTATAGCTAAATAACAGAGAAAGAAAAACTCTGGAATTTCTTTTTAAGGCCACGTATATTCCAGGAGCAATATTTAGATGTCACTCTGAGAATACATGTTACTTCTTTCTTATTTAATTGGGTACAAATAAAATCCAACATCTGATTTAGGAATACTTTTTTGACAATTTAGGCTATTTTTTGACTCAATTTGGTGAGCAGACTGTGTGAATCTCATTACTTGAATAGGTGAGTGCAAGAGGCTTCTTTATAAAAGGCTACAGTTTATTGTTTTAGCTGAAAAAGAAAGACAGAGAAAGTAGAATGAGGATCCACATCTATCAGCTGATTTTTCCCCTTTTCTAAACTCTGCTTTTTTATTTTGCAGGTGATGGAAATTAAAGGACAAATGATTCATGTGCCAGAATCAAACTCGATATTGTTTCTGGGTTCCCCCTGTGTGGACAAGCTGGATGAGCTCATGGGCCGAGGCCTCCATCTTTCGGACATACCTATCCATGATGCTACTCGTGATGTCATATTGGTTGGGGAGCAAGCAAAGGCACAGGATGGCTTGAAAAAAAGAATGGATAAGCTGAAAGCAACGCTGGAATGTACGCACCAAGCCCTGGAAGAGGAGAAAAAGAAGACAGTAGATCTCCTTATTTCTATTTTCCCCGAAGAGGTGGCTCAGCAGTTGTGGCAGGGGCAGCAGGTTCAGGCCAGGAAGTTTGATGATGTGACCATGCTCTTCTCGGACATTGTTGGCTTCACTGCCATCTGTGCTCAGTGCACGCCCATGCAGGTCATCAGCATGCTCAACGAGCTCTACACGCGCTTCGACCACCAATGTGGATTCCTTGACATCTACAAGGTAATAGCTCAAGTCCTAACCTAGCAAAAGCTAGTTGAAATGAATGCAGAAAGAATCCCAGTAGCTTTCTTCCTAAATTGAAGACCTTCGCTTTAAAAATGTGAAAGCAATACTTTTGTTTTATGTGCAAAAAGCCCAAATCTGAAATATGACCATTGAAACTCAAATGCTTTAATATGAAACTGTCATCATGGTACTCCCATGGGAATATAGGCCTCATATTCCCATTTCCTTATAGAAATGTACATCTCCTGTATTATAGGCTGGTTTCCTTTAGATGACACATCAGCCACAGCATCCTAAGGATGAAGAAGTGCACAGTGGTGAATCCTAACCCAAGCTGCAGCTCCTGAGAGGCACTCACTTTCAACTTGAATGGTTTAGGGTTGAGGCATTTATCTTTTCCTTGAAAGAACTAAAGTTTTCCATAAGGAGCAGAGTGTTAGCTAAAAAATGTTATTATAAGAAACTTCCACTGAAAAACAGGAAGATGACAGCAGATGTCCATGCACAGTCAGTGTAATGAATGGGACATGGCACTGGTGTGCCATGCTCCAAAGGAAATGTCACACATGTTGATCCCATTAGAGAACTCATCTTCACTTCTCTGAAATGGATTTGGTGTCCAGTATGTATTTGAGAGAAAAAAGAGGGGAGGTGGAACTTAATAAATGCACTGAAGATATTATCTGTGTAATTATCCTGTGAAACCTACAGACTGTGTTGTATATGGAATACCTTTAATTTTCTGATAGAAGAAATAGAGCAAGTTTCTTTTTATATGTTAATGCATGAGAGAAAAGAAATATGGTTGCAAAATTATATATTGACTTTATTATATGTCTGAGGTTTGCAAACTAAGTTTTCAAACTGTTTCATGTAGTATTTGTTGATAGGCTGTAGAGAAAAAGGTCTCACAAGTGTGCTGCCCCTTTCATTTCTAGCCTTTTATGCACTTTAAAAGGAATTGAAAAATAATTATTACCCACCTAAATAATAATCAGGGGTGAAAAGCTATAGCACGTACCACAGATAGAACTGAAAATGGTATAGCTAAAGATTGGTAGGGCACTTTACCAAAGTAAACAAGCACACTGTGAAGAAGTTTTGGGCTCATGGGTTAGGGGTTTGTTTTACTAATGCACAGAAGCCAAAGGCCACGCTGGGACACGAATGCAATAGAAGGTACCAGCCCTCATTTGAAAACTGTTACAGTGACACAGTCAAAAAAGGTGGTGAGTGTGATCTCAGTTTGTGTTAGTCTGATGTTACTGCACTGGATTATGACCCAGCTCTGAGAACAGGACTTGATGAACTTCTGACCCAGAGTCAGGAGTGATACCTAGTGACCCTGCTTCACATGCTGTGTGTTCACATGCTTCACATGGGTGTATTCACTGTGTTCCCAGGTGATTAATTTCAGCTGTTTTGAAGCATTCAGAACATTCTTTGTTGAAAATTATGGTTGCATGGGAATAGGATATAAAGTATGCAAAACTCTATGATCTGACTGTAAGGAAGGTTGGTTGAGTCCTGTGAGAATACTAAGAAGGAATATTTATGCATAGGTCATGAATATAACATCATTTAGACCATGGCTTTCTGCCTTTCACCTAGCTTTGTGCTACTGTGGCTAGAAAGATGTTACTTTATGAGAAGACTGTCCTGACCAGTGAAATAAGGTCATAGCTGTTGAGATAGGCAAGATGAGATTTATGCATTTATAAAAAGAAATAAGCACTTCCATGTCGAGACTCCCTGTAATTCTGTGAGCAAAGGTATGAATAAAACCTGTTTTTCTATGGAAGAATGGCTTACAGCTCTAACACCCTTTCTTCGCTGTTGCTGCCATAATATAGAAAGTTCCTTCTCAGATCCTTTCATCCTGGATTTTCCTTATCTCCCTACTTCCCCCATCCCTGGACCCTCCGTACGCGCCCCTGATTCCCACCTCACCCACTAATAAGCAAGGCAGTGTGCTCTGTGGCTATTCTGGAGCCGTATGTACCTTTTTTACTCCCCTCCAAATGTTTTTAATTTTTTTTTTTTAACCAGAAATCTAAAAAAATTTCTGAGGGGTTAAGTGAAAATGACTCAGTTTAGCACTACAGAAAGAAAAAACTCAGGCAATGAACCCTTTTTTCTTTCACTAGAGAATCAGGCTTCAAATAAAATAGCAATCCTTTTGAAAGAAAACATTTGCATTTTAAAATGAAAATTGCTTGTGTGTTTATATCTTTTTCACTTGTTTCAGGTGATATTCTGGAAGCAAAGTTTATTGTTAGGAATGATCACCGCCACAACAATTATGATTTTAGAAGTTATTGTCAGGTAGTGAATTTTAGGTACTTAATCACCACTATTTGTACCCAGCCCACCTCAAAGATACACTCATGTAACTAGGCTACAGAAATTTATTATGTGACCTAAATACATCAATTTTTTAATTTGCTTGTTTTTAAGCAGCATGGCAGGAATAATTTGCAAAGATTATTTGGTGGGTACATCTGAATACCAAATTCACCATTTTGTAAACAGAAAATTAAGCAAAATTCAATAAATAAATTCCATGCTGTAAATTACTTACCCAGCTTTACTGTTACAGGATTTTGTATTCAGAACTTCGGTGCTTCTAATCTTGGACTTGGACAATGAACGTAATATTTTCATTTATAGAGAAATAAGGCACAGAAAGAACAAAGATCCTCACTTTGAACTAGTCAGACATAGAGGGCAAGCATAATGAGCTGTTGGATACAGACTAAAAATGCTTGGAGGGGGGTGAAGGGTGATGAGTTAGACTTTGAAATTTCTTGGAAATCAAAGTAAGTAGCTGTAACTGATGAGGTAAGGAAAGCTTATCCAGTGGATGGAGGCACAGGTAGGAATGACACAAAAAGATGATGGGCTCAGAAAATGAATTTCACAGCAGCATTTTGAATGGATACCAACGATGACAGATTACATTTGTCCAGGCGGAGGGAGAACATTGCTGTAATTGAGATGCGCGGTGTTATGAGCCTGGGTGATGGTTTTAGCAATCTAGAAGAATCTGTGTTTTAGAGAGTGAAACCTGGGAAAGAATCTGCTGACATATAGCCTTGGTGAAAAGATTAGGAGGGACACGTTTGTGATAATCACAGAAGGGCAAGGAGGTGAAAGAACTGAGACCTGGTGATGCATTTAGAAACTGGTGCTGCTGACTCTCAGAGCTAATTATATTTGGTTTGGAGTTGAGGAATGGGAGAAAAAGATGCTGTTAAGCAGGGAGCGCAGTTCAGGGCAGTGTAGCTGCAGATGCTTGGCGGGCTGGTGTTTGTGGACATGCAGGTGGAAATATGGACTCCAGGAGCAGAAGTCATGCGAGAGATATCTCAGGAAATTTTGAAAGCTGGGGTTTTGGGTAAAATATGTACTTGTTGGGCTGACTGTTTTGACCTGTTTTTCTCTGCATCTGAGTTCCTGTTGTTCATCAGCCAAGTACTGGGAAATGATGCTTCAGTTAAGCCATCTCTTTATCAAATAAGCTATTTAGATATGCTGCAGCCATGTCTGCTGGCATTTAAAACTTAACCCTGCAGTCTTAAATCTCCCCTGCTTAAGATTCCCACAGCTTCTGTTTCTCCTTCATGTAATATGTATTTGAAATTGGCTCATTTAAAATATTTGTTTCTTGTTGAGCCCTTCTGCCTTTGTAGGCCTGCTTTCTCAGCTCTTTTCCCCTCAGTTTCCTTTCTGAAACATTTCCCATTGCACCCTTTAACTACTGTGTAAAGGCAGCATTTACTGTGCATGTTTTTTTGGCTGTGTGTGCAGTGACTGTGTGGTTATATATGTTGGCTGGGTAATGTCAAGCCAACCAGAGCAGAACCAGGCCTGATCCTGTAGGTGTTAGTTTCTTTGTCCTTTCTCTAAATAGGGCAGCATTTGTCCTTGAAGACATTGCAGATTTTCCCTGACACTATACTTCACTTTCTGTGAAGTGCTAAATTCCACTTTCCATGTCTAAGCAGAGAGTTCTAAATATTTTTTGAAAATGAACTGTGGCCAGCTGCCAGAATTTCTTTGCTATACATCTTCCTTGTAAAATTTTTAATTGAAAGTTTATTGAATATTTATATAAGACAATATACTTACATATGTTAATTTTACAATCAGAATCCACGACTTTGTTATATGAATTTCTGCATTCTTTTTGGTTTCATTATTTGGCTAAACTTTTACTCTCTCTGAGTGGTACCACACACAGCTTTTTTTCTTGGGCTTTTAATTCCTGGCAACACGATACACTTAGTATGTTAGATCTTTGTTTTCTGATTTTATATGCCTAACACTGTCTACAGCCTTAATGTTTGCTCACTATAAAGACCTGAGACTAAAAAATGATGGCAAATCTGGACTGTCCTGCAATTATTCAAGATTGATACTCACCAGTTTTGTTTGTATTTAGGTTGTGATATAATGCTTTTAGGACCTAATTTTAAACTCCCATTTTCTAAGAATATCACTTTACATTTTTGTACTGGTAGTTTAAGTTGCAGAAATCTGTATTAATTTTACAGAAAATACCAGTACATTCTCAGTGCCATGACTATCCCCTCTTGAGAACTAATACATCTTGTATTCAAATACATGTTCTCGACTTTACTATCAATGCTATAATGACTAAAGAATACTTCAATAAACAGGGTCATGAGCTTCAGACTATTCTGAAGTTTTCCAGGCTTTATGTTTCATAAGTTAAAAAACACAGTCCCCATGTTTTAATGTAAAATCTACAGCCACTATTTTTGCCAACTTTCCATCCAGTTATAACCTTTTAAGTTCAGTACAAATACATGGCCATTTTGAGAAGTTTTGAAATTCTAAACTTCAGCCTAGGCATTTGCAAAATGCAGGAAATGCAATTAAGATATGTAAGATGATAGTGATACTCTTACATGAGTAATAAGATACACATAAAATATTGCACGATACCTTTTTTTAAAAATGGAATGGTGCAGTTCTGAGGATTATCAGTGCACTAGGTGTTACTTCTTCCTGATAGTTTAAAGTCAACGGGTTTTGAATGTGTAACAGATGAAAATGGGTAGTAGAAAAAAATTTCCATTGCCCAGAAGCTTGCTCTCTCCGTGGTGCCACCCAGCCTGTTAAAGCTGCCTTCAGCACACTGCTCTGTCTGGGTCCCACCACAGAGGGTTCCTGAACCTTCTTTCTTCTGTCTTTGAGCAGGCAATAACACTTTCTCCTCCTGGGACTCTTTGCCCATATGTGGACTTGATGGCACACTGGCATGTCACTCCAGTATGAAGTTAGAGCAAAGCTGGGGCAGCTACCTCTTTGGGGAACTCAGAAGTGTTCTTGGGTTAGGTTAAGGGGAAAAAAAAACCAAACCTAAAAAAAAAAAGGAAACACAAAAAGTTCCACGGATTTTCCCTGCAGATCTGGTGTAACACACTACCCAAGAACTCAGGAATATTTTAAGACTTCCCATTACTTCAAGCATGTATTTTTCTCCAGCCTTGTGGACAATTTACACTTTCTGTCTTTAGGGAGATCTGCAAATGAAGCAAACAGACACTCAGGCTCCAGAGGAGTTATTCTTTGCTTTATAAACATACAGCCCTGCACAAAGCACTAAAACATCTGTGCATGTTCTCCTGCAATACATCACCCAAAAATCCTCTAAAGGGCCTAGGACTTCTGTTTCTGTATATAACTACTTCTCTACTTCTCGAGGAATACCATACTTGTATATAATTCCTTCAATTTTTCTTTTTTTTTTTTTTTCCTCTCTCCTGTCACTTTTCTCTTATCTGGAAGCACACATTTGTTTTTAACTGCCCTACTCCATTTCTCTCAAGTTGCATGGGAGCCATAGCGTCTATGTCCAACTTAGAGGTCCTGGGAGCANNNGGTCCTGGGAGCACTTTCCAAGTCCTCGGTTTGGATGTGAAGCCTGGCTATAAGCTGACCTTTAACTTGAACAGGGCCAAGAAGGGTGTCCCCCCTGCTGCATATTGGGGAGCAAGCCCACATATTGTGGCTAGGCAGGAACCATGGCTAAGGGCATTCCCTCTTGCAGCACACGCCTCTCCCTGATGCTATGTCCTTTGTTTTATTCTGTCAAGTTTTTCCACCTTCTAAATTTTAGAACCTCTGAAGGACTGGAGTAAACTAATTTCACTTTCCCTCTGCTTTGGCTCTTTTCATTTTTAAGCAGTCTGGTGTTGTGCTAGATCTAGAGGATACATAGCACAGCCGTGACAACATATGGCTGGACTTTTATATACCAAGAAGCAACATTTTCATTCATGCAAATAGCATTCATAAGTGTACCTTAATTTATTCAATTATATAAGTGAACATGGAGGATACTTGAGTAAGTTAATAGAAACTAGATAACGTATGAATTTCAGGACACATAAATTAAAGCTTGTGTAACCTTGAGGAAGATGTGGTTCACTAGGAGTTTAAATACTGGGGATACCTGTAGCAAATTAAGACCACACTTAGATCTGGAGAAGGGCAGTCACATTAAACTGAAATGTGTGTCTTATGTCATACATGATTATTTTAATATTTTCTTATTTTGTTGAACAGTTCTGTACTTTGATGTTGCAATAAGGCAGAATGCTAGCCAGGACATTTTCTATTCATCAGAGACAATTGGTCTGATTTTTGCAATTTCATATTTGCCTACAGAAGAGAGAAATAATTTATGCACTATGACTTTTGTATTCTGCAGCTGTTGTGTGAAAACCTGATGTTGATGTCATGTAGACTGCAAGTCTTCTGGCATGACTCTCTTTCAAGTAGTGAAAAAAACCCCTTTTTGAAAATACTAGGTAGTAATTCTACACAGCAAGTACTATTTGTCTTTTTTCTTCTGTAAAGGAAGTAGCACTCTGAGTTACAGTGTAGATGAAAGAGTTCCTCTGCATATTGCATACTGAAAGATCTGTGCTTAAGACTGCTAAGTAGGTGCTGTAGAAAGAGTTCAAACACAGCTCTTCCTGCAAAATGCTCATGAACTTGCCAGTATGTAACATCATTAAACTCACTAAAAATAAGATGCCCTCGGGCCTGGTAAGAGCAATTTCTTCTTAATTAGGCTCCTGGGAAAGGAGCTTGGTTTTATAGGAAGTCACTTCTTTTAAAAAATGAGCTTTACAAGAAGAACAGAGTTCTGAACTTCATAGGTGGACAGCTGTAATCCACCCCTTCTCACATGGGAGGAGTCTTCCTGAAGTCAAGAACCGTAATGTCACTTCATAAAAGTGTTGCAAAGTTACCTTGAAACTTGGGCACAAGATTTCACTGCCTGGGAGTTGATTTTGAAAACATTAGAGACAGAAGCTAAGAGAGTGAAACACTAAGTAGGAACTGAAGGACATTCTTTGAGAACAAGTGCGTTCTCAAATCCTATCTTGAAAACTTTAAAATCCTTTCCAAAGCAGAAAGTTTTTTTAATATACCAGAGATTTGGAAACCTATACATTGTGCTTTACTGCTGATTAATATTGTTAAACTCCACTGTGTTGCAAAATTCAACTGTTTCAAGGCTTTTCTGACAAATCTTTGCAGTAGAAAAAACAGAGAGAAAACTTCAAAATGTAAACAGAATTAGGCCTTACTTTGTATTCACACAACAGCAAAAAGCCAAACAGGTTTTGATTAATTTGAGAAAGGACAGTACTCACTCTTTGCTATGTAGACAGAAATGTGGATCTAGAACTACCTCAGGATCAAGAATCTGTAGGGCAAGCTCAGAGGAGGCTTTTCTGAACTGTACTTATACCACCTCCAGAGAAAGAGCACACACACTTAATCTCTGAGGGATGTAACCTTATCTGGTTTCTCTCCGGCATGTTTATTTGTTATTTCTTTCCTTAGAATCCGTATTTTAGATTAAATTACTTGTTTAAGTCTTTGTACCAGAAGCTGCCCAAAATACTTCACATCTGGTCTCCCTCCGCTTAGTGATTAATAACATCCCCTGACCTGCGTGCCAAAATATGCATGCCAAGATCCAGAACTTTTTGAGCTAAACAGGATCTTGCTGTTGTGCTGGCAAATGGTATCGTAGCACTAGCAGTCAGCACACGCATGCAGTCCTTTTCCTGGCTTGGGGTACTTTATGGGAGCAGGAACATGCCCACTGTGGTGCACTTTCAAAGGCACGGAGCTCCCCTAGAGTCTTCTGAGAGTTTCACAAACTAAGCCTGTGGCCCACATAAATCTGTTTTTCAGCCAGTGCCCAGAAAACGTGCTGATGACAACATGGGAGGGGTCTTGCATATCAAATAACAGTCTAGGCATGGAAGCAGGCAGTAAAGCAAGGATACACACATTTGCATCCCACTGTACTATTTGGGAAAAAAAGAGCTTTACAGAATTCAGGATGGAATGCGTCATGCCCTGGAAATTCACTTTTCTCTTCAGTTACTATAGAAAGAGTATAGATGAGTAGATGGAATTGAAGCTTCATTTTTGTGTGACTGACACTTGATAATGTGAGTTCCATTATGAATGAGAATGTTGTAAGGTTGTTACTGATCTGCAGAGATATAGGGAAAACAATTTGGGTAGAAGGAGATACAGGATGTCAATGACATCTTGAGGTAGAATATGGATATCAAATAAATTGTTCCTGTGATGAGTGCTGAGATTGCTGACTTAAAACTAAAATGGAGAGAATCTCCATTTTCTTCAGTCTTTGTCCCATACCAGTTTAAAAAGTGTCCTGTTTGGTGCTGGACTAGAAAGTCATGGACAGGAATAATGAAGCCCAAATGATAAGTTTGAAGCACCACTTTGCCATATACCACAGCCTTTTCCTTATTCTCCGGCTGTGCAACTTAGCGCAGAAAACAGATGAAAGAAAAGCCCTTTGGGAGATACTAATATCTTTAAAGGTTTCCTTTACAGTTATACTTGCAAGAATTTCATCTTAAGGCTGAATTTCACTGTATTCCTTTAGAGGGAATACATTTCAGCTTTTGTGAAAGAAATACGTAGTTTTGAGGTACTGTATAGTTCAGTCTTGCAGATGGAATGAAATATGGATAAACAGGATATTGAACATTTTGTGAAGGCATAGGTCTTTACTGTAGTTCCTGATAATTTCCAGTGCCACATCCTGCATTTTGGCTTCACGCTGGGATAAAACTTACAAAACCATCTCCTTTTATATTTATATTTATATGCTACCATGGAAATGCAGCCTGGGTGTGCAGGAAGCTAAGATGTGCTCCAGTAAGTCTAGGCTGAGTACATACAGAACTTACTCTGACTTTGCTCCTTAAGAAACTAAATCCAGGTCTTCAAATCAAAATTAATATACTGGAAGGCAGTTATTTTGTTGTTAAGGTCATCATAAGAATAACTTAAGGTTCATACCTCCAATAAATACTGTTCTGAATTAATCTTGAAGACTGGAAAGGAACCTTATCTGTGAAGTGTAGAAAGGTCTTCCACTGGTTCATCAGACAGTGTAGAGATCAGCTTTCCTAAAGGACTGTTTGATTTCCCAGAACTTTCCATGTCCTTCTTCTAAAATTGACCTGCCTCTGTGATCTTCTGAGTTCAATCTGCCCTTCTGCCTCTTCACACTGTGTTGTTAATTCTTCTTTTCTACAGTTCTGAGGTAGAGGTGAAACTATGCTAATTATAGCATAGAGTTAATAATTTGGACTTACTCTTATCCTCACAGTCAAAAGAGGAAGATTTGATTTTATAGAGTGTGAATTTTTTTAAGTGTGAGATTCATTTTTTTCTGAGGAAGATTCTTAGCACAGGTCAGATGACTGCAGGAGTTCCCATTTAGTTCATTGATTATGAAGAGAATTGAGAATGAATAACTCATATTCAAATTGCTATATTAGACATATTTCTGGTTAGGTGAACTGAATTTCACCTGTTTAGATTATAGTTACTACATTTTAGCATCTTTCAGTCTATATGGCTGAAATGTTGCTTCTTCCCTGCTATTGTCACCTACTTTTCATGTGCTTTATAGTTATTTAATCATGTTATAGTTTGATGCCATGTTGTGATTAATGCACAGAGTGTATTTTAACTGACCGAAAGGAATTTTCACTGCATTTAAATCTCTCATACAATCAGCATCAACCCAAGTTGTTTCTTTCCTACTTTCTTTGCTTTTTGTTATAGTGCCACTGGAGTAACTCCCATCACCACTGAGCATAGATATTCTGTTGTCTCTCAACAGGGTCCCTTACAATACTTTACCAATTAATTCAAAGCTTGACTTCCTAGAAATTATACAAATGGATGTGATGATTGTTGTCAAAACACCTCATCATTGCTCACTCCCATTGAAACAATTAGTAACATAACTAACAGCTATATTTGGGAACAGGGCATACCATATAATTTAAGCTTGAATTACAGTAGAATCTGCCAAACTAGTGCATTATGATGGGCCATGCTTGGTAGTACTGAATGTGGCTGTTTGAAGAAGTACAAGAGGCCTCGTGAGCTACTTAAGAAATGTCAGGTATATATAGCAAACTTCTTTCTAGCATTTTCATTTTGAGATTTATGCTGCAAAATACAAAGATTATGTTCCTTATCCCCATATTTGCTGAAGCATCTGTGAAAATCTTCACTGTCTTCAGAGGTTTGATTGCTTTAAAAAGCTTCTTTTTATCTGAGTAAGACTTTGTTTTCAGTAAGTTTCACAGGTTTCCCTGTGTCCTGATCCATAAGGATGCTGATGTCGTTTTTGTCTCTTGCTCTGTCACCCTCCATTGCTGTGGAGAGCCCACCTGTATTCCCTCAAGTGCCATGAAACTATCTCTGCTCCAGTCTGGACAAGCTCAGCTCTCCCAGCCCCTTTTCCCAGGTGCTGCAGCCCCCACCACCTTGCTGGCCCCTACTGAGTTGGATCCAGTTTTTCAATCTCTGTTTTGTACTGAGGAGCCCCAGACTGGATGTGGTATCTGAGTCTAAAGAGTAGGGGGTGATTGGCACTTCCCCTGTTCTCTGTTCATACATCCAGGCTATCATGGGCTGTCTGTGTTCCCAGGACTCATTGCTGGCCCATGTGCCATTTACTGTCCAGCAAGACCCCCAGGGTCTCTCTCAAAGAGCTGCTCTTCAGGCAGTTGGCTGTATCAGTTCCAGAGAAATTCTTTCCCAGGAACAGGACTTTGCACATGTCCTTCCTTAATTTCATAAGCTTCCAATTAATCCTGCCTGTACATGTCACTCAGGATGGCAGCCCTGCCCTAGAGCACATTGACAATTGACTTGTCCCCGCAGTTTGGCATCAACTGTAGGTTGATGCAGGTGCAAATAATGTTATTATCAGGAAAAACACCCCACAGATTTTGTTGTAAAAGACAGATATATTTAAAAATTATAGATTTTTTTTTTACACACTGTATTTTGAAAAGTGTTAACTACTCGGTACACATTTTATGCACCGAGAACACTGTGACTGTATTTGGGTGGGAGAGGGTACACATGCATAGGCAACAGGCAAAAGGAGAGGCAGGTTAAGGTGGAGAATAATGGTCTTCAGTGCAGGTAAAAAAAACGACCCACAAACAAACTAGAAAAGTTCGTTTTCTCAGAGAGAATAGTTAAGTGATGAACAGAAGAGCATTAAAACTGCAATTAGCTAAACCATTACCTCTTTCCCTGCTCATTATTTCTGTTTTCTTCACTCTCAAGCTCTTTAAGAGGAAACTGATATAATTACAACTGCTGTCTGTTATTATCTCAATTTTATAAAACAAAATTTTATAGAGTATCTCCCAGCAGTAGGATAGTTTCAGGCTATTGGCAGATTACTCATGTGATAAGAAACAATTTAGTAATGATCTTCTCTTCAGCTAAATATAGCATATACACTTTGTACACTGTGTCTGTAAACAGGGTGTGTAACATAGAGAAATTGTTTAATATTCCAAGTTTTCTTGCCAACTTAAAATTACAGTGATTATGAACACATACTTACTTAAGCAGAAATAAATATTTCTGGTGATTAAAATAACAGAAAGGGGGGAGACCACAAGCAGGATTTGATGCATATGGGAACTCAATTCAATTGGAAGAAACATCTGTTACTCTATAAAAAGAAGGGTAAGAAATCAAGACATGGCTGAAGAATATCTAAGTCTGGTTATTCTATCTAAACTTTATGTGTATGATACACTTACATAGATTAGCCGTATATGTCAATGGAAAACACACACACCAAAAAAATTGAGCAGCATAATATATTTTTCATCAAACATGAACCTTTTCTCGAGGAAGAGAAGCCTTGAACAAACATTTGATATACAATTCTTACATACTTGCTTTCCAATGTAATCCTGTATTCTGGTCATCTGTGTATAACAGGAGTATCCCGTAGTTCTGCATCCTGAACTGGAAGGCAGTCAAACTTTTTATTTCCAATTTATGTTGAAAAAACCACCGTTGAACAGGCTATAAGGGACAGTGACATAAATTATTTAGGTTAAATGGGTACTAAATATTACAGCCCTTATGAGTGAGATAATAAATACCTAAGCAGCCCTGTGAGACGAAAACAATACTACACCAGTACCCTTCAGAGGAAGGTGAAGGATCTACAAAAGACGTGCTGTTAAAGGTAGGTTTTCTTCCTCAAAAAAGACAGCAACTTTTGAATTTTCAGACCCATTTTTGGTATGTATTTCATTTTGATTGTGAACAAAGAAGCCTTATTGATATGAGTATAATTTAACCCGATAAAAACACACACAAACTGCATATAGACTTATTTATGTGTCTTACATGAAAAAAATAGTAATGAGTACTCCACTCTAATAGTTCTAATACAAATTATATATTAGGCTTTCACAGGAAACCTGCTGAGAGAGACAGGACTAAAACTAGAGCCAATTCTCCCTCCAGCTATTTCTTTCAATGTTTAATACTTCTTATTGCAGTCGGAATTCCAGGTAAGAATTGCCACAGAGTGACCCCTGCAATTATATTTTTATGTTTATTTCCAAACTGTGCCTTGAAAAAGGTTTGAAGTAAGACTCATTAGACTGTTTGAATTCCTGAATATTTTAGATGTAAAATCTTTAGCCTGCCATTTCAGGTTTCACTTACAAAGTGGTATCTCTGCCCTGTCTGTGTCACTCTGTTAAATGAAGCGTGACACTTCAGTTCCTTCGTTACTTCTAGAAGATCACAAATGTAATGACTGGTGCATATTCATGAATTCATGAGGAAGGATGCAAAGCAGGGATGTTACTTCAATGCACCACATTTTCCCTTAGAAACTGTCACTGAAACAATGCCCTGACTTTATACCCACAGAACATAATGTGGCTGAAACTTCCAGTTTCTCAGTTTAATAGCGTAAGACAACACAAGGTTTAGCTGCTGATAGTTGGAAGAGACCTGTTGGAGCTGCCCGGGGATCAGGTTATTAATGTCTGTTCTCTGGACACAGTAGAATTGGAGAAATTACATTCTGACTTCTGTGCTACCAAAGTGATCTGCAAGTTCAATTCCATCTCAAAATTCCATCTCAAGTGGTTATGAATTAAGAATAAGTGGCTGTAAGACAATTACTATAGGGTTCACCTTCAGTAAAAATTACTGTTCACATCTAAAGCAGGCATACAGTATCTATCGAGGGCTAACAAGCTGTGTATATAAAAAATGACTTATTGAAAGCAGACAATACTTCCTGCTGCAAGTGTTATGCATTATAACTCTTCAGTATTCAGCAGTGTTGGGATAACGGTCTAGAAAGTTTTCCTGAACTGTAGAGTACACACAACCACTTCAAATAATTATTAACTTTAATATGGGATGTGTTGAGGGCCTGACTGGAAAACATTTGGACATTTCTAGTGATTTGAGAGTTACAGAAGGCTTTAGAGCAGGCTTTTGTAAGTGTAAGTAGCTGCAATATTTCCTGGATTTTTCAGTTGTTAGTTAAGAATAAAATTCTATCGTGCAGTTTTTAGAGATTGGTCTAATTTTGAAATCCAAGTTCAATTTCTCTTCTGTGGTGCTGTGTATTAATTCCCAGTTAATGAAAACTCCAGTGCAGCTGGCTATGGTGAGTGTAAATCGGTGAAAAGGGTTGAGACGTTGGTAACAGTAGGTCAGGCAATCAATGAGTAGCTAGAACTACTAAGAGCAGTAAGAAACTATGACTTAATTAGAAGAAAAAACACTAAATCTTATTAATGGTAAACTGTCAGTCATATGCACAAATGGCTTTAATATTCAGAACAGAATATATTTTTAAAAGAAGCAGGATAAGGCATTCCAGTCTTACAAGATTGAAAGCAAAATATCTTTTCCTGCATATGTATCTAGGAAGGATATAAAAATCAAATATACTACTACTAATGCATCTTAATACTCACATTACAAAGTCAAAACCCCAGAATCTAGTTTATCACATGGCAGAGATTTCCTCTGGAGTTTTATTGCTATATATCATCATCTTGAAGAATATGAAATAGATCTGAGTGCAGCAATTTTTAGACACTTTGAGTAGTGCCTGCCTTTTCTTTTAATCCTATTGACATTTACTTGAATATTTATGTAGTACGTTGCTCTCTGGTGTGCACAGGTTCAGGATCTACCCAGAGGACACTTTGGAGCAAGCTATAAGCAGTGCTTTGTATGTCTAGTCCACTTGCTACTCCTCAGCTGAGACAAGAGAAATTGTCTTCTTCCCTGTGTGCATCTGACTCACTCAGGGCCCAGCCTGAAATTCTGAAGTGCGATATATCCCTCTTACTGCAGTCTCTATTTTAATGTCCTCACCTACCCTTGTGAAGTTCAGCGAGGCCAATTGAATGTTCTGCATTTGGGTCAGGGCAATGCCCAGTATTAATACAGACTGGGGGATTGAGACCTACCCCCAAAGAAGGACTTGGCAATATTGGTAGATAAAAAATTAGACATGAGCCAGCATTTTGCACTTGCAGCCCAGACAGCCACCCATACTCCAGGATGCATCAAAAAAATATATGGCCAGCAAGTCAAGGCAGATGATTCTCTCCTTCTGCTCTGCTCTGGTGAGACCCCACCTGCAGTGCTGCATCCAGTTCTGGGGTCCTAAGCACAAAAAGGACATGGAGCTGCTGGAGTGCATCCAGAGGAAGCCATGAAAATGACCAGAGGGCTGGAGCACCTCTCCTGTGAAGACAGGCTTGAGGGAGTTGGGTTGTTCAGCCTAGGAAAGAGATGATGATGTTGTGACCTTTGATGTAGAAATGGGGCTTATAAGGAAAATGGAGAGAGACATTTTACCAAGGCCTATAGTTACAGGATGAGAGTCATTGGTTATGAACCAAAAGTGACTGTATTTGATATAAGGAAGAATTCTTCACAGTGAAGGTGGTGAGACAGTGGCAGAGGTTGCCCAGAGAAGCTGTGGATGCTCCATCCCTGGAAGTGTTCAAGGCCAGGCTGGATGGGGCTTTGTGCAGCCTGGTCTAGTGGAAGATGTCTCTGTCCATGGCAGGGGAGATGAAACTGAATAATCTTGACATGTCCCAACCAAAACCATTCCATGATTTTATGACTCCATACAAGTGGACCAAATGAAAATGCTATGAACAAGCTGAATTACAAGAACTCCTGGAACTTCTGGAAGACTCTTCAAATCTGATTTTGAAGAAGGATGGAACCAAGGTTAAAGTTGGGTGGAGATACTCATAATGAAAATTTCAGCTTAAATGCTTAGCTGGAGAAATTCTTAGAAGTGAAAACAGGGTCACAGAATGGTAAATCATTAGACAGCCTTGTCAGTACTCATCACACCCAGTTTAAACTGCCAGGTCAGTCTAAGCAATCCTGGTCCTTCCCCTGGTTCTCCAGTATTGCTGCCAGATGAACTCCATAGGGGCAAGCACTTTAAAGAGTAATGGCATTATTATAATTTTTTTTTTTATATAAAGATAAACACAAGGCAGCTTCAGTCCCATTTTTCTGGTAGTACAGTATATTCAGTGTGTGGAATTTAGCTGTTAAACTACAGCTATGGTAATTTCCAAGGGGGAAGAAGCTAACAAAATAAGTAGTTTTGTCTGAACACTGCTGGAACAGTATATGATCCCAGATCTATGCAACCAACTTTAGTGGAAAAGTCATTCTGAAATTAGGTCATTCAACAAGGAGCAGAATTTGTATTTAATTTTTGTATTTGGCGTCATAAACTCAACTCTTTCTGTAGTAACCCTTTTGAGTCTGTTCCTACTGATGCTTATTCATGATTTTCAAGAATGACAATGGACTTCTGCTAATTCTTCCTTCCAATTTAGAGAATTTTTTACCATCTGTTTCTTCCAGACTGTCTTTTTAACTTCTGATACTTCTTCTCTCACTGTGCTTGTTTATCTTTTTGCCCAGTTTCTACAATTTTCACTAGCCCTTACAATATACTTGCCCATCCACTTACCTTTGGAAAAACAACCTCCTAAACTGCAGGGCATTGGTAGTCTCTGCTTCTTGTGGACAAACATCCTGAGATATGGCTTGGGTAAAATAGGCAGGCAGACAGCAATACTGATTGCTCCTATGTGTTTTGTTCTATTTACAAGTGCTTTAAGCTATATTAGGAGCTTTCAAAGGTGTTGAAGGAGCTCTAATGGCTGTCTCAGCTCATGAGAAACCCTCAGCTTCTTATCTATATTTACATCCTCCTGCACAATCGGCCAGAAAGTTTAAGGTGGCAAACTTCACAGCGGGCTTGCAGCAGATTAAGTTTGGTCGTGGGAAGTATTAGCTCTTACTTCTGTTCTCGGTTCATGGTCTGGGTACATTTACATGTAATGCTTACTTTTTCAGGTACTATTTGTATTGGGATACTATTTCCAATTTATCAAGACTGGAAATTAATCTGAGAAGGTCCAAGTCTACTACTCAGTAGATTCTCTGCAGAGAGAAGAATCCGCTATATTTATTCTCTGAATAACTCCTTTCTCAGTGCTTGCTTTCTTCTCACTCTGGTCTTTGCTGAAGCATTTTCTGGCATTCCTGTAGTGTTGGGTGCAGGTGAAAGCCAGATTAGTTATGTCACAAAACCTAAACTAATCCTTGAGGTCTGTTTGGGCCCATGTTAATGGATTTTGTGCCAGAATGTTACAGATGTGTGAGCAAACAGATTGCGAAACACAATGCTGTAAATAAAGCTGCAGACCTGGAGGTCTGCAGTGTTTCTCAGGCTGCCTTTATCCAGAGCCAGAGGGCTTCTGCAATTCATTTTGCTCCCACTTCCTCCTGGGGGCCAGGTCTTTTTAAAGAAAATCAGGATAAGAGAGCAGTAAGGCCTGCATGAAGAGACCAGAGGGATCAGTCTGCTGAACATCGTGCCTGCAGGTAGGGAATGCAGAGTAAGATAACCTGCATAGTAGAGAGAGACACCAATTCTTACTTGAAAATAAAGGAGAAAGGTACAGTCGGAAGTCTGTTGCAGTAGCATCTGTTTGTAAATTATACCAGGAAAAGCTACCCACTAAGGAGAAGTTAGATAGTCTTCCCTGGTTTTTTGTGGTGATGTTTTGCTTTTTCTAATTCTCTTCCTGATACAATTTTCTAGCATATCAAATACTAATTATGAATTCCAGTTACGCAGCAGTATTCTTACCCAACAGCAAACTCAGCCAGGATAGTATGAAATGAAGCTGCAAGCAATTTCTTATTTAGGAAAATGCAATTTTCTGTGTCGCTGCTGTGGGAAAATGTTGTCATATCTCAGCTGATGCCATACACTGTTCTAGATGATCTTCTTTGGTTATAATGGTGATAAACCACTATGCTGTTGCATGTCGGGTTTTGACTGCACCTGTTTGCAGACTCAGGTAATTACGCTCTTTTGTTTAATTGCTTATTTATGGATGTTTTGCTCGCATGTTTTAAGCAACGCTATTTGATTGCAGCCCTGATAGCAGGGTTCCCCTCTCATTATCATACTGTGACACTCGGTTTGTCTGATTGCTGCAGGTGGAAACAATAGGTGATGCGTACTGTGTTGCAGCAGGGCTCCATAAGAAAAGCCTTAGTCATGCCAAAGCCATTGCCCTGATGGCACTGAAGATGATGGAGCTTTCAGAAGAGGTTCTCACTCCAAATGGAAGCCCTATTAAGGTAACGCCTTTGCTCTTCATTCTCAGCTGGTCAGTGATACATGGACCTGATTCATTTCACTGTGTTTTGTCTGTAGAAATCTGTTTATTGCTAGAGAATTTACAGTTGCATCAATATGTTTGCAGCTCTAATGGGCCACATGCCTCTTTCCCAAGTCGGTGTAAACCTGCATAAAAGAAGGATCTGTAGACTGCCTGCTCTTTCTCACTGTTAATGTGCTTCCTTCCCATGCTGTGCCATTTCCTTCCCCTAGTTTGGTACAGGAGGCAGCAGGATGGGGAAAACCAGATGTCCTTTTGTGCTAGTTCCTCTGGTGTTCTGCTTCTTTAGATCCTATACCAACATATTCAAAAGAATATTGTTCTGAAAAAGTGTTGGACTATGAATCTTGAAGAAAATTCTTTTAAAGCTTCATGTGAACATTCACTGAATGCAAAATAAGCATTAAAAGACAAAGGTTGCCTGATGATACCATTAGATATAGCATTTTCAGTTTTGCTGTAAGACTGTTTCAAACAGGTATTAATTTAATCCTACTAAAATATATATTTTTTGATTGATTTTAGTTATTTTTCCAATAACTATAGCTGATAAATATGTGCTAACTACACTGGTACATGCTGGGAGAGCTGTCTTCCAGAGCCTCTTCATATTTTCACTTTCTTTTGAGTCAGTGCTGCAATTGTAGGGAAATTTTGAAGGTGTATGTTTTGCTCTGAGACTCACTTTTTGACACTGTTTTCATTACCACTCGTTACTTTTCAGAAAAGTCCTCATATTTTCACTGTCTGCATAAGACAACCTGTAAAATACAAAGACATTGCAGAGGAAAAATGTATAGAATAAAATGCTGGGAATAGACAAATATTTTCAAAAAGTGCTAATAAACTTCCTTTAGACTTCAGAAGAAAAAAGTCAGTTCATCATACTTAAACTGAGAGTAGAGGTACTGAGAAGCTCGTCATCATTTCTCAATTGGCCTGTCTTTGGCTTTAGGTGTAATAGATTTCAGGGTAGGAGGGGTGATGATATTGTAGAATGTTGTTACCTTTATACGTAACCTAAAAGTTGTGCTTAAAAAGGCTTATCTTTCATAGAGGCATCTTCTGATTTGTTTTAAAATATATTAAGATTAGGATTCCTCTCACATGGATATATTTACCCTGTAAACTATTGCAATAAGGACTTTTGGAGAAGTCTACTTTAGTTTGTCCTAGTTTAGGTGTCTACTCTAGGATGAGATGAATCACGCCCTAAAAATGTGTGCTTTTTCGGTTGTCTGTAAGGGAAATCTATGGACTTAACCTAAATGTGGATGTCTATGCTGTGAGCTTCTACACTCTGTCACATGAGGCCTCCTACAAAAGGCAAGGAATGCATAGTTTTTCCTAATGGTTGTGTCAATGATCATCACAGCTAAAAACATACTCATTATTTCCAAATTAAGTTGGCATGACTTTTGCCTTCCAGCCAATGTTAAATTGTCTAGAGTGACCCCTGTTTTTGTTAGCTGGCAGTTTTTCCCTTAAAAAACCACAAAGGGGCCCATTGTGCCACAGATTCCCATTAGCAAATGTTCCATGTGCATAAAAATGTCTTAAAGCAGCATCAGGGGAAGTTCAGATTGGATATAAGGAAAATGTGGTCAAGTGCTCGAATGAGTTCCGCAGGAAAGTGGTTATGGCCCCAAGCCTGTATGTGTTCAAGGTCTTGGAAAATGCTCTTAAATATATGGCTTAACTTCTAAGTTGTCCTGTGTGCAGTCAGGAGGTGGACTTATGTGATGTTCACGGAACTCCTAAGTATCCATAAAAATTACTGCGGACTCAGCTCAGAACCTTGGCATGACAGCCTTTACAATTAAGCCTTGTCATTAAAATCTATAATTAGCATTAAAAACAAAGCACACAATGTAGTCTGTAAGATATTTATATATGGCCTGACTTTTAAACAAATTCAAATTCAATTGTACTGTATTGTGGGTACTTTGAGCTGGTCCTGTTGATACAGCTGGCAAAACAAATGCAGGATTTTGACTGTATTTTGACCTTAATTCTTATCTGTGATTCATGTTAGCAAGTACAAGTCACATTTTCTGAGTTGTTGACAAGTGTGTTGGATAAAAAATCCTAATGCAGATTTTGTTCTGTTATACTGAAAAACCTTAATCAGTATTCGGTATTTGGAAAGAACCTGAAATCAAAGGGCAGCTTTCCTCATGCCCAACATTTAATAACTTTGACAGCTTTTGTGATTTGCTATGACTAAATTCTGACTTTATTCTTCAGAGGAGTCTAAAAGCCATTTTGAAAAAGTCAGACAAGTGCTTCAGTAAGTCTGAGGCAATTTTTCAAAACATAATTCCTACAAATAGGAGGTCCCTCCTTTCTGATCTCAGGAGTAAACAACACTGTTCTGGTCCATTACTGATGGTTACTCAGTTTGATATGTCTAACTCTATGGCTTATGGAATATATGTATTTTCTGAATTACTTTGATGGATATATTTTGTTGTCATCTCAAGGCTGAGTTCACCAGAATGCAAGAATTTACTTTTTTAGAGTTCTTGAAATGTTCACCCCTGTGATAGCAGTGGATATCTTATTAAGTGACACTTAAAGTCTCAAAAAGTTAGGATGAAAAAGTAAATTTAAATTTAAAAAATACCATATCACATAAAAAGGAATTTAGGATAAGATTTTCACCTGTAAAGTGCATTAGCAGATGATCAAATGAGGCTTGTTATCTGCGTACGCAGTTAGCGTATGAAGGTATGTAGCGATCACAAAAATAACTTGTTTGTATAACCACGTACACTTCATGAAAAATCTGCCCCTCAGAGCAATGCTCGTGTGGGCAGTAAGCAGTGATGGGCCTCAGGATGGTGGCCAGGTGTATGAAGCAGGTCTGGTTTATATCCAGATGATGCTCCCTGCTCTGAGTCAGAGCTCATAGCAGGCTGATGGGAGCATCATGGTGTGCAGCCGACACATACTCAGGCATTCGGTACTTCCAGCAGAGCCAGAGGCAGCACAAATGCATGAGCAGGATGGAGACTCTGTGCCTGCACTCCTTGTACCTGGGTGAAAGGCCTCTGACTCGAAGGGTAATGAGAGACTGTTGTTTGGCAGAAAGAGAGAGCGATCTATATAACAGCAGCACCCACAAATCCTATCATCAGTGTTGTAACACAGCCTGCCCTCCTAGAAAGAAATACTTGTAACAGAAAATGGGCTCATCATTCCCCTGTGAGTGATGGAGAAGGCTTCAGGTCCCTGGGCAATTTTTTTAAACACAGTTCTACTAGAGGCAAAATCCCATTACTTTAGAATGAGCCAAGGCCTTAGTACAAAAGAGGGACTTTTGCTGCAGACACTGTGTGTAGAATTTGATATACATTTTTATCCTTTCAGCATAGAATTTTAGTCTGGAAGCACTCCTTTGATTTTCATTTTGTACAACTAATTATATATAGTGCTTTATGACTTTAGTCTGAAAATATTGATTTAAAATTGCCTCCTACATTTAAGTGAGTGTTACTTGAGTTTAGTATGTGCTTCATATTTTACTACATTTTTTTTAGATAAAGTGGAATTACATTAATTTTAATAACTAGAGATAATACTGTAAGAAGAATTCTCCAGGGCATTGACCTTCAGTGAAAGGTTGCAATGCAGATACAGAATTCCTGTAGAATGTTATTGCTGGGATAACTTTTTATCATGCTTCAAATCTTACCTAATTAATCGATGTGCAGTGTATTTCCCAAAGAAAGAGAAAGACCTCCTTTTCAGGTTTTTTTTTTTTTTGAAAGGGCTGGTGTGGCAGAACATACCTAGTTTCCACTAATGAGATTTCCCGAGAGGAAATTATCTGCTTATTTTTGTGGTGTATGAAGGTGTATGGAATAGGGTCATGAAGAGATAAGAGCTGGGAACTCACAGAGGAAAAGTAAATGATTTACATGAAGCTGCTAAAATTAACTACAATTATCTAGATTAGTTGTGTGCAGGTGTTCTTGTCTAAAACATAGGTTGAGCCCTACCACAGCAATTCAGAACACGTTGTAAAATGTTTTGCTACAGCAGAAAAATGTCATGTATCTTTGAAATTATTTATGCTACCATAACATGAGAATTAGACCTGTAAATACTGTAATCAAAAACTGAAGCAAATACATACCCTCACCTTTCTTTTTGCTCACTTTCTAATGCCTAGTTTGTGGAATACTCTAAATAGAGTAGTGCAGAGAATTTCTAGCTGATACTGGCTTCAATTTGATTAATTTATTCTCAGGTGAGGTAGATGGGACCTTGTGTTTGCCCAGCACATAATCTGGTACTTGGCTCAGTTGTTTCTTTGTTATCAAGACAGAGTACTTGACACACTTGAACCTTCTAACTTTCAGATGTGCATTGCCAAAGCTATTTTATTTTTGGATTTTTAAGCTGCACTCAAACAGTGTAGGCATTAACATCATCTAATTTCAAACACTGACAGTGTGAACAGGTACAGCTAAACTTGTTACTGTAGCTCCCTCTTAAATGAAGAGAGTAAATTTAGTCTGTATTCATCTGACATTCTTTAAGTGTCTACTTTATAATGAAATATATAAATTAATATTTTTCAGGTAAGTCCTACCTCAACAGTGAAGAGGTTAATGACCTCTCAGGATGGATGATCCCACTGGAAGGAGCTGAACTGAAACACAGTTTCACAACTTTGTTCAATCACAGCTTTTCCATTTGAATTTTGGATGTGATCTAGTCTTTCTATACTTCAACTTTCCATATATAGTTGACAAATAGTGCTTTATGGGTGGAACCATTAGTTTAGCATGTCTAAGGTCTGGGACCTTACAGCCATGCAGCTGCATTAGTTTTGGTTTATGTTGTCTATTTAAATACCTGTGATCATGATGACTGGAACAATGAAAGCCTGAGTTTGATAAACCTCTAATGCCTGCTTGCCAAGTGGTAAATTTTAATTAGCATAAACTCTGACTCATAAGGGCACAGAAGAGTCAAAAGGTCTCTGTGGATTGTCATGGCTTATGGCCACAGTGAGTGACACACTTTTCTAAATAACATGGAAATGGGCAATGAGTTTTAGAGTACACAGCATCTTCTGCTGGTTCATTAAGTATTCCCCGTTGTATTTCAGTGATATGCCACTTGGGTCCAGGACACCAGTAGGAAGTGCTGACATTTGTTTGTATAAATGGGATTTTTATTTTCTAAGTGAAGGGGCAATTCCCAAAAAAAAATGAGGGAGAGTAGCAAGTGTTATCTGTGTAATCCTTTTCAGTGTTTCTTGCCTTGCTTATTATTCAGGTTGTGGTGTGCTTGTTTTATAGCAATTTAATGGTCCTCACCAAATGTGCATCTTTACGTAAGCAGCAGAAGGTTGTCTGGTTTGTTTTAAGTTGTGAAGGGCTGACTGCTGATGCAGGCGTTCTCATCAGCCCTGTGCGAAAAGCTGTTACTGCAATGCTCCTTGCTCCGTCTGTGGTCTCCTAGCAACTTTGCCTTGTACCTAATGTCTACATCAGACTCTAGAACGTATATAATATCCCACTGCAGCCTGCAGCACTTGGAATTAGAGATATCCTTGTGTTAAGAGGGAAAAATCGGAAACAGTTCCACAAAAGAAACCTGTGCATTAAGAGACTTTCAAGAGCTTGTATTTTCACAGGTTTACCAGCATTAGAGCATCACAACAGCTTTGGGGAGCATTCAGAGCTGCATGTCAGGGAAGCTTGGTACTTTTTCTTGGCGGCATGCTTGGGAGATGGTGAGGCAAAGTCAGCCGGTGACGATTCCCTGGACTTGGGATGGTTCATGATTGCACTTCCTTTGTTTGGCCCAGTGCCTTTGGAAATGCAAAATGAGAGGAGCTGATTGAAGCACATTTCCCCAGGCATGTGGGAAATTGCAAGTTTTCTCAGACTACTCTAAGGGAAAACTCACTTTCCTCAGCCCTCCAGTCATTTTTGCTCAGTTGCTTCCTTTTGTGTGATTTTAATAATTATCTTTAAAAACCCAAAACCACACCCATTATTTGCAACTTCTTTTGTTTAGAAGGGACTTTGTCATGTACAGTCATATGTTATACCCACTGTAGGACAGTGTTACTGCATATGTGTTGCAGTAACAAGGCAAAGTGGGGTTTATAGAACTAGTGGGTGCACAGCAGCAGCTTTGTGTGAGAATCTCGTCTGAAAAATTAGAATGGCACTTAGTCTGCTGAAGAGGGAAGTTTCCCAAAGGGTTGATCATTCTTCCAGATGGCAGACATTTCAGTTCTTAGCAAAGTCTGCAGAGGATGACAAAGTAGATTTTCAAAGCTACTAGGACTTGATTCTGCACAACATAAGGATCTGCCTGCCCAGGCAGAAGCATGATACTGGGATTGGCAACCCAGTGTAAGCCCAACTTAAGTAAATTAGAAAGCTATGAAGATTTTTTTTCTGACTGCTGAGAGAAAGAGACCTAAAAGACAAGCAGGAAGTTAATTAATAGTGTGAGGATCAGCTGAGAAGAGGTTTTGTCATTAGGCCTGGCCATTCTCCTCTCATGCTGTGCATTCTCTGACATTCCTCTCTGGCAAGTAGGAAACATGACTGCCATTCCATCTATACTTGTCCCTGTGGCAGAGATAAAGCATACTTGTAGAAGCCAGGGCAGTTACCCAGGGCACCTTGTGAACTTTCCCACTGTTTATTAGCTCACAGTGATTACTGCACGTTCACAGCTCTTTGTGACTCACAGTATGTAGATTTAGCTGCATATGGAAACGCCTCTGTAATTCAGTCATATTTCCTGTTACTTAAGGGAGACTAAACCTTGCTATGATGGCTGCACCTGGCTTGTAACGTTGTCCTGGTGCCTCACAGTGAGCAGATACTTTCCTTTCCTTCTCTAGGTGCCATAAGTACATGCCCAGGGAAAACCAGCAAGGATTTCAAGGTTTAGATCCCTGCAGGGGCCACAGGATATGCAGCTGGGTTGTGGGGTTAGCTTTAAGGTCATGGTGTGACATCTCTCACAGTTCAGCAGTTTGTGTCATTCCAGACACAAACGCCTCCATCTAATACTCCAGATGTCTGGCTAGTAGTAGAACTGGTTGGGAATTTTCCATAGAAAACACTTTTTGGCTGAGAACGCTTTATGATAAAAAAGAAAATCATCAGGCATATCTACCAGATTTTGTTAAATTACTGATCAAAACTGGCTTCAGAGTTCTAAATACCAGTAGTTACTGGGAAAATGATCTGGGGGAAAAAAAACCCCAGAACTTTAAAGAGAGTAAAGCATTGAACTTGTGTTCTTCATGAAGAAAAAGACCCCTGCATTCTCATTTATTTAGGATGGAAGATATCCTATGATACTGTTTTGCCCCTGGGCTTGGGTTTAGACCCTTTTTGCAGCTGCCAGAACTTCATATTCTGGCTTTGACTGTTACAGTCAGTGCAGGACTCCCATGCTGAAGCCAAAATTTTCTGTTGTTGTTATTGTACATTGACTCTTTATTCAGACAGAAAGTAAGCAATAATTACAATAGAAACACAACCCACCAGGTGAATAAATAATTAAATCTGTGGTGTATACAGCATTTCGGAAGGTTGATATTGTTGCATCTTTATGAAGAGAAGAAGGGACAAAAATCTAAAGTTAGAATTGCAGCATGTACTATAGTGTTATATGTTTATATATAATAGAGACATAAAACCATATAATTTGAAATAATTAATGAATATTTAAAGAATTGGGCTAGGGAATCCAGGGTAGCTGAGTACCAAATTTTTTTTTCTTCTAAGTCCTAAATATATGTTCTCTTCTTCCATTGGTATGTCTTCCTGTCATATAAAAATTAAAAAGTCATGTTTCCACTAAACTACAAGAGTATTTTTTCTTATCTCCTGAGATGGAGAAGAGATGAAAAACATTACACAAAAATTGAAAAGAGTAATGATATGAGAATACACAAACCTACAGGGACTCACAGAAGATAAGCAGTAATACACTGAGAAACAAGCACAGACTATGCATAAAAATAATGCTTGATTGGCTTTAATTCAGTAAGCATGACCAGAAAATGCTAGGCTTGAATTGCTGCCTCACTGGGTTGATAGGCACAGGTGATCCCAGAGGCCTCAGAGGGAGATGCAGAGATGAAAATGCCATGCCCTTTGAAGCTGTAGAGGTGGTTGCTATCTCAGTGTCTGTGTTTCCAGCTGCTGAGACGTTTTCAGGCGGCCGCTGCCCTGTGCTGCATTGCTACTGCATCTCCCTTTCCCTTCAGTGGCTGAGCTGTCAGCACCTGCTTTGTGGTCTGCCTGCTTGAAAATAAGGAGGCTAGTGATATTTATTTACTGTTGTAATCTCAGTTATGTACATTGTCTTTTCTGAACTGGATGCTATTGTTGTTTTGGAGCTACCATTAAATCACTGATGCCCAGTTTCTGTCTCTCTTCCAAGGGTCCAAACAGTTTAGTCACCTAATCCAAATGGTTTACTTTATCTGGAGTCACAGTGTACCATAAATTGTAGGTTTTGGCAGTGAGTAGGGCAAATCTACCTCGTCCTTTGGTTTGGCCCTCCCCTAGAAGAAAGAGATGGGGTTATATCTGCAGTGTGCTAAAGTAACACATTTTTATATATATATTTCCCAGATAATGCGGCTTGGGTGCCCATGGGTTAGGTGACAGTGCTAATATAGCTCCTTCTTCTTTCATCCAGATGCAGTCTCGAGAAAAAGATTCAAGAAAGGGCCTCCTCCCTTCTACTCCTTCTCCCCTCTCCCTTGTCTGCTACTGCATGAGTAGTTTTGGATAAGGTGCAACTGGAAATACAAAAAGCAAAAAAAATAGATCTGAGCTGCCTGCACTGTTTTATACTGTATGACTTCCTTTACACATCTGAAGGGTATAGTTCTCCTTTCTATGACCTATTAGTTCTCTTGTGCCTTTAATATAAATTTTCTGGGAGGATTATGCTCACTGGAGGAAAGATGCAAAGCTTTTTCATCATGCAGTGAAGAGCACTTCCGTTGTCCTTGTCTTTCCTGACCCTGGATTGCAAGCAGAGCCTTGCACTGAGTCCCAGAGGAGCTGCTCGTGGCTTGTCTCATGGAGATCAGTGTCTTTCTCAGCCCCACTGGGTAATCCTGTAGAAATGTTAACCTTTATGCAGATCTGGCTCAATACTCTGGCATCCACTGTTACAGCACTTTCAGAAGCAGCTGCCAGCATCTGCTCTGCAAGTTTAAGAAGAAAGTGCATTTGGCAGTTCGCTGCTTGGCTTCCCCCATTCTCTCCGACATGCACAGCTCAGAGAAGAAAAGTCAAAGTCTGCAGTTTTAAGCACCAGTGAAAAAACTCTATGGCACAACTGTTGTCATTATTCTGAGCTAAACAGTGAGTCATTACACTGTGCTATATTTGAGGGAACAGTTCAGATGGAGGGTGGATGCTGGAGGATTATATACTTGGCCTTCTCTTTGAAGCTGACAAGTTCAGCAACATTGTTCAACAGTTTCAGAATAGTTTAGTTCCCTAAGGAAGAATGCATTTCCTGTCATAAATAAATCCATAAACTAAATGTTTCATGGTATTTCAGCTTCCTTTCATATGAGACATAGAGTATTTTGGAAAAATTGCCAGTGCTTCAGAGGAATTTGCAACAGCCTTTTCTGTTCAAATACCCCCTTTAAATCTAAACTAGTGTAAAAGTAATTCAATGCAAATAATCCTCTTCAGAGACTTTATATTGAATAATCTGAACTTTTCTTTTAGCAAAACAATTTCCATATTTATATTGGATTGTGGTTTTGCTTTAGTATTTTAAAAAGAGAAGAGAGGAGAGGCAAAAGCATTAGTTTTGAATGGAGGTGGGAAAACAAGACACAAATAATCTGAGGATGCTCAGTCCTACCATGTGACCTATTTGATTGCATCAATAAAAAGAAAGGGGAAAGTGGTATAAATAAAAGTGGATTAGAATGTACAGGCCTTTCTCCCCCTGGCAGAACTTGGAGGGGTTGAAGTGTTCATTTTCCTGAAGGCCTGATTTTTATCTACTTTGGAGTTTTGTTCCAGGAAAAATAATCAACCCTGAGAAGGAAGATAGGAAGAGATGTATTTCTGAGATCCCATTTTTCCCTCCTGCAAAATCTCCATGCCATAAAGCAAAAGGCCCTGGAAATTTCTTGCTGAGGTATAGTTTTCCTAGATGAGTAAGATGATTCTTGACATTTAGCTTAATATTCCAAACCTTTCCCCATTATTTTAATATCTAAAATGACAAAAACTGATTAGAACAAAGTTATCAAAAGTCAGAAAATCATAGAACAACCTTTGAGGTTGTAAAGGATCTCAGAAGAACAGCTGGTCCAACATTTTGTGCCCAGATGATGTTATTGAACACCCTGTCCAATGGCAGCTTAAACAGCTCCACTGATGGGAACTTCACCACATCCCTAGGGATGTTGTTCCAGTGATTGATTGTTCTTACTGTAAAAAATTTCTTTATTATGATGAAACCTCTCATGGTGCAAGTTGTACCTGTCACCCCTTGTCATGTCCTTGTGTCCTTCAAGAGTCTCTGTCTTGTTTGTAGCTGCCCTTTAAGTACTGGAATACTGTGATGAGTTTCCTCCCTTGGGTGTCTCTTCTGAGAGAGAAAAGGCCTAGCTCCTTCAGGCTTCCCTCACAGGGCAGGTTCTCCAGCCCTGTGATCATCCTCATGTCTTTTCTTTGGACACTCTGGTTTGTCTGTGTCTTTCCTGAGCAGTGGGGGCCAGCGCTGGGCACGGTGCTCTGGTGCAGCATGACAAAAGCTGAGCAGAGTGGGGTGGTGATGTCTCCATCTCTGCCAGCGGTGCCCCTGCAGATGCAGCCCAGGATCCAGTGTACCTTTGTTGCTGCAGCAGTGCAGTGCTGACCCTGCCAACTTGTCCAGCAGGACCCCCAGATCCCTTTCAGCAAGGCTGCTTCCCAGCCAGGCAGATCCAGACTTTACTGAGCTCTTTAGTTATTCTGGCCCAGGTATTGCGATGATATATTTCTATTGTTAAAATTTGGTGTTCATCTGGGAGACATAACATGTTCTTTACAACAGCGTGTATTTTCACTTTTCTGTAGAAGTCGTGACACCTCTTACAAAAATTTTAATGGAAAGTGAGTAATTAAATCCCTATGTGCCTTTTAAAAAATTTATCTTTTCTATCATCTCTCTTTAGAATACCTGTTTTTCTTTCTGTGACAGTTTATTTTGTAGTAGGTGCATTTGTGCTGCATTTTAAAAAACGGATGAAAAAAATTAGTAAAAACCTTTACCAGAAGAAAAAGAATCCTAAAAATAGGGAGATTTTTTAATTGCCATTCAGTTCTTTGGGAAAGGGACTAGCTGCTGTTGTTACTGCTTTACTGCTGTCATTTCTGCATAGTGGCGCCCACTCTGTAGCCACAAACAACACTTTGCAGAATTAGAGTTATTGTTTCCCTTGGGAGCATCAATATGATCTACTTAAAAGAAGCAGACTCTTAAAAAACCTTAACTTGAAGTAGTCTTTTCTTTTTCTCGACTGATCTATGACAGTGACAACAAATATATACTATGAAATAACGCATTATTCCAGTAAGTGTTTCTGTGGGTTTTTTTTTAATAAATGCTGTGATCTCAAGGTGTTATGATAGTCAGAAAATAATTGAACTTTGTGGTTTGAAAATCAGGCGTCTGGGGGCATCTCAAGTAGGACAATGAAAACCACTGCACACTCCAAACTTTAAAGCAGATAGCATACTCAAAAAGTTGTATTTATAGTCCCTGGTTATAGGACTTCAATCTTTTATTTATTTGTGATTTCAGTTTGCATCCGTGTATGTTTTTTTATCTTTCCCAGTTTACAGACTTGGTTTTATAGGCCATCTTCACTACTTGGTTACTGCACCTTCCTTATAATGTTTTGAAAATGTGATCATCTCACAGCACACTGGTTGCTTGAACCTAGAGAACATCTCCATTTTTCAGATGTCTTTTTGACCAAAATGCCTATTTATTTAATCAAATACAGTCCAGAGTTTATAGATAATTTCAAACCTGGTTAGCTAACTATACCTTTGTAAATGTAAGTGGTTTGGGAGCTGAACTCAAGTCCTTTCAGTTGAGTAGAAAATCTTTGGCATTTAGCTGCCTTTGTTCAGACTTGGATTTTCTGAGGTGAAACTGTCATTTCTGACCATCAGTTTATAGACAATGAAAGGGATATATTTGTAAAAAGATGGAACAGTTCTTCTCTGTATTACAAGTCTATTTTTCTTCAAGAGTTTGCTCAGGCTCGTTATTCTTAGCTTATGTTCACCAAGACAACATGAAAATTAGTGACCCTTTTCCGATATAAACTCTGAAACACTAATTAATTTAATTTCAATACATGCTAATTTTAGCATGGACAAGGTGTTTTTGTAGGATGAAGACAGTTTTATTATTTCGAACTCCAAAATATCAGTTTCCTTTTCACTGTGAATAATAACTTTTCCAAAGGTAAAAATGAAGGATGACATGGAGTTCAAACTTAGGGTTTTATTTCTAGATGTGTGTATCACAAAACTTCACATCTCATAGGAAGCTATTTGATGTTCAAATTTGCGGTCTCACTTTTCTTAACCTTCGATGAGAACAAAGCATGATTTCATCCTGTTTGGCACTCCCTGGAACCTTTGCTCTATCATAACTAGAAAAAAATCTTCACAGGCTTCAGTGAGTCCTTCATTTAACCCCTTTTGTCTCCAGGGAACCATCTGTTGCATACTGGCCTCTCTGTTATGTCTGCTTCCAAGGCCACAGTACTGGACAAGATGGTCTTTTGGTCTGATTCAGTACAGTTGTTCTTACATTCTTATCTAATTTATTGCCTGTTTCTAGTCACAGATCTCTGCAGCTAAATGTCAACTCCTTTTTCTGAAGGAATGACATATTTAACAGCTAGGATAGCTCAGATAACAAAAACAACAAAAAAAATTCTGTCTGCTACGACTGAGATCACGGTATCTATTTCAGTGTGGTTATCCTACAGATTTTTGTAGACTAGAATCATAGAATTCTGGAATCGTTCAGGTTGGGAATGACCTTTAAGATCATCAAGTCCAACCATTAACCCAGCACTGCCATGTCCACCACTAGACCACGTCTTCATGGTTTGTTTATACACTGCCATTTCCTCCTCAACAGACTCATAGGAAGCTTATGAAATTGCTAGTCGTAAACATATTGAGGACACTGTAACAGCCTTCTTCTGTTCTCAGAGCTTTCATTATTTTTGAGCATTTGCCAAAGAATTTTTAGCCTTTTTGTTTTTCATGAGCTCTTCCTTGATGTTTGCCATTTGTTTCATTGTGTGTATTGGTTACCTAAATTATGTGATGTCCTTGCTCTCTGGATGGAAGAAAAGCTTTTGAGGCATGAGAATGAATGGCAAATAGCTAAATAATAAAGCCTACTCTTGTTCACACATGAAGGCTATTGTTTACAGGAGATGAGATTAATTTTGCTAAGAACTGTTCCCTTGTGAACACATTGAGTAAGTTTTTTGATCTGATTGTTGATGACTAAAAAGAAATGAACAGCCACTCAGAATCAAAGAGATTGTTTGCAAATGTACCTTTTGCAGAATGGAGAAGGGCTGTTCTTGCAGTAGAACTGTCTCTCCAGTTGCGTCGTAACGAACTTAGGGAGCCACACTCTACAAACTGCAATCTATAAGACAGTTCAGAGTTTCCAGCCTGGTTTTCAGTGAGGCTGACCATTGCATCCTGGATAGTGGTAGTGTGGGGCTCAGCTTCCCTTCACTTAGAAGTGTGAGTTAGGTGTATGTCAGGCTTGTTGCTGGTTTTGACAGTTCTGTAAGAAGAGCCACCTGAGGTTTCTTTTTGTTTGTTTTTAGTGAAATATTTTTCTCATTTTAAACCAAGCTTTACTGTAAAATGAATTAGTTTTAATGTTTTTTTAATAGGTTAGGATGGCATTTTTGGTAAGACAAAAAGTTATTGAGAGCAGCCAGTGTTTAAGGGGAGTGAGGAAAACCAAGCTTAGCCTCTATGGCTTACATTAGAAAAAGGTGAACATCCCACACTTCATATGAGGGAATACCATTAAGTCCCAACTAGGATAATGGCTGTTCTTGAGCCTGTCATTGTGTTGTCATTTCAGTTTTGTTTCTCAGAAAAGATGTTTAAAACATGCAATGTGTACAAAACAGAATGTTTTTCTTGCTAACCCTAACAGCAAGAATCATCGTTGCACAACCCACATAACACTAATATTAAAATGAAATCCAAGTTTTAAACAATGTTTTGCAGGAAGAATCAAAAAGTTTTTCTGAGAAATTGGAAAGTGAGAAATAAATACATGTTTTATAGTCTCATGGATGTTTAGTGGGCATCTGAACTCCAAAAAATTAGGTTATAAATGCCTTTGTTTGGAGCTATGACCAAATTGCACCAGATGACTGCTTTCATTTTGGTCTTCTGAAGACCAGAAAGCAATATGGAACCTTGATGGCTTCCTGAAAGTTCTTTCAGGAATGTGTATACATTCCCTCTCTCCTCCACAGAAATGGAAAAGGAGCAAAAAGCCTATAGGTAAAACACCTCTGAACAGCAAATCTGCATGCATAAGAACTGAATAGCAGGTTTACAGGCTGTAGAAAGCACTGAAATTTGTGGAAGTTTCTCAGAGGTCTGTGATACCAGTTTTTCTGTTGCTTTCTTTCCAAGAATACCAGCAAAGAGCAAATCTTTAACTGGAATTTTGGCTTCCTTGGTAGGATGTGGGTCTATGCATATGTGAATATGGGGGGAGGGGAGGTTGCCAGCTATGTAAAGCATTCGTTTGAATTTACTCTGCAAACTTTTCTAAGTCCACGTCTGGATTTGTCTTAGACTGTAATGACAACATTATGAATAATCCAGATGCAACTACTTCCTGAGCATATTGTCGGTTCAGTTGGACAAGGTTCCAAAATGACAGTGTGACTCGTGTTCTCTCATTAGTCTGGATTAACAGAAGTTGATACCTTTATAACCCAGTACTATTAGACAAATTATAGTTTTCCCATGGATACTGTGACACATCTGGAATTCTTACTGGTGCATGAAAAACAGATGTGCATCTTTTTCTGTTGCTGCCAAGTTTCACTACGGGCCTAGCATACCGAAACTTAACTGTCACTGGTCCCCTTGCTCCATACTCCTCCACTCTTGTTCCTTTTGTTGTCTTGAATTTTGCTTTTAAGTCATTTTCTGTAAGCGAGGTTCTCTTTTACTCCATATGGTTGTGCTCAGGCATATTGGTTATGGTCTTTAGGATTTGGTAGCTACAGCATTTAAGATTACTGTGGCTTAGAATGGATAAACATGTATTTTTGTCCTTCCCGTGGATGTCTTGAAGGAGGCCTGTGTTTTATCTTGTGTCACACCCTAACTGCCACAGGTCCCTCTTCCCTTCCCAATTGCTGTTCTCCTTAAACCTAGGCATCCTAAGCATCCCACAGCATAATGTCCTCTCACCAGCTTGCATTGCCCTCTGCTGTCCTACACTGCCTTTGACCCAAATCCTTTTCCAGGCGTCTTTTGAGTCAGTGAGAGTTCACTAACTAGGTTTGAACACCCCTCTGTGTGGAACCCAGATCTGCCGCAGCGTGCTGTCAGCTGTGGGTGTCAGCACAGGGCTAACTGGGTGGAAAAGCAGCGAGCTAAATCATGTGCTTTGATGCTACCTTCTGTTTTAAGCTCTCTAGGACTGCACTGAGGCGACGTCAGAAGCACCACTTGTGACCTCCACAGAAATGGCACATTTTCAAAACCGTTACTTTTAGAAATCGTTTTTGGGAAAGGTTTCCAGACATCTCCAGGCTGAGCAGAACTGATTCCATTCTTACGAAGATTATTTAAAAATTCATTGTATGCTGATGTATGTATGTAATGAATTACTTCATTTAAATGAAGTTGAGGATATGTAGCGGGAAAAAGGGAGTCTTACTGTGGAGTTAGAGGTCAGGTTTAGTATTGCCCTGTACTTAGAGCCAGGAGGGCAGACCAAGGAAAGAGGAGCTGCAGTCAAGTAAGCTGCCATTAATTAGTGCCTGAAGGTTACAACAAAGCCTCCCTTCAGTCCTCCCATGAACATTTGAGGAATCCACTCACTGCATAGCTTTGAAAAATCTGCTGCAAAGATGACCAGAAGTACGCTGGAACTAAGGGAGAGGCAAGTTTCAGAGTTACCTGTTCAGGTTTGTGCAGTTAGTTTGAGCAGCCATAACAATCTAGTGAGGGCATCACAAAACATGGAACTCAGCAGAAGGTGATACATTTTTACCTCAGAAGACTCAGAGTGAGAGCTGGTTAGAAGCAAGGGAAGCTGGAAGGCTATTAGTCTTCATTTGTCATGTTCTGACAATGTTTTATGGATGTTGGCCACTGCTGTGGTTTGTGTCAGGACAGTCCTCCTTGCATCCCCTTGGGCTGACCCAGCAGCAGTGCTGTGTTTCTATGGCTATGTTGGGTCAGATCTGAACAAGCTTTTCTTAACACAGCTTGGGGTCTGTATGCCTCACTGAAATGTACCGTGCAGGTAATAGCTCTAAAGGTATTTAAAAATAGCCTTTCTTAGTGTGGCAGAAATAAGAGATACAAAGAACTTGTGTTTGCTTGGCAAGATTTCCTCATGATTAATGTGAAAGTGTACTTCCTTGTTAGCAGGTTCTTCGCACATAAGCATAATGTGTAAAAAAATTCTGCATGCCTTCTGAGATACACTGTTCTCTGATTTAGACAGACATTAATAAAATGTACATTTTAAAGGAGAAGATCTGTTTCTCTTTGCTCAGATTTGGATATTAAGTTCAGCTGCCTGAATTTGGATGGTTGCTGATTTGAAGAAAGTTCCTATTTATTTTTTTAGAAAATAATTAATTTATTTCAGAGAAAAGGAAAAGAGTTTTAATTACTCTTTCCACAATTCTACAATAGGGAATGGTGTCTGTGGAACATGTAATCTGAACATTATTCATCTTTCCCATGGGGATTACTAGAAGTAAATTAGGACTCTCTGAATTTGCTTACAAACCAAGATCAATTTCTAAGTAACACTAAATGAAGAAAAATTTTGGTGATTTATCAGACGCAGTCCACTGTAGTAGCTGCTTTATAATGAGCTTTGAGACACACCATAACGCAGTCTTTTGTTGCAAGTATCTTTTTTACACACACTGCCTACCTTTTATGAAGCAATTAGAATTTAACGTGCTGCAGCTTTGGAGTGTATGAAGCCAAACCCTTAATGTGGGAAGCTTCTGGGATTAAAACACCTTTGCAATGAGAAATCTTAAATATGTTTTGACTAGTTTTGTTCAAGGATCATCTACAGCATTTTTATGTAAGTGAATCTCTTATTTTATGAGCCTTACCACTCTAATTAAAGATGGCCTTGTTTTCATTTTGCACTTCAGTCTTGAACATTTCTAATAGAGCCATAAGTTTTTTACTTGGTAATGTATTTATTGTTATAGAATGTCAGTCACTGATTAGAACTGTAGCAACTAAATTTTTAAATCATGATCACAGGTTTGAAAGGCCAATGTAATGTGCTTATTTTTGCTCTGTTGCCCCTGTCACTCATGACACAAGTGTACCAGCTCTTCAAGTAGATCAGTGCAACAGAAGAGGATCGGTGGATTGATGGAGTTTGTGCTGAGGCCCTTGCATCTATACTTAATGTATTTTGAGATTTTTACTTGCACTGATTTTGTTCCTCAAGCTAAGTGCCTCTACCATACTAAATGCCTCCACAGATCAGAAAGATCAAATGTTGATTTGCATCCGGATATGCCCGTAAGAGTTTGTCGTAACTTTGGTGTACATCTTGAGAAGAGCTGCTGCTTTAATTTCCTCTAACAGTTCTAGTTCATGCAGAACAAACCATTTTGTAAAGTGAAGCAATGTAGAGTAAATAGGGACAGCTGGGGCATGTGCTTCAAAACCACGTAGAATGTAGCTGTGTTGTACTTGGGAGGTTGCTGCTCTTTAGTGAGGTGATTCTTTCTGTCGTTCTCATGGAGCATAAATGTACAACTGACGAGTATTTCCTGTGAAAGGGTTTGTTTTGATAGTTACCCACAGGAAGCTTAGCTGTGATCATCTCTGATGAGGAACAGACCAATGCCAAAATAACATGGCTAGGTACGATTGCCGTGTATTAGCAGAACTGACAGTCCATCATAAGAGGATGACTGTCTAAAAACTTATGTTTTCTGTCAAGCTTACACTGTTTTGCTGTTCATGGTGTGTGCTTGATACTGCAAAGTATGTTGTTGACGTAGACCATCATGTGATTATTAAAAAAAAGTAAGTTAAAAATCCAAGTTTATAGTGTAAGTAAAATTGGTTCAACATAGTTGCTGTACTATTCATTTTTTTAGTTTTAGTGAAATTCTAAAGACAATTACAAGTTACACTTAATTTAGAACTGAAAATCAAAATTCTGTTTCTTTAAGTGGTTTCAGGACATTAAAAAATATTTCTCCCACCCCATCTGTTCTTAAGGATGACAGGAAAACAGACTTGGCAGCAGTCATTTGAAACCCTCAAATGTAACACCACTTTTTCATGAGTTGTCCTTCAATGCAGTATGATGTTAGAGTTAAAAAAGACACACATACGTTAATGCATCCTGTCCGTCTTCCTGTCAACATCCTCACAATGTGTTCTCAAGTGTTTCAGTAGTGCCATAACGAAATGATGTAACTTAGCACACTTACCTCAGGAACCTGTCACTGTCACTACAGTACAGCCTATTTAGGCCTAGGTAAGCTGGACATTCACCTATGTCTTCCTTAAACTGTATTATTTCTAGTTGTCTCCCCATATGTCCCTCTTTGATACTAGCATCTTGCACATACTTGTAGATGATTATCATACTTCCCCCACTGAGTAATAATTAGCCAAGCTGTGAGTATTTACAGATTTTTAGTTTCCTTCTAATCAAATCCATTCTGAAGAGATTCTTGATCTTTTCAGAAATCACACCTGTTGACAGTACCTAGGTTTTAATAGGCTCGGTGAGGTTGACTATAATTCTGTAGGAAGGAACTGTAGGTGTCAGATCCTGTTCATAACCCCAGATTACTTTTTCATGTGGCCAGATTGCATGCTGGCTTAAGTTCATTCTGGTCTTCACTCAGAATTTCCCAGCTTTCTCTCATTAATTGTGTATTTTTTGTTCAGAGTATATTTCTAGATACGTTCAGTTCATGTGAACGATTGAATTGCACTGTGTGTTGTTTATTGCAGATCATTAACAAACAGAGTAGATAAAACTAAGTTATGCTGAATTTTATTTATTACACACAAGTACGAGTGACATTTCACCTACTTCATTTATCCACAAATTTCAACTCAAGTTAAATACAAATAAAAATGATCAAATTGTCATGATTTAATCTTCACACTCATCTTCCTCTCAGAGACACGCTGACAAAGAATGAAGCGCCAGAAAATAAAGGGGTTCTTTCCATGAAAACACATCTTGCATGCTTTTGGGAGGAAAGAAGTAAAGGACTTGTCAGCAAAGGTTGCACCAAGACAGATTCTTCACCCACTTCTTGGTTGAAGAGTTTGACTGGAAAAGTTTCAAATAGAGCATAATCCGACAGGAACAACAGCAGGAAAGAAGCAAGCAATAAAGATGCTGGATAAGCGAAATCCAGGGCTGGGCATCTGTGCCCCTCAGCAGCCAAATGCACCCAATTAGTGTCATTAAAGGTTGGCTGGGGAGCACTGACAAACAAGGAAGTTATAGATATGCCATACTGTCATCTTCTACTAACTCTCAAACTAGATTACTGTATCATTTTCAAAAGAACATGCAAGGATAATTGAGATTCAAAGTCTCTGACTTTCTTTTTTGGTCTTTCTCACTCATACAAGTAATAGCATAAGTACACTTTAACTTTTGGCTATATGTTTGTGGATTATAGAAATATAAATTAGTTGATAAAAGCTAGTGAAGATGGGCAGAGATAATCTTGACTAAGCATATTAATGTTTGAATTTTTGCAATTGCGGAATGCATAATCTACATAAAAGGATTTCTTACAATATATGCATTAAGATTGTTATTTTTTACAGAATTTACAAGCCAAAAACAACTGTATGTGTTGCCATTCTTTGTCAGCTTGTCTCTGAGAGAGGGATGAGTGTAAGACACAGTGGGAGAGATCACTGAATGAAATGAAGGAAAGTCATTAGACTTAACATTGAAATCTTTTCTTACCATAAGTGATTCACCTTCATCTGAGAACAATTTGTCTCTGTTTGGATTTTGTCATATCCTTGACATCATCAGGCCTTCATTTGCTAATTTTTTGAAAATAAGATCATAATCTTTTTAGTCATGAAAACACCAGAACATTCAAATTTATCCTGAATCATCTTCTTAAAACTGTAGTGCAGTTACCAATTTTCTCTGAAGCAATTTAAACAAACGATGAAATAGTATCACATTTCTATTCAGGGTACATCTGATGTTCAGTAACAATTAGATACTGCTTGTAGATTTCCACCTTAATTCTAGGAATACAAAATGCTACGTTTTGTATGAGTTACAGAGTGATTTTTCATTCATTTCATTAACCATTTTATTTACAAATTTCCTTTTTTTAACCTAGATTTTCAGTGAAGGCAACAGAGCTGTACAGAATATTCTCTGAGTTCTCTGATCCTAGATTTTGTTATGATTTGTTTTGTGGTGTCAAGAAAGTTTGATTGACTTGCTGAAGTGCTGTCTATACAGGAATCAGGAGACTCACTAAATGCTTAGATAATTTGCTAAAATCCTCAGTTCAGTGCAAACCGGCTGCCTTTCTTTTTGTGCTAATTCCCTTTGTTGTGTGAAGTAGTTATTCTCAACTGTGTGAATTTGCCTGTCTGAAAGACTTCAGAAAAATCATTTTATGTGAATGTGTGTTTTGCACTCACTGAGGGGGAAATTCACTTTCCCTGCAAAGATTTGCAGCTTTGTGATGGTGCAGTACAAAGGCCGATAAGGAGTGTTAATAAACCCCTTCCCAATTATAGCCAAGGTGAAGTCTTTCAGTCTCTTGTTTATAGGATCCGTGCAGTCACAGAGCCTCATTTCCCTTTGTATGCAGTTGCCACTGCCAGCTGTGGAGGCTTGCTCCAGGCATAAGAGTCGTGTAAATTCTGCAAAAATAGTCATCATCTTACACTGTCTTGTGTTCAGTCTATAGAAATTGCAGTTCTTAAGAACAAACTGGTGAACAAGCAAAGGAACACAGCAGCATTATCGTTTTAGAGCGAGGTGTTTAAGGATTATCTAATACAGTGAGCTGTTCAAATACTGGAACATAAAAGGTATAAAATATCTGTATGTCCCAGCTGTCACATGGCAACTTTCTTTTCTTTACAAGCTAATTTATTATACAAGCTTTATTTGAGCATGAGAAAAAGTTGTCATGTTGCACATTTAGTATTCAACTCTGTGATGGTAGCAGCGCCCTAAGTTTCTTCACAAGGAAGTAAACTATTTTTTAGCTATTTTAGCCTTCAATTCTAAGCATTCTTTATACACAGTTTGAGATTTTCTTAGCCTTTTATCTTTCATGTGGTCATTCCCTGATTTACTGTTTCAAAAAAGGCCACATACTAACTTGTTTCAGGTATTTGTGTGTATCACAGAGTCACAGAATCACACAGAATCATTTATGTTGGAAAAGACCTCCTGGATTGTTGAGTCCAACCAACCTTTGACTGATCCCCACCTTGTCAACTAGACCATAGCACTAAGAGCCACATCCAGTCATTTCATGAACAATTTAATTGGCTATATTGTTTGTTAGACTGAGAAGTGCTGAAAGAAATAATCTCTCTGCTTTTCCCAACTTAAGAGCAGGTATATTTTCAAAACCTGACCCAGTGATTTTTTTGTCATGTCTACACTGTCCATATGGAGCAGGGAGTTTAATAATTTTTAAATTTTGTTTATGTCTGCCTTGGTGCTGATTGCTAGAAGCTGGGGGATCCAGTAGAAACCACACACTTTAAATGTGTCTCCTCTTCATGCAAAAAGTATTAAAATACCTTGCAGTGGTAGAGGTTTAAATGACAGCAGCAGCAATTTGGGCTTCATTAATAGTGTGGAAGCCTTTGGGAAGGCTCTGATACATCATTATTGTAGAGGCTAGATAAGGTTGCTTCTAGTCGTAAAACTGTGAGATTGTTATAGATCAGTGGTTCTATTTAAGAACTGCTATGCAACAGATCCTTTTTTATTGGTTCCAAGCTGTTCCCAAAGCAGATCAATCTGACTTTCATCTATGTATAAGAACATGTACTATGGTCAAAAGATGAAGCATGACTCTGCCATTGAAAGGTCATTTCATTTTACAGTTTCAGAGATTGCAGGCTAGGTTCAAAGACCATTATATTAAAACATCTGAAGAAATTTCTGCAGTTCTACAAATAGAATGATCTTCTGATCCTATCCATCAACACCAGTATTTTTGATGCTTTATGCACAAGAGTGTAGCTTATTTTAAGGAAAGGTAAAAATGCGTCAACTTTGCCAGGCTGAGGGTTGGATTCATCTCACCTTTTTTTAGATGTCTGTTTATGAGGTGTCCAGGTTAAACTTACCATTAAATGACCCTCTCTGTTCCACCAGGAGAGTTAGACGGCTTCAGGAGTGACTGATTCAGCCTCTCCTGTATGCCAGTTTTGGAATGTGAAGAATTGCAGCCCGGAGGTTATTTACCTCGTGTATTTAGCAGGAGTCTAGAAATCTAACCTAAATGAGCTGGCTAACTTCTAGGTGGTTGAAATCAGGTGAAATTTACCTTAAATGACTAAATTAGCAAAAGTATCAAATGTTGTTTCTTAAGGTTAAAACGCTTAGGTCAAACTTTTTTCTTTTTTTTTTTGCGTACTGGTTTTTTGTTCCCTTAAATATTTTGAGTGCGTGTCATTTATGCTTGTTAAAGTATCACCCAATCCATTCAGTATATGTCATATGATGGCACTGTGAGACAAAGATGTCCTCCTACACCAGGGATCAAAGAGAACTTTCGGATGAATTTTTTTCTTTTTTGGGTGTCAGTGGAGAGGAGGCTGGGAAAAATCCTCCACTGCTATGTGGGCTTGTGTGAGTGATTAGATCTTTTTTAAGTGCCTGAACACACAGGTTCACATAGTAATTAAATTCCTACTGTGGAAATTACTATTTAAAGAAAACAATAAAAGGTGTTTTTGATTAAATGCCCCATCAGCAATGAAATGCAATGTTTTATTGGCGAGAGAGAAGCAGCTCATGAAGAAACACATTAACTTTAATGTTTCTTCTTTGGAATCTTAGAGGAAGGATATAGGTTTTATTTTTCTGTTTAGCAACTCTAAAAATTCTCATTTACATCATTTAACACCCACCTCTCCACCCACAAGCACCTCCAGTAAATAATTTCAGGTCAGAAGTTTCCTTACAGATGACCCAAATCCTCTTCTAACCTAGATACTGAGCAGTGCCATAGTGAATTCACATGATGCCATTTGGCTCAAAAAAAACTTGCCCCAGTGTAAACTTTCTTTTGATGCTAGAATTAGTGAGCTCCCAAAACTAGACTGAGTCTTTGTTTTTGTTTTTACTTCATCTAATTCTACCTCGTACTGGTGATGGAGACTCACAGGTGTGTAATTTTTCAGCACAGGTTATGAAATACAGAGTTGTGAAATAAAGGAAGCTGCAAGGAACCTCTGGGGCTTAACTAATCCAACCACTATTCAGAGGAGGGCTAGCTTAGATCATAGTGGAAGAACTTCAAGGGAAAGATAAAAATAATTTCACCCTTCAAGTCTGGGGCTTCTTTATGTAGAAATGCTTCATAGCTCCTTTTTCCACATTCAGTAGAAATCTCTGTATGCCAATACCGTAGCCCAGGCCTGTACATATGTAATGTGCACGACATTGGTTGTAATTTAATTGCATCTCTTCAGCACAAACCACGTGATTGCTTTACCCAATAACTGTTTAAAATGGATTTATTGATCCCAAGGCATTCACTTTTTATTAGTTTATTACTGTATTTTTCATTGTCCTTGTATAATTTGCTGTGTATTTTGCTTCAGATGGGTTGAATAATTCAACGAGTAAGAAATCTAGGAAATTCTGATAAGAAAAACATTAAGTGTTTATTTATCCAAGTGTTGTTCATATAGGGGGGGAGTATATCCTGTAGTTTTGTTCTATAGAACACCTTGTGAAATTCAAGTGATCTAAATTTTCCTCTGAGCAGGTCTGTTCCTTGGCAACAATTCTGTAGTGAGCTGTACTGTCATATGTCCCTTTCCAGAAAGGCACTGTGATATTTATAAATCTATCTAAGAATACAGATAACCCACACACTAAAGCATATGTCAGGACATAGCTGTCAGTCCTATCAGCCTGCAGTCCTTTGAAGGAGCGGAAAGGCACATTGACTCACCAGCGTGTGGCCCTGATTTTAGACCTCTGAGCTCTGGAGAGTCTATTTTACATTAAGACATTTTACAAGTAAATGTCCCTGTGTAAGGCATATGTTGAGATTTAGAGCTAGAACTGTTGTAGATGGTACTAGAAAATATTAGAGCAGAAAACATCTTACAGAATTTGGCAGATCCTGTTTGAAAGGACTTGTCTGTGTGTCATGGACTAATAGCTGAGACACTATGAGAGGTGACTTTTCGTTTCTGAAGGACACTGCAAGGACAGAAGGGAGAAGGTCCATACTGAAACACAGAGTATCACTGAGTATGTTAGGGCAGAAAGTGAGGAGTGCTTTTGTCTAAGAAATGTTACTGTACAGATATCAACCTACATTATCGAAGCCGATATCAAAAGTTCTGATCCAGCAGAATGCTTCCTCTTGTATTGAAATGCTTTTCTGGCTTGGGACATCTGTGTGCCTGGGACTGTTTTCATACAGCTACTGCCTTGTACCAGCCCTGAGCTCTGCTACCAGCTCAGCACAAAGTCTTGGGCAGCTGTCAGTCAGTCACATTATTGATGCTTGAAAAGCTCCAAGTTGGCTGAGTGGGGGATCACTTCTGGCTGTGATTGCTTTCCAAACTGTGTCACCTACTTTCCAGCCTGCCTTCTCTCCTTCATCTGTGTCTGTGTAAGGCAGACAATTCTGTGAAAATGAATTTTGTGTCCTGGATGCAGTTAACCTGTGAGGCAGTCTGAGACTTCTCTCTAGCATGGGAGTGTGTTTTTCAGAGTGTGAGAACTGTTTATTAAGGTCCTTCTTTCGGTGTGTGTGGTGGGAAGAAAGAGTGCGTGCTGAAATGTTATTGGAGCTCATATTTGAGGAGGAACTGTTAACATCAAACACCTTTTCTCTACAAAAAGAATTGCTTTTGGCTTAGGAAATCCCTGAACTAAAAATTGCTGGTTGCAGAGAGAGAACTTTGGAAATGAGCATGCATTTTTGCCCTGTGCTTATCAGAAGACAGATTACATGGTTACCTTTGGTTTGAGGTGGAAAGTCTGCTTGCATGTTTTAGTATCAACTACTCTTTACTGGAAGGCAAAAAGAAAGGTACCCACATACTCTTCTTTTTCCTACTCTGCCTTTCAGTTTCATTCAATAATTCCTTTATTAATTAGACCACAGAAAAATGGTTCAAGCTGCAATGATTCCTGAAAGGAAAATTAACTGGGTTTTTAACTATTCCTCAAGCTTCTTATGCACATGGTGCTGTGCAGAAATATTTGCAGTCTTGGTTATGGGCTTACAAATCTATTTTAAAAAGCATAACTCATAACTTTTTAAAAGCATAACCTTTATTCAGAAGAAAAGAGACTAATAAGCAACAGCATGAAGAATTGCATAAGGGTGTGACTGTGAAGAATGATTTCTGAATTGAAAAGGACTGCAAATATTTTTGTGCAGCATCATGTACATAAGAAGCTTGAGGAATAATTAAAAACCCAGTTAATTTTCCTTTCATTACAGCTTGAACCATTTTTCTGTGGTCTAATTAATAAAGGATTTTTTTTTAATTCTTGTAATGCAATGCCTCAGTTTTGACTGAAGGGAAATAAGGTTAATATGTTCTTTTGGCTATCAATATGCAAAAAAGTATATTGGTAAAAAAATTTTAGATTTGAAGAGGTTTTATAAAATGTTCTTGAGTAGACAAGTGCTACTTCTCAGACTGTCTTTCCACTTGCATTCTAATTTTTGCCTTGAAAGAGAGGAAAGAGAAAGAAGAATACATTTTTCAACAAGGTTTGAAAAGAGAAAAAGCTCAAGAGCTTTGACCATAAAGAAAATGACTGGATTTTTTTTTTATTGTGAGAGTCCTGATTAACAGAAAAAGCTATTAAGAAACAAATTAGCAATGGTGAAATTTACTTCAGGCATGCCACTGCATTCCTTTACTGTTATTAAAATAATTTTGCCTCTTCCCCATAAAGTCAGCTGTAGATGGGTTGTGAATTTTCAGTGTTGCATTTACTCTCATCTCAGTTGGAATAGGCTTTATTTTGATCGAAGAGTGCAGTTTTCAGTATGGTGCCTAAGAAGGTATTCAGGCTATTGTAAGTAATTGAAATTGCAAAGCAGATAAAAAAGAAACAAAACTAAACAAAGCAAAAACCTCAGCTCTTCTAGATATGAAAAAGGAAAATCATACTTTGGCAATGAGGAGGTGTAAAGAAGTAACATACAATTTTTCTAAGATTTAGGACATCAGAAAAATTCAGTAACAGAATGTTCAGTTCAGAAAAAGAACAAATATTTTTGTGTTGTTCATCCTTGTTCCTGTTTGTTCTTGACTTTCCTCTTGCAGTCCAGTCTGCACTATCAGTTCCCATTGATACCTCTTCTGGCACATTTCCCCGTTAGATGATGACCCTAGCTCCAGTACTCCTCGTCTTTCCTTAGGAATCTTCTTTATCACTGTTAAACAAAATCACTATCCTTCCTGTCACTCAGGCATTAGCCATTTCTGCTCTCTGTGCTTATCCTGTAAGAAATATCCAAATACTGCTACTTTCTCTATACAAGTTTTGGCAACTTCTTTTGCTTTGCACATAGCCATGTCTTTCCTCTCATACTGCACTGATCAATGCAGGCTGCTTTTCTTTTACACCTCTGACTCCTCATCTTTTCTCCACTTTACTATTACCACAGCTCTTGCAAAGATCAGTTTTATTAATCTTTTCTTCTCATTTTCCATTCTGGATCTTTCCATTGTACTCAGTTCAAGTTGTCCCTCTCTATCTAAAAGACTTCTCACAGGTCTCTCACTATTTTTCCCACCTGTTCATGTTTCTTTTACCATCATGCCTTCCAGTATCATGCTTTAGACATGTCTTTGTTTTTTGTCAGTCTCTTCACTGTTCCTTAACTACTGGAGGAGTGGTATTTACTGGTTGTTTTTCTCATGGCTGTCTCCTCTTTGTGATGGTTTCCAAAGACCTGTCTTTCCGTTTGTGGGTATAATGCCTCTGAACTTTTAAGTTCAGTTATACATGGCCCTTTTATCTTTAGCCAAATAATTAGGGACATTCAAAGGAGCAGTTGCTACAGATGAAGAGCATGCATTTTCTTAAAATCGCTCCATTTAAGACAGTTAATAAATGTATAATTTGTACTACACATTTATTAAAAGGAGTAAACAGAGTTATGATAGACAAATAATGCATTCTAGTGTTGTCACCTAATTTTCACTTTCTATGGTATTATTAATATTTAATGGTGACTGTTCTGGGAAAGCAGTGATAGGGGCTACATATACAATATAGCTTGGGAACTGTAACTATCCATGTATAACTGTTGTTATTATTTTTCTAAGTTATGTGGTCTAGGCTGATTTTCTTTTCCTGCAAAGGTAATGTGAAAGGGTGATGTGCCCCAGTAAGTGCCTTCCTGTTAATAATTTGATTACACGTTTTCTTCCTTTGCAAAAAAGAGCCTTAAGCTGTTAACACAAGACTTTTCAACTCAGTGTAGAAAAAGCTGAAATAACGTATTTGCAAGTGAAGTAAAATCTTGAAAAGACATTTTTAAGTAAACATATTTCACTAGAAAGTACTGTATAGCCAATGTAATGGTTATTCTTGGTATAAGAAGGGACACTAAAGAATACTTCATGGCAATAGCATCAGTGTTTGCAGGCTCTTTTCTTGTAGAGAGCTATATAATAAAGCAGAAGTGGAGTTTTATTGTAAGCCATTCTTTGTGTAATTTATCTCTATGGTTGAATGAGAAAGCCTACATCAACTCTCTTCCACCCCATGAAAACTTCAGGTTTTGACACTCTCTATGTAATTTAACCTGTGTTTGTGAGAATATATCTACCTTTTTTATTGTAGGAGCATGTGTTTTTTAAAAAGCTCTTAAGATAGTACAGAAGAACCTTCACCTCTGTCACTGAAGCACTGAGTGATAAAAAAACTATGTGGCCATATAAAAGGAAGCAATGAAAAGGAAGGAATTAAAGTAAAAAAATAACCAACAATAACTTCAGCTTTCACTTCATGTATTGCAAAAGCAAATTTTATTTTCTTAATACATTTTTTGCTATCGTATTTTCCTTCCACTCTAATATATACTCTTATCCCTGTATTTTTAGAGGAAAACACTAATAAATAAAATAATAAAATGCTAATACTTTTTCTTACAGTTTCAATCTGGCCTACACATGTGATTGAATGTACCCTAGAAGAGGTCCCAGCACACAGTTAATTTGTGATTTCTAAATAAATACACAGAGCAGCAGTGGAACAAATAGGTTTCATTAGCTCTGTTCTTAAAATTGTGTACAAAATGACTAATTCACCTCCCATCTCATATGAACAAGTCGTTGTAAATAAGTTGTTTATTATTTATTGAAAGCTGACAGCATGCTCGCTGTAGTGTGAGCAAGACTTCCTGCTCATAGTCTTTCACTAAGGGCAGGTGCTGACTATGGAGAAGGGCTGTTTGCTCACTTCATGACTGCAGGAGCAGTTTTTTTCACTGGTAATGGTCAGTGGAGTTTAAATGTGTGTTGTAGCAAAAGCAGGAAATATTATTGCCCCAAAATATGACCAAAATAATATAAGGGTTATGAGTTTGCACAGATGTTGGCAGGCAAACCAGTTTTGTGGATGCTCCCCAGCCCTATGGAATACAGTATTTGAAGGATTTCAGTGGCTGCCTTCCAAACCATAGTAAAAGTTTGAAAATTCAATTAAAGTGAGTGATACTTATTCACAGAATTAAAAAGAAAGAAAAAAACAGAAAAAGAAAACAAAAACCAAACAACCTAGTCTTCAATTAACAGCACTGTTGTGAAGATTGAGGGTTTTAGGCTGCCTGTGAGAATGTTGTAAGTAGTATCACATTGAATGCAGAACATAGTCTCAGGTTATGCATGAGCTTACTGTATAGCAGATATAATTCTAAACCCATTGTCTGTTACATATAAGAGAGGAACAAAATTAAAAGAGTGCTTAGCTGCATGGTAAAGTCTTGGGCATGTGGGAAGAACCATAGTCAGTGAAATACTGTGGGATCCCACATGTTCTTAGAACTTCATGGGCACCAATCTTATTAAATGCTGGCATTTTCTTTGCACAAAAAAGGAGTAACAGTGATTTTTTAATTTGTATTTGAAACCATATATGTTTTGTTATTAAAAGAAATAAGGACTGATGGACAAAAGCACAGTGCAATAACTGTGAATTAAGTGAAAGGACCATATTGAGTACAGTGTTAGGTAAGTCACTCCTTCATAAACCATCAGACCCTCTTAGTAGCTGTTATTTATTTCCGTCCCCTTATGTTTTGCAGCACTCCAGTTGCTATGAGCAAGAGTATCCTCAGAAGATACAAATATCTTCTTTTCAGTTTTTTACTGTTATAAAGTTAACAAGAGAAAAAGACTTCCCTATCTGTAAAAATTTTTTTCTTGGCAAACCCAATTGTCAGCTAAAATGTATGCAGAATAAATCTCTGTTTGATTATTCATTCTGAAAGAAACTTGGATGGTGGCTCTGAACTTCATAGGTCTGTGCAATTGCCATATCTCAGACAGTTACAGGGGATGATTGCTAGAATAGTCACATGAGTTTTTTTAATTTGATAGGGATTTATCCCTCCTTATTTTGAGGAGGATGCAATTACTTTTAAAATCATTGGTGCCTCAGTCTTCAGCATTCTCACCATTGCAATATCTCTCAGTCTGACAAAGTGAGAAAGACCTTAGACCTTGAAGAGTTTAGAAGAAAGATATGAAGGAGATAAAAGTAACTTATTCATTCACTTAACTACTCTTCCTGCCAGTTTGAGAAAAAATTGGCCTTACTTTGAAGCCTGTGTTAGAATTGGTGACGAAAATAACCCTCTTTAATGTATTTATTTGTGTAATTAGATGGTTGATAATGCAGTAACTCTGGGTGATCCCATCCTATTCTGTTCATGATTTCTATTTTTATTGTCAGTCTCCAGCAAATGTGCACAGAAGAAGAAAATAGTTTTAGTAAAAAAAACAACCATGTTTTTGTTATTCTTTCTTTTAACTGCATCTGAATTAAGCTAGTGGAATAGAAGAGCCTGTTTTCTTCACTCTTTCTTCTTTGGTTTATTCTTTATTTGAAAGAATTGCTTGTAAATAAGTGCTAATGACATTCCCACTGGTGGCACGAGAGAGGCAGCCTGATGTGGATCTCATGTTTTTTCCAGATGAGGATAGGCATTCACTCAGGTTCAGTGCTGGCTGGCGTCGTTGGTGTGAGAATGCCACGCTACTGTCTCTTTGGGAACAACGTCACCCTTGCAAGCAAGTTCGAGTCAGGAAGTCACCCACGCCGCATCAATGTCAGTCCCACCACGTACCAGTAAGTCCTCTTGATCCTTCCCTATTGTTTTTATTTCAGCCTGTTTTCAGTTCCATCTTGTGACATGCTCTGTGCTCAGCAATGAACTTCAGCAGAAAGTCGGCAGGGCACCAGGGCAGCTGGAAGGAGGTGTTGCTTGGGGATGTCGGTCTTTCGTTTGCAGGTTTGTATCAGAATGTGCAAAGAAGTCAGGCAGTGGAGGCAAGGAGGCACAGAAGGGCCAGCCATTCCAGCCTAAAATAACATGTAACAGAAAAAGTAGAGATATCTCTCAAAGCAACGTAGTTTTATGCACTATTACAGCTTTTGACTAAGGATTTGGGTTCCACCTGCTAAACATGATTCATGAAAGAAAGCACACTCCCATTGTCTCAGAAGGAAGTCTTAACTTTGCCAGTAAGGCCAAGCTTACAAAGAGATTTTATGCTTTCTTGAAGACAAAATTTCTTATTTAGCACTGTAAAGACACACTTGATAGAAGCATTCTCTTAACGTAGGAAAAAATATTGTAAATGGCAAAGCATTATCCCTAACGTTTTGAAGAAATTATGCAAATGGAGGGAAGGCTTGATTAAATCTGGTTATGAGGAACAGCTCCTAAATAAAAGAAAGGTGTTCCTTATTGTTCATATTTGACAGTTTGACTATGAGAATTTCTACTGCTTGGATTACAGCTGATGGACTCGCTTTTTTTTTTTTTTTGGCAGGAGATCTCAATCTTCCAGTGTTCTGTATCTGAAGTAATTTTCTGAAGTAAGGTTTTGAGACTGTGTGGTAAATCTGTACACAGTTGCTCACTCAATATTGCTTTTCTTTCTTTTTTTTTCCTATTCAGAACTGTGAATCTCATTTTTTTCCCTATAGCTATCTAAGTAAATAAAGATTTTAAATGGGATTTCTGCATCCAAGTATTCAAGTGTCTGCTGTGCTAAAATATGAATCAGCCAGAAATTAAAGTTAAAAGTAATTAAAGTAGTGCATAAAGTGACATTCTTCTGAAGAGCCCATTCATTTAAGATCAGATTTTGAGAATGAAGCAAGTGTAGCAAATTGAACAAGAGGTAGAATAACTGAATAGGCTTTGTATCATAAAGTGAACAGAAATAGATTCATACAGTTGTCTGGTAACATGCAAGAGAAAGACAATCTATTAATCTCCAAATCTACCCAATTCCAAATCCAATCTCTTATTGTTTACAGAAAACATTTTCATTTAAATAAAAATAAATTCAATAAATATATGGGAAATTTCTGTTTGGAACTTGGTATCATTTGAAAAGAAATTGTCTTTGGTACCTTCCATATACAGCATTCTACAGCCTTCAGCTCTTGGTCATCCACTGTAGGATTGGAGGAACCCTCTAAAACCTTGTTTGAATAGTCAAAATAGATAATTTTGTTTATCATTTGTGCTCCAGTAACAAAAATTACACAGTAGCTGGGCCTTTGGGGTGTGGTTTGTAGTCTGGCAAAAGGTGACCAAGGCCCTATGACAGGGAGCTGGACTTTTCTTGCACAGGATCAGTTCTTACAAAAGGCTGTTCTCCAACCTGAGACAGTCTTCAAGATATTCTGAAAGTGCATTCCGTACTTTTTCGGAAGAGAGATCTTAGTGCTTCACAAATGTGGTTCAGGAGTGTGATTTCACTTGAGGCTATGGTATTGCTTGCTCATGTTTGTGTTCCTGAGAGCAGAAACTGGTGAGCTAGATAGCTTTATGGAAATATAACTAGGGAGTATTTGTGGGACCTGTGGTGCACAAAACTCTTCATGCTGGAGCCAGAGTCACTTCTGTGTACCAGTGGACAGTGCCAGTCCTGTTGAATTTGGTTATGAGTGACATGGCAGCTCCTCTGTGAGACACAGATTTGTGGTCATTGTTGAATAACCTGACCTAGCTGAAGATGTTTCTGCTCATTGCAAGGGGGTTGGACTAGAAGGGCTTTAAAGGTCCCTTCCAACCCCATTGATTCTGTGGTTCTGTGACTGTATTTTCTTCTCTTCACACTGCTGATAAAAAGACTGTTCTGTAAGTTAGTTTGAGGGCCTGTATATGGAGAAATTTGTGGGTTTGTGCCGCCCTTTATCTGACTGCTAGTACATTGTGGCTCAGAGAAGACAGCTTCTCTTCACCTGTGTCTCGTCTCTGCCTGGCTGCCACCGGTCCTGTTGTACCATGGGCAGGTCAAATGTGAGTCACATGGAGAGCGTTCTTTCTAAGTCCTCAGCACCAAAACGTGGGTCAGATCTTCTCACCCTGCATGTCTTTCAGGTTGTATCAAAAATGGGTCTATGTTTTTTTTTCACTTCCCTTTAATCCTAGAAATCCAGTATGAATAGAACCATTTTTTTCAAGATGGTCAAACTTTCACCTTATGTGACCATCGTGTCTGTACTCACCTTCCAGAAAGTTATCAATTTAGTTTGTTGCTTCAAAAAGGGAAGAAGATAGAAAAGTGACTGATGATGTAGTAATGCTGTAATATAAAATTGCAAAACAATACACAACAAAATTCAGATTTTTTGGTATTTTTTATCTGTGTTATTGTACTCAGTAAACAGTCTGCTGTTAATATGCTGAACAAATTCAGTGCTTGATTCAGAGAACTTTCAGTGGAAGTAACAGGCTAGACACATGGTTACAGGTAAAGGAAGTAGAAAGGGCAAGAAAATATGTTTGAATGAGATGCAGTTATTCAAGATGAATGGCTAGAAGTAGTGATGATCAGGCTAGGGAAAATTTTATATTACAGGCTTCAGAAATGATGTGAAAAGATAAAATGAATGTGCATGGGGCAACTTGAAAGTTGATTTCAAACTGTACCTTCTGGCATAGTTGAAAGCTTGAAAACAAACAGGGAAGAAGTCAAGAAATTACACTGTTGACACAGTGGCCAGAAGAGACTGCAATTACACAATACTCAAAGGGGCAGAATTATTCAGTTTCTGAAAGTGATCTATGAGATTTAACATAATATCCTGGTGGTGTCCAAATAAACAAATAGTGATTGATCTGATGCATTCATATATAACTTTCCTTAAACATAATTTGTATGACTATATATTTATTGTGTATAAATAAAGTGATTTATCACAAACTGAAATGTATTTGTATTTGATTTTATATTCTGTTAAATGTTCCTGTTTGATCCTACCGGGCTGCTGTACATTCTGTTAATACTGCTGTTAATATTCTTATTATCTGGGATTCAGTGTTTTCCAAGGTAGATAATTTGGCAGTCTGTATGAAAACAACAGAATTTTCAATTAAATGAAATTACTGGTATTTATTATCACATATTTGTGTGTACCATGGCCCCTGATGGAAGTTGTGATACAAGTTTTGTGCTTATAAAGCATGCAGATACTGGAAACATGTCCAGTACTTACCAGCTTTCATTTTACAGCAGAGATTATGCATCGTAAATGTCATCAGCATTCAAATAATAATCACACTTCAGAATACCTATTACTGGTTAAAGATACTTCCCTTCAAGCCTGTAATCTGCCTAAGTAAGAATCAGAATCTAAAATTATAAGTACAAGGTGTGATGTTTGTTGCTTAGCAGCAGCAGTGAGCTTGGGGCAGCCATGCTCCAGTTACACCTGCCTGGGCAGAGCTCTGCTATGTGTGAAACAACATCTTTTACAAAGGTGGCCTTTGCATCTTTTCAATCTGAAGCCTCACTTCTGTTTGAAATAGCTCGTTCTCTTGACTCAGACAGGTCTTTTGACAGAAGGATCACAGTGCCCCATTTGCTTCGAATCACTGAGCATTGCAAAATTAAATCACTGGAATAGCTCTGGTAAAACTTCCAGTGAAAAATGTGGAAAATAGGAAGTTGAGCATCCCAGACTGGTCCCTGTTTAAGCATATGGACAGGAAGGAATAGGAAAAGAATTGGCTCAAAGTTTATTTAATTCATCTACATTATCCTGAATTGAATAGAATTACTTTATTTTCCATAGTCAGGAAGGAAGCACAATAAGATTTATGAGACTCTTCAGCACAGAAGAGAGATTAAATATTTTTTAATTTTTTGTTTCAGCCTTTAATAATGATTTTTATGAGATATTAATATAATATACCCACATTTGTCTTGTTTTCCTAATAGTGTTGCAATGTACTGTGGGATTTCTAAGCAGTTATCAAAAGCAGGTAAACATAGTTCCTGTTTGTCAAGTAACTCCTATTTAAAAATTAATTATTTTTTTTCCTCTTCTTTCTTCCTCTGGTCTTTTGCAGCTTGTATTTCCCTTGTGGAGAATGTGCTTCTGGTACTCACTGTTGGGTACAGATACTTCCCATTATCACATGCTGAGTGATACATCTGGGACCTGAGCTTAGGCAAAAATGAACAGCCTCTATCCCACATCTTTATCTTGATTTAGGAGAGAGGACAACCCAGGTGTACCTTCTTATTGAGCTGGGTGAGGTCACTGTGTGTTCACCTGCATAAATTGCTTCTCAACCTTTAAAATGTATTAAAGCCCATGTAGGTTTTCAGTACTTCTTTCACGGAAAGTTGTAAGAAAGAACTTTTAGGTAATTAAGAAGTATTTCTATACTTCTCTCTTTACAGGGGTTTTAAATTAAACTTAGGCTTTTCTGTAAACTCCTTGGAGATTTTTATTTTTATCAAATTCTTTTTCCTACAGGTTATATCTATTTATATGTATTATTTCTCCTACAGATTATAGCTATCTCTGCATCTATATTTTTCTGCCTCATATGGTCAAACCAATGGGCTTTCTCTCCAAGAGCCTTTTCAGATTATTTTAGATTTTTTTTTCTCAGCATCCTTTAAAAAACTGTTTGTTTTTATATCAGTCAATTCACCATGTATGTTCTCAAGAGATGTTGGTGGACAGGCAATTTAGTTATGGACAGAAAGGGAATACAGCTTATTCATGGACACAAAAAATTATTGCCAGTCTTAATTTTAGAAGCATAGTCAAAACACACTATTTTTTTCTTGGGTTTCTGCTCCCAGTGTCACCTGCTTCTGTGAGGCTGCACCCCCATAGTCACCGTGATTTGTGATTGTGGTCCTTGGGCCTCTGGTGTCTGGCTGTGCTTGTGCCTTGTGACACGGTATTTTTATTCCAGATTCACTTTTATTGAAGGTTCACTCTACACAGGATAACTGTGCTAGATCACTGCTCAGTAGTTAACAGTGTGTTACCCCACAGTTTCACACGGCTAATCTAAAGCTAAAACACATCAAGGCAAACGTCATGTGTTGGCTACACAGCTGCTAAAACTACAAAAAGCTCAAGCCTGGAAAAATCGAGGCAGGTCCTGAGGCCAGCACTGTTACATCAGTGTAAAGCCTGAGGCCTTTTAGCAGTGATGATGCAAACCTGTGCACTGAGCCCCTAATGTCCCAAACAGAGAGCAGAAACACAGTATTCTTTTTGCTTAGGTGGGTGAGAAAGAAAAGTATTAAAGGTCAGAGACAGACACCATGCTCAGCTGCAGGTGGTATGCAATATATTCCATAAAAAATGATGACTGGTCCTTTCATAACCTTACCACAGTTGATCTTTATGAAGTAGAAACACCAATACATTAACTGCCATAGTTTAAAAAGTAATAAATGCAGTGTGCAATTAATTAGGTATAGATATAGTCAGGGTTTTTTTCCAGTCTCCTGATGTTTATAGCATGCATAGAAACTGAGGGAGAAATTCAATCCCATGAAAGTTTAGAACCAAGTGCACTGATTTTTAGCATTACAACAGCAAATTCATATCTTTATACGGAGTATTTTAAGAGCAGTCTTCCAATATTTCTAATGAATATTTAATTTATTATCTGTATTCATGAGGAAATAATAATTTATTATTTGTAATAAATAATTTATTATCTGTATTCACGAGGAAACAAATGAGCTGGTTTATGTTATCAAGCAGATACCCAGCTGGTGAAGCAAGCAACACTTGTTGCCATGGAGGAAGGGAGCAGCAGTCCAAAATGAGAGAGTCTTGTCATAGCCTGTTTGGAAAGCCATTAAATAAACTTTCCTAATTATATCAATTAATGGGGTGATGTGAACAAGGTTAACTGAAGGTTTTACAGTCCTTTTAGGGTAAGGGCAGAAAGAACCTTTTTTCTTTTGTTTTTATCTCTCCCTGTGAAAGGTAGCATTTACGGAAGGTTGACCTGGCTAATGTGCTCTTCTTGGTGTGTACTATGTTTAGGAATACACTGCATAATCTCCTATGTTGTAGAGCATTGTATTTCTCTTAGAAGTTTTGTTCAAACTTAGAAGTTTGGTTCTACAGACCAATTTTCCTAAAGCAAAGTTCACATTGAATTTTAGTTCTGAGGGGGTGCTTTTGTGCTCTGATTCAGCAATCCAGTAAAAAGTAAAAAAGTCTGACATCTCCGAGAGATGGAGAGATAAGGAGTGGGCATGGAGGGAGTAAGAATCATCAGGGGAAACATGCACTCATTATAGAGGGCTTTGCAACAAATAATTCTGTAATAGCAAGTCTCTGTTAGTTCAAACAGGAGAGATGAACAATCATCATTTCCTAGCTCAAATTTGAGGGCTGGGCCATATGAAGTTTAACAAATGCCAGATTCTGCACCTGGGACAGGGCAACCATCCTTTTGTGTATAGACTGGGGAACGAGAGGCTGGAGAGAAGCACTGTGGAAAGGGACCTGGGGCTCCAGGTTGATGGCAAGCTGAACTTGAGTGCCCTGGCAGCCAGGAGGGCCAGCCGTGTCCCGGGGGCATCAGGCACAGCATCACCAGCTGGGCAAGGGAGGGGATTGTCCCACTCTGCTCTGCACTGGGGCGGCCTCACCTCGAGTGCTGGAGGCAGTTCTGGGTGCCACAATATAAGAAAGACATAAAACTATTGGAGAGTGTCCAAAGGAGGGTGAAGGGTCTGGAGAGGAAGCTTTCTGAGGTCACTTAGTTTGTTTAACCTGGAGGAGACTGAGGGGTGATCTCATTGCAGTCTATAGCTTCCTCATGAGAGGAAGAGGAGGGGCAGATGCTGATCTCTTCAGTCTTGTGACCTGTGACAGGAATCAAGAAAAAGACATGAAGCTGAGTCAGGGGAGGTTTAGGTTGGATATCAGGAAAAGGTTCTTCACCCAGAGGGTGGCTGGGCACTGGAACAGGCTCCCCAGGGAAGTGATCACAGCACAGAGCTCAAGAAGCGTTTGGACAACACTCTCAGGCACATGGTGTGACTCTTGGGGTGTCCTGTGCAGGGCCAGGAGTTGGACTCGATGATCAGGATGGATCCCTTCCAATTCAACATATTCTATGATTCTGTGGTTTTCTGAATATAGAAGCTCTGATGAAGATGTAACTGTTTCTTACCAAGATAGTTTGACATATAATTACCCTATAATTTCATCTATGTGAAGAAAGAGCTACAGCTTTTAAAAGCTTCTTCAAGGTTCCCACTAAGTATGATCCCAATTTTCATTCACACACAGACTTCCTAAGTTTTTTCCTTAAATGAAGGAACTGAAAAGAAAAAAAAATAGGATAATTCTTAGATACTGTCTCTTTTTGCCTGAAAGCAAGAGCATTTTCACCAAGGTAGCAACAGAACAAGGATTTAAAAAGCTTTGGAAGATTTCAGGTTAGGAGGAGAAGGTGTCAAAGTTAATCAACTGCAAATCAGTGTTTAAGAAGTCCTTCCTCCCCTGAAACATCAACAAACAAGATAAGCTGAGGGCAGACCTAATTCTAGACAATTTATAGGAATGCCTGAGTACCCTGACCCTCACAATTTAAGCTCTGAATTGTAAATTGTGTATCCAACCACTTGAGTGGAACCCAGAATTGTGAACCTGTGAAAAACCTACTATAAAAATACCCTTTGCAATAGAGCCCTGAAGGGAAAATCACAGAAGTGATTCAGAAAATACAGCTAAGATAAATGCTTGGGGATATTTTCAGACTAGTTGTTATATGCATATTCCTGAACTGCGGAGGTTGTGTAACTTCAGCTTGAGCTCTCTGAATATGGGACAATCTGGGGACATTTTTTATACAGTTTAAGCAGGAATTTAACACAATTTCCTGAAGGTGAAGGATAAGATTGTGCTCTCGGGGTAGATTGTTCTTTCAGGCTTTCACAACGGGCGATCTGACTTGTTCACAAAGGAGTGCTCTGAGAATGCTCCACGGGGTGAGGCTACCAACCAGAACTGTGTGCCACCACCCAGGAAGTGTTCCCAAGCAGAAGGTTTTACATTGGATCTTCTCCAGAGCCGGAGGGGATTGCAGAAAATGGATTGCATGGGATAGAATGGCTTGATGGGCACCTGGTGTCCAGCCAAGGTCAGCCCACCACGGGGTAGCTATTCATTCAGCTGCTTGGCACAAGGATCTTTTGAGGTTCTTTGTACCCATGAAAAGGAATTCAAGGAACTTAGAAGTAGCCATGGCCATCAATTGCTGTTGTTTTGTTTTTTGATATCACAAGTGGCCTAAAATCAGAGGGAAGATTTCTGCAGAAAAATGTCCTCAGCGATATGCACTGAGAATACGCAGATAACTTGTTTCTTTAGTATATATATAAAGATATTAAAAATCAGAGGCAATTTCTGAACTATGATCCCATTCTAAGTCTGGGAAGCCAAGTGTCAGGACCAAGATATTATTTAAAGAATTTGAAGAACCTACTCTTGAGGAGAAAGCTGACAAGAGGCCATTTTCATCACAATTGAAATCTTTCTAATAGTATTATTCTATGAGCCAGAAATTTCTTTTTTTTCCCTTTAAAAGTATAAAGTAAATAGGATAGAATGTAACCAAAAGCAACTTCCATTAGCATTTGGTAACAGAGGTTTCCTGCCATGCTTGCTTGACACCTGAAATGTTATCCCAATGAAGGTCAGCTGGACAGTTTCTGAGGGTGAGAGGCTGATTAAAGCCGTGCATCATATACAGGGATGTGGAGTCTATCACAAGCCACAGCAGCGGAGGAATCTTCAGAATAGTAATTGTCTATCAGCCCTGGAGCATTTCATTGTAACCAAGCTACAATTCACAAAACAAGTGAAAATAAGATGGGTAATTAATGTCTTGCACTTCTTTTCTATGAGGAAATAGTGTAAAATATCAACTAATCATACTGCCAGCCCTGACCTGAATAAAAGAATATAGATATGATATATTTTACAGTTTTGGATTTGTGTAACTGTCATTAAAATTACATGATGTTAGACTCTGATAAGGAAATCACTGATTTTTAGGAAGGCCAGATGCTCCATAGTGAATAGTCAGTGTGGGGAAGAGTGGCTACAGTGAAAGCTTATAGATGTAGCTCAGAAAGTTCTAAGATTTCAGCTGTTAATGTGCAGAAATCTAGTTTGGGAAGCTGTGAAGAGTTATTTCAGTATATTAAGGTTGTAGTTTGGAAATACAAAATATATACTGCAAACATTGCAGAGATAAAAAGGGAGAAGCTTCTCTGTAGAGGCCTCCACAAACATTCATGCAATTTAGAAAACATTGCAGTATTTTGATCATAAAATTGAGAATCTGGACCTTCAAACCACACCCTAAATAAAAATCTCGACGGAAGTTCAAAGGCAAAAAAATTGTTGGATTTATAACTAAGTGATTATTTAAGAGCTGGAAAGAAAGCTGCCTTTATATTTCAATGAGCTCACACAGATTGTCTCATGCAAAACCCATGAAAAATACTCAGTAAAGGAAGTGCCATTGCATATACTGATAATCCTGCAAAATTCTCCTGGCAACAGGATTCATTCATTCATTTACTTTCCAGAAATCAACTTTACAGACATTAAATAAACTACCTATTACAAAATTCCACTGAAACTTATGAAGTTCTTCCCAATTATGTTTTTTGAGCTTCAAACTGATTGAGAGAAAGAATAAATATTGTTGGAGGGAAAAGAGGAAGAATGTGTTTGTATATCCAACTGTGCTCAGAATTTACCATTGTCTCTTCAGTGCTGCAAGGGATTGAATACCACTAACTTAATTTACATAATTAATTGGAAACAAAAAGAAAATGTATAGAGTTATTTCCTTTATTTTACAAGTTCAGCTAGTTCTAGGGAAGGTACTTGATAAAGATGCCCTAAATGTTCAGGTCTAACCAGGCAGAGATTTCTCCACCATGGCTAAGATGGGAAATGTCAGAAGGCAGTATAGTCAGGTCTGTGTTGTTGTACCACCTGAGCAGACAGGCCAGGAGGTGGCTTCATGGATGCAGGGAACCTGGATCCCTTTTTGACCCAATCAAATAGCCTAGATTGAGCCCATGGGTACTTTTGATGAATAGTGTCAGGTTTGATTCTGGTGTTGAAGCTGGATTTGCTGTATTTGAACCCAATTTATGAAATACAGTACTACTGAGTATGAGAAGGGCACAAACTGACCTCCCTGCTTTTATCTGTGAGAGCTCCCAAGCACTGCTGCCTTCCAGGGGGAAACCTGGTGGTAGCCATCACTCTGAAATGTTAATTTTTGCCCAACTGATCAGACTGAAGTGTTTTGATTAAGCCAAATGCTATGTTCTGGACAGTGATGGTTACGAATTTGGTTCTCCTTCTGGTACATTACTTTCTGAATGCTGACACTAATTTTCAGAGAATATTTTTTTGAGCCATTCCTTTAGCTGATCTCAGTCAACAGAGCGCCTTGAAATTCGTGATGATAAGTTCGTACATATCAGCTGAGGATCCTGACTTAGAATTCCTTTAGATGTTACTCATTTAGTGTTAACTCATTTTTTACTTGGTTGCACATAGGATCCACCTCTTCCAAAGAGACATTTCTGGAATGTGTTTCACAGTGTTTTATATCCCTCTGTTTTGTTTTTCTCTAGGCTTTTGAAAAAGGAAGAAAATTTTATTTTTATCCCTCGTTCCCGTGAAGAGCTTCCAGAAAACTTTCCAAAGGAAATTCCTGGGATCTGTTACTTCCTGGAGGTCAGAAGTGGTCAGAAGCCGCCAAAGCCCTCCATCACATCTGCCAGAGTGAGAAAGGTGTCTTACAACATCGGCACCATGTTCCTCCGGGAGACTAGCCTATGAGGCCTGCTGCAGATCAAAGACTCGTCAAAAAAGCACAAGCCCAGAACTGGGTCATGACAGGGGAGTTGGAGGTTCTTTGTATTTCACTGCCTTCTTCTGAACAGGCAGGAAAAAGCTCCATGTAATGTCAGGCAATAATCATTTTAAAAGGTGGGTAACTGCTGTCGGTAAACAAAGTGGAGATTGGGAAAAAATATTAAAAAATGTACTTCCACTTCCAGAGGAATTTCTTTCATAAACTTCAGTCTGGCCCCTCTATGGCAAACAAAACAACAAAACAAAACCCCAACTCTCAGATTAGAGGTTGGTCTTGTTTTGTGCAGAAAGGATGATGGTTCTCTGTAGATTTGCACCAGCTAAGCAGAATTGAGAGTCAGTTCTGATTATGCATTCCTACATTTAATGTGTTCTTCAGTAAGGTAATGATGTTTTTTAACTTTATGAACAAGCATTTCATACATATACTGTAGAGCTATTGTAACCTTCCTGGCAGGAGGAATTATGACTCAATACAAATATTGTAGGAATTTTACCTATTTTTATACATATTTCACTTTCTGGATAACTACATTCCACATACTGTAAGCTGAGTGAGCTTAGATAGCTTTTCAGAAGAAGTTACTGTATATTTCATACATTCTACCTATCAAACCTTATTGCTATACAAGTGGGAAGAAGGCATTTCTTGACTTTTTTGGCAACAAAAATATCAATATTTACAGAATAAAAACCCCACTTTGGTAAATCACTTTATCTGATTTTTATGCTAAAGCTTTAGATGAGCACTGTCTTCTTATATAAAATAACGTTCAGTATTTGTCAACAGTGTTGTATGTCCAGTCCTTCCAGGACAATGCAAACAAAGTGCAGAAGATCAATGTGTGGACAAACAGAAAAGTTCTCTTCAGTGGGATTTGTTTCCTCTCTAAATTGTCAGCCAAACTGATTTTTAGTAGAAGCCCTGAACTTTTCTAAAAATTTGGTCTTTTGAAACCTTATTCTGAGGATTTCCAGCAGACACTGGAAGCTCTCTGGATGCTGGTTTTCCACATTTTTAATAGGACTTGTGCTCCTAGTCCAGACTGATTATTGAAAATCCATTCTGTTAATAGCAACTGCTAATTTGCAAACTTCCTCTACTGTTGGATTGGCTGAAGGTCCCCTGCTTTATCTAGTGAAGATCAAAAAAAAACTGAAAAGAGGAAGGCAGTACTTTTCCAGGTTTAATGCCAATGGCAGTTCAAGATTTTTGTTAGTCAAAGACAATTTAAAAAAAAAAAAAGTCAACTCTTTGCTGTTGAAAATTAATATACTATTACTGTCTTCAGTTAATCCAGTTCAAGCAAGATGTATATCTGGCACATTTTCAGGCATTGTTTACTTCTCAGGTTTTCCTTTTCAGAAGTAATGGTGGTCAGTTTTCCGGTGCAAGTGTGCTGCCTTCGGATCATACTGAAGTGGGTGATGTTGTTCTGAGCTTGTAGATTGTTAGTTTAAATCTGTGCCCTGATTCCGAAGTGGTTTAGCTGTACGTGGGCCTCTAATCACTTTAATCAAAGATAAGACTCAGCAGCAACTAGGAGGCATGAGAAACTCTGCATTTCTCTAATCCAGAACAGAAATGAGTTTGCTTATGGATTTAGTAGTCATTACATGAGGCACCTCTTGAAAATAAGTAAATAATTTTCACTACATTTTGAGATTACCCAGCTGGATCTTTCTGAGAAGGGAATGACAGTTCTGTATTCCTCCCCTCTGACCAGTAGCCCCTGTGAGTATGGGATTAAGTCAGCATGGCACTGCTAGCTTGTGCTGAATATGTTTCAGGCTTCCTTTCCTTGAAGCCTTTCTGGATGGGTAAGGACTGTCTTGAGCCTTTACAGACTTCAGCATATAGAGGACATCTGAACTTACTATGCAGGGGTGATTTTTTCCTTGCCTGAGGAGGGTAGATGCATGGGAATTAGCCCAGAAATCTATTTTAATGCAAATTCCCTCACTCTCTAGTAGAATACTGATGTTAAAGATCTCTTCCATTGGTATTAGAGCATTCTGGGGAATAGAGGAGTTATTTTTTTATCTACTGTGATAAACAGCATATGGAGTTCTATGGCCTAACTGTTCAAGCTTGAGGTTGTAGAATTTCTATCCAAACTACAGATTCGAGAATTTCCTGCACAGGATGACAAGTTTTAGCCTATAGCCATTAGTTTGCACATACACAGGATGTAGCATGCCATTTCTTACCCTGGGAACATCAGCGAGATGTGTAAGAATCATAAATGGATCAAAGTTCATGTTTCACCACTGAAAGGGGAATGACACTTCCAGCTAATAAATCCATAGTTCTGATGTCATTACTTGGTCCCCTAGAGTGAAATTTTTTCAAATAGCCATTAGTGGATTTAGATTTCAGTCTGACTTCTCTGGCACATCTTCATTGTTCAGTAGGTGCTGATGTCAAACTACCAGCTTCTCTGGCCAAGCTCTTCTTCTCTTCTCACCTCCCACAGTCCTATGTGAAGAGTACAAAAGTAGAGGTTTAGACCAAAAGCTTGTAGTTCAATAACTTGTCTCTTACAGTTGCCTGTAAGAAATGTTTAGGTTAATTCTGCGCCTCATCTTGATCAATGGAAACATTTTCATAGCAAATGATGGATAAATGCTAGTTCTACTAGCAAATTGGAGAAGCAGTCAAAACCAGTTTGTATCACCATCCTCATCCTCTTGGAGACTGTTTGTTGTATAAAGAAATTTAAAATCAGAGAGATCAGCACGAGAAAAGAAAATTGGTATCGGTATCAACATGAATACATTGATAGTGTTTGCAAATAAATCATCTAGCTCCCCAAATTAGAGTAGACTGACTGTATAAAAATATACAGCCTTTGTTTTTTATAAGCTTGTGTAAAGGTAACATATCTAGAACTGCAGCACAGATGCTAAGTATTGTGTTATTTGTGTTATGACGAGGGAAGTTAATGAAAATAAGTGTGGGTTCCCTGGGGACATTTTTCTATGTCAATGTGAGGAAAGTGTAAAACAAATTCTCAGCACTTTCTAAATTAGTAGTTGCATCTGCTGCCTTTCATGTTGGGTTGCAAGATTATTTTGTTGGACACCTTTACAAAGTTAAATGAAACTTATTATCAAGACTGATGTTGTCATGTCAATTAGGTGGTATTCAGACTCAACATTTCTTCAACAACACTTACTTTAGTGATAGGGAAAAGGTTCTCATTTGCCTGGCATTGCCTTCATAAAAAAAAAGGTTCTCAGAATTTTATACCTTGAGATGATGAGGTGGAGAGGTTAGAGGGGCTGAAATGGTTGCAGAAATCCTATACTCTAGTTGGAATTTTCTTTCAATGTTTTCCTTCCTATAAAACAGATGATCTTTTGTTCCTCTGGGCAAGAATTTACATGCTTGTGTTTCTTCACACAGCTGCAAGTAGCCACATCTTCTGTCTTGAGTTTCTGTGCGGAACAAATCCACGCTCTCTGAAGAGAGAGGGAGGAGATCTATTTCATATTGCCTGTACAAGGCAAAGGGGAGGTGATGTGAGGGCCCCCCTAGCTGTGTTCATCGGCCTCTTTTTAGCCAGTTTCTTGTACAAAAATCATGAAGCCAAAGTAAAGAGAGTCATTTCCCCAGATCACTTTTTACCGATCTTGTGTCAGATTTTGCCATCTGCTTGAAACTCCCCATCGCACAGGCTTTTCTGTGATGCAGTGCGTAGAGGTCATGAACTCAGAGCAAAAAGGAAACAGCGATGATGTGGTAGGGTGGTGGATTAATTTTGTTCTGCATCCCTCTGGTGAAATTTGCCATTCAAAGACAAAAGCCTCTGCATGGGAGAATTGCTGCTAAGCCAGGACTCTCAAAGTGTGGTTTTCTTGCAGGATCCCAAAGGATATTTCATTTTTAATTCCGGAGAGCCAGTAGTCATTAACTGTGATTGTGGTTTTGGCTTCTCTGCTCATTCCCACATAGAGTTTCAGATCTGAGTCTGTTTTGAAGCCTGGAAACATGCCTCTGCAAACAGAAAACCAAAGCTCTTAAAACCTTGGAAATCTTGTATGGGAATTGCCTGTTTTGAAGAAATCCTAGTGACTGAGTCAGTAACAGTCCATGGCAGTTCATGTGTGTGCACATGCCATTTCACACTGCTGTCTCCTCCTGTGTTCCCTACCAAGCCCAACAGCAGAACCAGGCATATTTAACATCCATCTTCCATTTTTTCCTGTATAAAGCAAGCAGTGCAAAACCATGACATGCTGCATGCATTTAAAATATCAGCACTGCACTAAAATGTAAACTCTGATAACCAATTTCACATTGTATATTACTTGCTCTGAATATATCCTTCTCTCAGGCTATTTAAAAATGAATGAAAAAAAATAGCACCCAAAACTGCTGTGTTGAGTTGCAAAGGAGTCTGAAACCTGTACTGGTTGTTTGGGCAAGTTGAATTGCTGGACAGCTTTCTGATTCTTCAGCTGCCACAAGCTGTCACACATGCATGCTTCATGCAGATGGTCCTGTCAAGGAGTCTGTAATCCAGCAGCAGCATTGTAAATTTAGGACATCATCTGAGTTTTCCTCTTCAAGTCTCAGGCCACTGCCTTGCCTCTGCTGAGTGCTCAGAGCTCACTGAGGAGAGCTATTCCCTGTCCTAATGCAATCTTAGAGCTTCTGGCTTCGTTTCTGGATTCTGGTGATCTTTTACAAAATTGTGCATGTGTAGTATTGGAAATAGCAACATGCTTAAATTAGCATCAAAACAAGCAGCTTAAAAAAGCTTGTCAAACTCAGAGACAGCTGGTTCCTTTCCCTCAAGGTAATGCATCATGCTGTACAGGACTGAGGGTGCCAGTGACAGGAGAGGCTGTGGATGAATTGCAGATTCTGAGTGTTCAGTAGTCTCACCAAGAAGGAGTTGATCAGCTTCTGCTACTGTTAATAGTTCCATTATCTTGCATGCTATGTCCTGCTCTTGGCCAGGGTTCTGCTTTCCAAAACACTCCACTTTGCTTCCCTTAGCACGCTGTATGTGACATAGATAATTCCTATTGTTGTTCTTATTAGCATATATTGTTGACACAGCTGCTTATATCTAAAGAATAACTGGGATTAAAGGGCTGATCTTAACTCTTCTTGCAGCAAAGACAAAACTGCTACAGTGACACAGAAGGCCTTCACATCCTTATAGAGGGAAAAAACCTCAGTGCAAGTTATCACTGATGGATTTGGGTGAAGTCAGTGCATTAACAGCCCATGGCATGTTTTTAGCTTCCACAAGCACCAAATTTATCTGTGCAGATAGGATTTACTCCTTAACGATGTTATTAATTTGCAATGCACGAGCAGGCTTACAACAGAAATCTGTGAAGTGTTTAACCTCATATACATGAGTGATCTTTTGTGGCTTGGCTGTTAATCATGCATGAAAGCAAGAGAAACAGTGAAACTGAGGAATGCAACAATTCAGACACAGGCAACAGATCATTCACCTCTGCAGATGCTAGCTTGTTCCTGTGGCTTAGAAAGGTTGACCTCCAGTTGTCTGTGGTCCAGTTTGGTATCACTGTGTCACTATAGCAACAAAATGGCCTCTAAAAACAGCATGAGGCATCTCAGTCTGCTTCCCTCTGGGCTGGGGTTCACATTAGAGAGCCCAATACAACATGTGATGCAAAGTGGCAACTTTGCTGGCAGCCTTAACAAAAGGATCAGTGGAGACAGATGTTAAACCAGCTGTTTGCTCCAGGGATTTTAGTTTCCAAAGGCAGAATGAGGCTGAACGTGTTTTAATTCGGACAAAAAGAGAAGAGAGGATTTCGGAGAAACAAGTGTCTTCCCTGGCTAGCAAGGAGGCAGTGGAATTAACATGAATTAAGAGGGACACGCTGGTTTCCTTGGCTGCAGCAGTGCCTTCAGCTGTCTGGCTCTCTTTGGCATTCCAACAATCAAGTTTCTTTTGAAAACTGTAGGACAGGTAAGCACTTCAGGCACTTGTCCCCTCTGCTTTAGACAGGGTGTGAGGCTGCGTAAATCCTTGAGTGTGCTTAACTTTCTCAGTGACCACAGATGGAAAACTTACACTAGACATCTGTTTCTTAAGATGGCCAAGAGAAGTGAGACTGATCCCACTGAATTACAATCTTTTCAGCCCAAGTGCTGTGTCTCAGATCTTCTGTTGTGCTGCTTTTCAGCATTTTGCGTTGGCCAAAATAAATTGAATCAAACTAAGTGTCAGAGGGATAGATAAGCATATTCCAGGATAAATAAAGGGTTACCACTGTAGCCATGGTGACTGTCACGATCATGGACTACTGCAGTTCTGCAAATCTCTCCTGGTGCCTGAACCCTTTGCATATGATACCAGCACTGCCAGTCACAACTCTGGGATGCCACTGGGAGTGTGATTTAGAAAAGGTTTTGAGCTTTGAGCCCCTAGCCCAGTTATGCAAAACCTCTGTGCCACGTTCACCTGAACTGTATGCCAGAATGCCTGCATAAACCTTATCCCATAGTCAAGATGGTAATAACATATATTGATTTTAAAGAGCAGAGAGATAGTTGCTAGGTTATCATTAGCACACTTTTTTTTGTGCTTTTGTGAATTTGTAGGCCCAAAATTAACTTTCCATTAGCAGAAGGTCTCACATTGAGCTACTTGTTTTCTAGGCAGTTATTCCTTAGCAATATCCTCTAATGACTACTCTTGAAGCAATAAATAAAGCCATGCTAATCTCTTCTGTGTAGGCTCCTGTACAACACCTATCACCTTAACAAACTGCTTTTCAGCAGGACGTTAAATGGCAGAATAACACCCTGGCATGTACTGTTTGTCCTTCCATCCTCTTCCTCAGAGAAGAAGAGCATGTAAGGAATAATTTGATTTTATGAGGTGGTGGTTTTTTGTTAGTTTTCTAAAAGTATATGTTGCTACTTACTTAAATAAGGAAGAGCAAAATAGAACTATCGACCTGAATTAGAAAAGAGTTTTGGATGTAAACAGTATTTTAAAAGACTGCCCACTGAGTAAGACTAGTCTCCCACCCTAAAAACAACAGTACGGGTAATAGATGTAAGATATACCCAGGAATGATAAATAGGAGTGTATAGGTATATAGAATGGATGACTTCTGCTTTATACACAACAGTAAACAGATGCTAAAACTGATTAATACCCTCAGAGGGCAAATATTGTTTAATCCATTTTGGCTTTGTATATTACCAGTACATCTTTAAAGTATTATTTTTTCCTTCCCTAATGAGATTGGAGCATACTGTTAAATCAATATCACAGTTTCTGAACTTACTGCAAAAGAACAAATTTAGGAATAAATAACCCTCAAGGAGAGATTTTTTTAGATGTGAGCCATTGAATGAGAGAACAGATCGTATGGAAAAGAAAAAGGAGGTACTGACAGGTATATTTATTTTAGAAGTTTCTATGGCACTTCTGGTTGATTGAAATCATTCTGAAACTGTACACTGAAAGCATGGCTGCCCAGTTCAGATTATTTGCATTTGCTGAGAAGGAGGAGGTAACATTTTTAAAGTCACATTAAGGGTCATACATCTCAATCCCATTTTCTCTGCTTAAACACAGCCTCTTTCTGAACATTGAATCTTACTTTGATGAATGATCCTGAGGTTTTAAATGCCTAAATAAGTTCTGGATGTGTGGGTTAGAAATCCTCCCTCTAAGTTAAGTCCCATGTGCTTGTCAATGTGTAAGTGTGTAAACATTCCTGTCTGGAAACTTCTTGTAGGTCCTGCAAGTGTATAAATAAGAAGCATCTGAAGAAAGTGAAGTCTGTGTGTAGGAGAGGGCAGCTGTACATAGACGTGCTGCTGATTCTAGCTTTCATCTATTTGGAAGCTGGATGACGCAGAGATTATTCATAAAAAAGGCAAGAAAGTATTGTACATTATGTCTTGAACTCTGAGGGCATAAGGTTGAATTTTAGAGTGTATAATCCTTAAAGTTTTAGTGGAAATGCATGATTTTTGAGTTTTTTATTTTAAATAAGAGTTGAATCTCTAGTTACAGAGAAGAATTGTGGGGAAAAAAGGAAGTCTAAAAAGTCTAAATGCAAAATGCAAAGAGTGTCCTGCTTTTTTGTGTTATTTGGTTTTTCTGGAGGTAGGATTAAGAATTCCTTGGTGAGTTTCAATACTGAATGCAAAACTAGATGTGAAACAGGGCAAGTGAGGTACTTTGCCAACTGGAAATTTGGAGGTGGTAGTAAGAATGTCTTTTAAGAAATGTATAGGGATAAATGTTAGCCCTTCTTAAAAAAATGGAGACTCCTTTGCTCTGTAAGTAAATGTTGTTTAGAAATACCTAAACAGAAAGAAAGCTTGGAATAGTGTTGCATCATAATAAAAAGGTACAAAGTCTATGAGATAATCCACAGTTCACACCATTCCTTCAGAAACAGACCTACATATGGAGTTTTCAAATGCACATTCAACCAAGAGTTGTCTGTAGTAAGTGTCCAAGGAAGTATTATTTCACCCAGCAGCTTCTGCAAAAATGCCATGCAGATCATGTTGGGTAAGGCTAAGATTTAACTCAGTTATTTAGAGATTATGAAGAGATACAGAGCATCCCAAAGCCAAGCGTTAAACGTGCTTACTGAGAGGACAGCATTGTGCCTTTTACTGAAATCTAAACAAAACCCATTCTAGACAAAATTCCCATCCTAATACATGACATTTTTACTGCCTTGCTGGAAAATTAGCACTTTACTAAATTGCAGCCATTAATGTCTTTGATGCTAGAATATTCCTTATTCCTTTTTCTCACTGTGCCCAGGTTGCACTGAGATCCGTTATTGCACTGGGATCCTCTAGAGAACCAAGGGTTTGGGGAATTGCTGTAAATATGAGTGAAATTCAGCTGATCTGTATTTAGGTATCTAAAACTTATGTCTGGTCTGAGCTAGTCAGGTCTGTTCCCTCTACAGTCAGTGCAGACATCCTGGCGTTTCAAAGATTGAGCTTTCCTGGAGAAAGTCTTAGGGATGAGATAAACCACTGCCTTAGATATGCTCTTCACTTTTCTCCCCCAGTGACCACTGTGTGGAGGTGGAGGACTAGTTCAGATTAGCTGCTGTGCTGTAGGTGAGATGAATTCCACCGCTGTTAAGAATGAGAGGATGTAAAGAACAGAAGATCAAGTACATATGGAGACAAGTACACCAGGGCAAGGGCCAGGGATTCAAAGGGATGTGATGGTAAAATTATTAATATTTAAGATTTTAGAGGTCTGGCTAGGGGGTTTATCCTAGTTACAAGAACATTCCTTTCAACTTAAAACCAACAATCTGTAATTATTGCTAACTCCCCACTTTTTCTCTAAGATAGCACTAGTGTATTATCTGATATATCCACCAAGAGCCATCTCTCCAAACCATCATGTTACTTACTGCTTGATTCTTTCTTGGAATAGCTACTTAATAAATCCATCCATCCCAGAAATTGATTTTTTTTTTTTTTTTAACATTTATATAATTTTTCCTCACCAATTTTTTTTTTCTTGAAAGAGTATAAACGGTGTCTGCCATCACTTGGGAAAGAAAGGGGAGCAGAGGGTGAAGTGCTGGCTGGACATTCTCTCACTATGATCATAGTTACTAAAGCTTCTATCTGACCTGTCCTAAATTTTACTTGTGTTGTTGTGCACTTGGAGTACACAGATTGTCTGACAAGAACTTGTGTCAGGCTCTGCACCAGAGAGGAGTGGGAAGAACCAGGGCTGCCACTCTGCTACACTGCTCCCATATGTCTCTCTTCTGTTTGCAGTTGCCATTCTGATCCTTAGACATCTGTGGTGATTTTCACCACAGTGATGGTCCGTGGGAAAGTTCCTCTTGGGAAGAATCAATAGTATGCAGTCCTCCACACTGTGAACTGTTACTCTCCAGAGAAAAGGGATTAGAAATAGTATTGTCCTCAAGAGCTGAGAAAACTTGCATATTTTCCATGTACAGCAAACAGTTGCTATAATTACCAGGAAAACAAAACAGAGAAGCAGAGCTGTGCATCAGGGCCAGCCCCTCTCATACACACTGCTGTGATAATGAAATCCAAACCCTGTGGAATTGCAGACACATTATTCTCACTTGCTTTAAAGGTCAGCTAAGAAGCTGATTTCTCAAATAGGCTCATAGCTCTGAGACAACGTAACACCAGTCATTTCTTCCAACAAATTGCAGTTGTCAGAGAAACTGGATTAGTAGCTCATGGAGCTAAAAATAGACACTATGGGCTTGCCAGAGAAGTGGGAATTCAGTAACAGAGGTGAAGGTACATCAAAATATCATAACATCTGGGAAAAAAGCAACAAAAAATGCTCAACTGAAAGCAAGTTAGCCATAAAATTACATTAAACATAATCGGAATCACAAAGACGAAGAATGACAAGATTTAGTCTTAATTCCGTTTTATTGACCTTCTAAATCCACCTTGCAGATTCTGCTTTGTCTGATGAATTGGTTTGGCCATGGTCCCTTCAAAGTTCAGTACCTCAAGTTGGGCACTGAAAGTCATGTTAAAGCCATTATTTAAATACTGAAAAAGAAGTTTTTGGCTTGATATTTCCATCTTCTTTGCAGGAGGGAGGGGGAGATAATTTATTGCTGAATTTATTCAACTGAAAAGCAAAAACTAAACTCCCAAAACCCAAATCTAATAACAGAGCTACAGTGAAAGCAAATTTCCAAACCTCAGCATATCTACTAAAAAGTGGGTAATTATTTTCCATTGCTTCAAACATTTGCATTTTAAAGAATTCTCTTCTGTGCCATGATTTTGCAAGTTCATATTGCCACTTGCTTGGATTTAACATACTAAACAAAACAAACCACTTCTTTATTCTTCATTTTCTGCAGCAGAGCAATTCCACCATACTGTGTATGACCCTGAAGGAGCAGCAATCCACTGCAGATAGGGAACCTTGTTTGGTCAAAGTGAGAAATTCTGCAAGGCATAGGCTGGGTCTCAGCTGAAGACAGGGCTGGCAGTAGTTGCATGCAGTTTCTACTATGACCTAAGTAATTCTTTTTACTTATGTATTCACAAGCTGACCTATGCATAGCTCAGGAATAACCTTCACCACTTCCTTTAGAAATTCTTCCTGTAGTATGTCTTTTCTGCACACCTGTTATAAACTCTCTGCATTTCAGATCTGAGGCATTGACAAGTGTAGGGTATAAATAATAAATTATGTCAGCGAATCAAATCACTGTGAAAAATATTTATAAAGTATTTATGCTCATTGTCTTTTGGATATCTTGTAAACTAGAGTTCTTTTTGCAAATATTTTTTCTTGCAGAAGCCCTCGTTGTAAAAGAGGTCAGGAGTAATCTTGATTTTGGGGTTTAATTAGCATCAATGCCATTTATCTGGCAGTCAGTGTGTACCATTATTACCAGGGTGTTACGGTTCAGTGGTGGAACAGAAATGTCAGGACAAGCAGCACCAGCAGTTATCTGCATCACATGTCCTACACATTATGTACACATTCCATGGCATACTTCGTGTTTTATAGAACATTATATGACTGCTTAAATTTGTAGAAATATAGTTAGGGATAAATAATACAAAATATGTGCACACTGTCTCATATCTATCTTGACATATTATGGATATATTACCACCTACCCTTGGGATTACTGTAAACCGAATCATGCACCTTTAGCATCCATCCTTACTTGAGTGAAAAGCATGGCCATCTTCATCCCTTTAGTTTTTAAACTTGAGTTTCTTTAGAGCCCAGAGATGAATGACACAGGTATTTTTCAGCAAAGTATTTTAAGAGAATAGTAACTGTTTTGTTTGGGTTTGGTTTTTTTTTCCTGAATATGGAGGGCTCCACTGCTAGGACTGACTTTTCATTCCTTCTTGATATGAGTTTAACCTTTCCCAGGTTACTAAAATTCTGCTAAAGTTCTTCTTTGCAGGATCCCATAGTGTTTTGAAGAGACTATGTGTATTCTGTTTGTGCAATTCACGGGTGCAACACATAAATATTAACACATTTTCAGATCACATTCTGGAGAGTCCAACCAATTATTTCGTAGCCACAAATAATCCCCTTATTCTCTTTGCCACTTTGCTCTGCTTCTCTGGCCAACCTTAGAGAAGGAACTGAATGCTACTGAAAATAATCTACTGGTTTATATTTATATATTTCAGTGGGATACATTTGTAATAAGGAGAAACTTTTGCAAAACAAGCTAGTATTATTGGCATGCAATTCACAGCCTGGGCCTACCAAGTCATAGTTCAGTCTCTTCCCAAAGCCTTTGAGAACAAATTGAACTTAGCATGCAATATCTCGCCTAGAAGAAGTTACAACAATTTTCTAGTTGTCTGTGACTGCGATTCTGGCTCTCCCATCTAATCAGAAGTCATGAAATTCAAGAAAGTGTGAATGGAAAGTCATTTCTGATACTTGTTTAAACAATTTTTCCAGGAACCAGCTGAAATTGGTGATTTAACTGGTGACTCATTCAGGCTCATCTTCATTTCATCTGAAGGTGATGCTAGAGGACAATTAACTTTGATGCCTTAGAGTTGTATCTTTCAACTTTTCCCTTTAATTTCAGTGTTGACAAAGTAACATCTGAGAGCTAATTCCTATCTAAGGTGGTCACAAACATCTGTAATAACAGAACCAGACATATGTGAAGATAACTTGGATTATTGTAGGAAGATGGATTTTCACCTGAGTTCATGATGCTCAGTTCTAGGAGGGGGAATCTTAGGAAGAGTTACTAGCCACCCATTGCTGGTGTGTCATTTATTGAGAGCAGACCAAAGGGACAGAACTGTTTGGGTAGAGTACAGTTTTAATCTTAGCTTTATGAATGGTGAGAATTGCTGCTTGTCTTGTTTCAAACTTCTCTGTTTTGGATGCTGGATAAAAATATTTGGTCCTAAAATGTGAAGATTGACCACCTCAAAGTCTGCACTCCTGTGGAAATGGATGAATATCCCCTGGGTGCAAATGCTTTTTGTGTAGTTCCGTGATACTGTTTCTGTGTTGTCTTATAAAGCTTCTCTGAAGAGACTTGTACAAGCGTTCTGCACTAACAAGATTTCAACCTTGCACTATCAACAGTGGTTGCTTAGCATTAAAATAATCTTGGATGCCATTATAGAACACCAGAGCTCTATCAGGGTTTAGAGCACTGAGACGTTTGTGAACTGAACCTGTTAGTATAAAATTTCTTACAGACAAAGGATAATCTAATTAATGGCAGTATTTCCATTTTAGTAATACACAGAGGAGGTAAGGCAGCATCCCTAGAGATTTCTGTCAATTTAATGGTTAAGAGATTAATTTTAGTACTCTGTAAATCTGAACATTATTTTAAATCATCAGCCTCCGATCTATTGGGAAGGGATGGGGCAGGTTAGAGTTTTACTGTCAGATGGCATGAACAGTAAAGCTCAGAAAGCATATAAGCCAAGATCCTCCCACACTGAAATCAAGGGATTAATTGGAAAATTGCATCTGATTACTTGTCCTTAACTAGCTGTTCAGCAAAGGAATCCACCTGCCAATAGAAGTAGAGTCCGTATAAGCTATCACATGCTGCATTTCAGTTTTTTACTGGAATTTGTTTGGCAGACTTAGTGGTCTGGAAGTTCCAGTAAGTACCTCTGGTTGAAAATTGCTATTTCAGTTATGATTGCTTCCCCAAAACAACTGAATTTATTACTAACCAAAGACTTACCTACTTGAAAAAAAAAAAAAAAAAACCAGTAAAATTTGGTTCTGTCATTTATGTCTTTGACTGTGAGCAGTTGAAATGCATGATGTATGTACTAACCAGGCCTGTGCTGTGGCATTGAACAAGTTGTTCAAGGCTGCAGCACCAGTATAACACAGCAGAATTCAGTATTAATCCCTCCATGGGAACATGAGTCTATGTAAAAACTTGATGTGCCATATGTGTAGGCCATGGGAAAATTGTGTGTGCAGTGAACTATATACGGTCTTAAAAGCTTTAACATTTGTACTGCTCTTCCTATAACAGAATGTATGTCTTGATAGCTGTTGATCCTATGAGCTTCTGAAAAAATGTAATCTGAAGTTTATTCTTCTTGTTTTAAAATTACTATTTTGAGTCTAACTGTTTACACAGACCTGCATACAGCAAAGGGCCTTTCTTCGTCTGTTGCTGGGAAGTGGAAAAGCAGATGCTATTTGTAAATCTTGCAGGCTTAGAGAGATCAGTGAATGCCTTTCCTGAATCTCCTCCTGATAAGCCACTTCTATTTTCTAGCAAATGCAAACAGTGCCAATAGCCTGGGCCTTCTTTAGAGGAAAAAAACCAGCCTTGTTCTGTTCCACTTCTATTGATACTTCTTAATTTCATCTTTTCTGCCTCCTTTTGAGTAGGCTTTGGTGATATGATTCTTCCAAAGTGTAACTGAGGACAAACATTTGCCTTTTTCACCCTTCCTTTTTCAAAGCCACTGAAGGCCTCAAACAAGAAGAAAAAACTTTACAAAACTCATGCAGGTATGTTGTTAACAGGTAGCAGAAGGATGAAACAGCCTTCTCAGAGTACCCCAGACTGTCTTTTAACAGCGTGCCTGCACTGTGTTGTGACTTGACATCTTGCTTTCATAGTGTGACCTGCTATAATGGTGTTTGTTGCAATGAGGTCCTTTTAGTTTGTCCTAAAAGATTTTACTCGTTTGTCATCATATCAGAAACGTAATGTACACTCTATAAGAAAAGCAATATACAATATACTATACATCTTCTATTTCAATGCCTCTAGTTTTAGCCTAGTATTCATATAAATGTTTATAATCGAAATACAGGTTTTCTTGTTCTTCACAGGACCAAGCGAAGTTTTGCCTTGTCTAAATACTAACAGTAACATTTCTATTAAACAAATACTCTTTTCTCATGCTTCTAGTTTACTTGTGGTGGGCTCCATCCTACTGATTCCCCATTAATGCATTTGAAAGGGAAAAGTAATGAGCTATTTCAGTGCATGACCTGTGCACAGTACCTGATTCATAAAGATAAATAGATCCAAAATTTCATTTATGAGTTACTAGTGATCAGCAAAAATGACAAAAAGCCTTTGAAGTTCATCTGAGGAAATTCCGAAGTTCTTGCATTGCTTGTTCAGTTTTGCAGTTTCTTGAGTCATTATAATGGATATATTTGATGAAGCCTTTGTCATAGACACTGGCACCTTCATAAAAGTTGTTCTAATTTCTGCTTCCAGTTATTTGTGGAAGTGTACTGTACTGGAGAAATTACCTTGATTTAAAAAAAAATCATACAAGTTTTCTTCAAGACAGTTCTCACTTTCTTTGACCTCATCCTGTGGTAGGTAGCTCACTTTAATTAATTCTTGTCCTATTAGTAGCACAGTATCCATAAAAAATGCTTCTCCAGAGAAACCTCGCTGAAAAACATTTTGATCCTGATTGTGACCAGAATGCCTCTATTTCAGAGCTAAGGCACTGAAGAGGTGATCAAAGAAGACAGAATATTAGGACAAATCAAGAAATTTTTGTGTATATGGTTAAAAAAAATGGTACAACAGGGAAGTTATTGAGTTAGTTTTTTCCTCATTAAAATTTGCTGGTACACATAACAGCTGCTTGTAAAATATTTATTTCTTCCTTCACTGTCTTTCTTTTGAAGCCAAAAGATCTCCAAAGCAAAATAAGTTACCCGGTGGCTTTGTATGAATTATGTAGCAAATGCAATCCAGATGCCAAGTCCATCCAGACTTCAGTAGTCCCAAAGGTAGCTAATTCACTGGAAGTCATTGACAGAGCTTGTTCTTCTGAACACTGTAATAGCACAGTATGAAATGCACCAGTTCAGTTACAGTGTTGGCTGCTCAAGATACCACCCAGACTGTATTTATTATTCTTCTCCCATTGCTTAAAAAGGAAAAAAACCAAGCTTAAGTCTGTGTCACTGCATTACTTGAGTTCTCATATGTGCAGGCTGCATCTGGTAGTATGTTGCAGACTTGCTTTCCCGTGGCAGAGAAGATGGTTTATGTCTGTTGTGGTACCTTTTTTTTCTGTCTGGAATTCTTTGACATCTCTTCAACCATGTCAGTAGATTTTTTTGGGCTGCTCAATGCGTGGAAATCCTGGATTAAAGGCCACACTAAACATGTGCAGGACAATTCTGTATCTCAGGTGAGTTTTGTGTGGATATTTTAGGTTTATTGCTAGGGGCAGACCAACTTTTCCAGTTCACTGGGCTCACCTTATGCTGTAGAGCTGATGTGTAAAGGCACAACACATGTTGACACATTGCTCAGCTAGTGCAGACACATGGTCATGCAGTTCAGTGTGGCAAATCCTGAGGAAAAATGGAATTTGCAGCAATTGGAATTTCAGATATTGGCAGGGGTACATGATTTGTACCACCTACTCTCTCTTGTGTCATGAAAACTATCTAGAAATACAGGAAAAAAAGAAGGAAAGAAAGAAGGAAACAACTGAGGGCATTTGTGAGGCAGAGCTCATTTATCAAATTTTGTGTTCTAGATGTGGAACTAAAACCATTCCAATACAGTGGTCAACACTGATCAGCCGTCTCACAGGAGATCCATCTCAGTTTCCATAGGTAAATTTTATGCTGAGCAGCTATAATACTGCCAAGGGGCAGGAGGTGTTTGACTTTTTAATAACCACTGTTTAAAGATCGGTCGCTGAAATGGTCAATACCCAAATACCCTGCTGGGTCTTGGCAAGTAGGGTTCAGTTTCCAGCAAGGTTTTGTGCTAGGAACTTTGAATGTTATTGTGAATCAGGACTGGCCAGTGGTGGTCCTAAGCCTTCAGAAATAAAGCAGATTGTTGCAGCACAGTCAAAACCCTGGTCAGTACTGCCGTGCCAGAAACCCCGTGCTCTGAACAATTGCAGGCTTCCTACCTCCTGGTAATCCTCACAAAACAAAACCATGTGGCTCCTGTTTTCCATAATAGGAGCCCTTGTTTGGGCTAAAAGTCTGCAAAGAGCTCTGAAACCGTATCCTACACCCCTTGCTGTGCAAAACCACCAGTGGCTGGATTCTGCGAGTGTTCCACGTGCTGGGTACTGCTCAGTCTGCAGGCAGAACCACAGTGCAGCCCGTTGGTGTGTAGCGCGTTCCATCCAGGAGCGGGGCAGCGCTTTTCCCCGAGCTGCATTGGGATGTAAAGCTCGGTTCTGTGGGCCACTGAGGCCACAGCCCTGCAGGTGCTCGGGTGGCAGAGGGCGCAGGGGCCTCAGCCGGGGCGCTTTGGCCGGGCCCCGTGCGGGCGCTGAGCGCGGCTGCGGCCGTGCCTCCCTGGGGTCACGGGGCAGCTGCACTGCCGGTGTCCGGAGCAGCACTGCACACGTCCGAGGGCCAGTTCTCACCCCCATCCTACACACGCGTCTACGTATTTTATGAATCAGGTCTGTGATCGATGTTCCAAACAGTTCGGTCGCCGCATTTTCATTCTCTCTTCGGTTTGCAATGTAAATAGTACTGTACATCTGCTATTTTATGATACAAATGCCATGTGAATTGCTTCTTTTTAAAATGTTATAGCTCTGTTATGATTTATTTGCGATGCCATCTTACGGTGTTGGTTTAATATACAATGTATCTGTGTGGCATGAGTGAAAATGCTTATATTTTGCAATGTCAAATATTTTATTTTTATTTTTTTAAAATGAATACACTTCATCCTATGCAGTTCCATAAATGTTTCTTAAGTGGCTCATTATGTCTGAAAATATTGCTTCCTCTCCAGTAGTGCAAGCATAAGAACTAGTATTCCTGATCAAAATCATCAGATATATCATCTAGCAATTTCAGATTAGAAATGTATGTACAAATATGTAAGCATTTATAATTAATCGGAACATCTACTATATCTTCCTTGCTTTTCATGTAATGATGAAGTTTAATCATTTTGTATACTTTTTATTTGTAATTATTTGTGACTCATACACAGTGTAAATAACATGTTTCATTATGCAAGTTTTCTAGGTATTCAAGACTACAAAAAAGTTTGTATATGAAAAGAAATTGATAGTAGATTGGAATGACATAAAATAAAGTAGTGATGACTATGTTCTATTTATACTGTTCGTTTCCAAGTTGTCTGTTAAAGAAAAAACATTTCATTTGCCCTTTAATGTCCAACCAGTTATTTGAAGTATATTTACATCAATAAATCATGCAAAAGTCTATTAGAAGTCATGAAGCATCATTGAGATTTTCTTTTTTCTGTTTATGGCTTAAATATAGAGAGCAGAATTTAAACATACTAAAACCCAAGTCAGTGGAAACAATCCAACAAGTCAGTGAAAGTATTCCTGGAAAAGAACTTTTTTCATTCATACCTGTCAAACCTCACCTTTTAGCCCAAATCCAAATTTATTTTTAAAAAGTAAACCAGTAAAATATGTTATAACAAAAGGCTAGATGCCTGAGTACATTTTGTGTATATCCCTTGATAATCTTTGGTTTTCATGGACATGGCCATGCTGAAACCTTACTAAAGCCTTTGTTCTTGACTGAACTTCTGGCATTTTGAGGGAGAGCTTCTTAAGAAATTTAACAGCTTGTTGGAAAGAAAATGTCTGATGTGGGTGATACTACAACAGCTGATTTCTCTTCAGTGATTGTTCAGTTCTTGGTTCTGTAGAACAACAGAGCAGAAGCAGATTTCCTTCCTGGAGAACAGAGTGAGAGAACAGGTGACATTGCAGGGAAATCCCAGCACTGGCTGCTTGCTACCAGTGCAGGAACAAAGGAAGCTGGCATGCTCTCGTGTCATCAGCTTGACAAATGCTGCTTGTGTTCCCTACTTTTTCATTCCCTCTTAATCTTTTTTATATCCCCAACTGAGAAAATGACTCATTCTGCTTTTTTTACAGAAGACCATTAACTAGAATTCATAGTACTATTTTTCTGTGGAATGGAAGAAAGAGAGAAAATGGAATTTCAATTAATTCAAAATGTTGTCAGGGCTTGATTCTGACATTTTTGTTCTAAATGTGCTTGGCTTTTTTGTGGCTGAAGCTAAAGCTAAGGAAAGTCTAATCCATTCTAAAATTTCAGGGATTTTTGCCCTTGCCACAGCTGGCTTTAAACCCGGTGAACATTTTCTGGGAAGGAGAATGATAATTTGCCTGTTCCTGTCTTGAAAATTACTCCAGAAAATTATTCTGAAATTTTTAGATGGGCATTTGAATAACTCTGGTATGTGGGAGTCAGTTCTTGTCCACAATATATTTGAGAATACTGTGTGTCAACAAGGAAATTATGATAAAGACAATTCTCAGAGACTTATTAGCTATGTTACTCTTTTATGAATATAAAACTACATTTTGAGATCTCACTTTCTCCAATAGAGTTCCTTTATGTGACTGTATGACTGCAAGGAATGTAAGAAATGCCTTCATCTTAACGCCTATGTACATTACAGATAATTCCAGGACAGAAACATATAATAGGAATAAAAAATTGTGCAGACAAGGACAACAACAATTATGAAAGCTGTTGCATATGTTCCAGAAATTATATGGGAAGGAATTGCTCAGGTTTGGAAAGACATTACTATGATAAAAATCTCTGAATACTATGTTGAAAAGGGATAGAAAATTATTATTTTGTGTTTCTTATAATGGCAGAACTAGAGGGCATTTAATGAGGTTACAGGCAGCAGATTAAAAACAAGTAATGCAAGAGAAAGTACCTTTTTTTACCCCTTTGAGTGTGTAATCAAATTGTGGCTCTCGCTGCCAACTGAACATTTAAAAAACTAAAACAGGAGCAGTTAGGAAAGCTGGTGGAGGATAGATCATGGACTGATTTGAAACATGTTGAACTGCATGCTATTGTCAGCTCAGAAAGCCACTAATCCTTTCTTGCAGGAATCTGGCAGAGTGTCCCAGCCAGAGGTCTTGTAATACTTTTTTATCTCCTCTTTGCATAGCATTCCCTATGGATATAGTTCTGGACAAGTTGCTGGGTAGATGAAGCTTTCAAGAAAAAGTCTGGGTTTGTATTTTGGTGTTGGAGACTCTGGAAGAAGAGAGTCCAGGATGATCTGCCGGCTGGGGGAGGAATGGGGGGAAAAGAATTTGAAAGTCATCCAGCATCTGGAGATAGTGTAAGGCACTGGAAACTTGCTGTTAATATGCAGTCTGGACATCAGAGCTGGTCTGGGGGAAAAGAGGTGGTCTTCACTGGGAGACAAATCAAAAAAGAAGATTCTTGCTGAAATGTCTCAGCACAAACAAGTTTCCTGTGATCTTTCACAGCACTTTCCCTATGCTTAGGAATAAAACCCAGAAGTATGGATCGAGGCAATAAAAAAAGACTCAGCAATGGGCCAAGATCAGTGTTACAAGAAAGACTTGGAGGGCTTTCATAATTTTGATGGAAAAAACACTCCATTGTATGTTGACTCTACCTCAGTACCTGGGGCACAGACCTTGCAGTTTGAAATCTGAGACATTTTCAGTAACAGACTTAAGTAGAAAGGACTGTTTAAGTTTCCTCACATGTAATATTCCTCCTTGATTTCAGTACAGAGGCAAAGAAAATTGATAAATATACTAAATAAAGAAGCTATTCTTGTAGATCTGCACGCTCGGTATGTACGAGCAGATCACATACTTTAATTCTGTTTTACTGGCCTGCTAAGATACGGGCATGTGTGAGATGCATAGGCTTAGTGGAACAGAAACTGAGGTTGAGGACCAATTTGATTCAGTATTTTCATTAAAGACCTTAGCACAGAGGAGAAGAAATTACATCTGTTGATGGCACAAAACAGAGAGTTGTTATCAACACAACAAAGCCAAATGAAAGAAGCAAAGAATAGAGCAGCCTCCAGACCACATAAAATAGAGGTAGGATGAAAGGATAAGTAATGTCTGCCAGGATTAATTGCAGGTATTCCTGTAATAACTGGGAACTCATAATTTAGAAGTGACAGTAGAAGAAAAAGAGATGGAAGGGTACTGACCAAGAAGTGTATGATTATATCCACTAATGTCATGTGAAAAAGACAAGTGTAACCATGAGAGAACTGTTTCTGATAGATACAGGGAGATATCAGTGGCATTGCATAAGGTGCTTATGTGATCATATCTGGAATACTGTGTGTAACTCTGATTATTTAAATTCAGGGTATTTTTGTGACTGGCAGCAACGTAAAGCCTAAGGGAAGTATAATAATTTAATTAACCTGTTTCTTTTTGAGTGAACCATGTATCCTTTAAAGGGCATATGCATAAAGTGTGCCCAATACAATTGTATTGATGCCATGCCTGGATAATGACATATGACAAAATGATTAGCTTCACTTTTCATCTCTCTTTGTTTCCAAAATGCATGTACAGTTTCCAACCCTTACTGTTCTTTCAGGTCTGAAGACACCAGAGTGTTAGAGAAGTTATTTTGATTTTTCTTTTACTTTACTAAACACTTTGTTATCAGAATTCCAATAAGACATCTTGTGCTAGATATCCAAGACCTTAATAGATTCTTCCTCCAAATGGACTCAGAATTTCTCCAGCTCTCTCACTAATACACAGAAGCATTAAAAAATGTTCAATGCATGGAGAAAATACTCTTCCTCACAAGAGGAAGCAGAGGGGCAGGCACTGATTTCTTCTCTCTCTTGACCAGCAATAGGACCCAAGGGAATGGCCTGAAGCTGTGTCAGGGGAGGTTTAGGCTGAATATTAGGAAAAAGTTCTTCACCCAGAGGGTGGTTGGGCACTGGAACAGGCTCCCCAGGGGAATGGTCACTGCACCAGCCTGACAGAGTTCAAGAAGCATTTGGACAATGCTCTCAGGCACATGATGTGACTCTTGAGGATGGTGCTGTGCAAGGGCTCAGTGATCCTTGTGGATATTCTATGATTCTGTGATTCTCCAACAACAGAAACATAGCCGAATGAGGCAAGAGTGACTAGTTTGGAGTGAGAGCCATATTTTCCTCTCATCTGTCTGCTGGAAATACAACACAGCCAAGAGGAAACCGACCGGGACGTTCGTGGAGTGTGTGCAAGAGAACTGACGTGCATGAAATCAGACTTAAGTTAGAATCTAGAATTGAGCTCAAATTGAAGTGAGTGCAAAACCCTCTAAAATAGCAGTCTAGGAAAATATGGAAGGTGGAAGGAGATGTAGTATAAGCTGGGTAGGACTTGTTAAGGGCAAAAGAAGAAAAGAGATGCTGCTGTTAACTGTAGAAAAGTTCAGAAATCTATCACAATGTGATGCTGAGCTTCTGCTTAAATAATGGAATAATAATATCGCAGACCATTATATTATATAAATCTTCTGCTGAAAACCCATCAAAAACAGTAATAACAATAATCTTGAATTTCAGGATAAGCGTGAGTTTAAAATTAGTTTGAACATTGAAGAGTGTAGTTTATAAGGAGAAAAGAATTATCTCTTAATGTCTGTGCTGGCATTCAAGGGAGGAAGACAATTTTTTCTTGCCATAAAGAGAAGATTATTGGTAGAAAAAAGAAGGCTTATTCTTCAGTTTAGGCTCAGAATTATTATGTATTAGAATCAAGCAAAATTCTTCTCTGTCTCAGAAAAAGCTATGAATTTCTCAGATACTCTGGAAAATCAAGCCCTAATCAATTTTAATTGCGTATAGCAGATCATTACATCCAGGAAGTGTAATATAGATTACTACTTGACTGAGAATTTGCTGCATGCTGCAGGTCAAAAGGAGCTTATGTAAATGTCAGTGGCATAACTGCTCTGTGACACTGGAAGTGTATGGTAAATCAATATTGTCTTAATTACATTTTCTCGAGGCAATTATACAGTAGTCAGAGAAGGATGGCATTTTAGTTTTAAAATAATTTATAAAAGCTGACTAGTTCATCAGTAAATTAATTGTCTACAAATCATTAAAAAACACCCAAAACCACTAGAGGTTTTCCCATAATACTCCTGTACCTAGGACATTCCTGGTGGAGACTGCGTCATGGGTGCTGGTCAGACCCACAGGTCACTGTGCTGAAGTGTTGCTGTGGTGCCACGTTGCCTTTTCTAAAACAGGTGATGCCAAGGCTATTCTGGCTTTGCAGCACCTGGCAGCACTGATCTGTATCTCCATCCCCGAGGGCATCACAACTTCCTTGCAGAACAATGCCTGCAAGAGAAAATGCTTGTTGAATCTTAAAAATAACCAGTCCCTAACAGGAGCAGTGCAGGAGGAGCAGAGGCAGCCCGGTGGCTCACTTGCTCCTAGGCAGCACTCTGCTGTGCTGCTCTGCCTGGGTACAAAAGCTGTCATTTAAAATGAACACTGGGATAAAGCCAAAACTCTTCTTCCTGAAAGCCACTTCTCACTCCACTGTCCCTCCTCTCTAATAAATGGTTAATGCTATAGCATTTGTTTGATTAAAGAACTACTTCTCAGAGGCCACTGCAAAAAACAATGGTGGGTTTCTTTAGTATTCACACATTAAAAGTGCAAGATATTCTTTACAACCTCTGTTGTTAAAGAGTGCAGGCAGCTCAGCTCACTGCCCATCTCACTGCCCCATGAGAACTTCTCTGCCTTACTCATAGCAGTACCCTTGCTCATTTTCTTCCCTTATGTAAATAATTAATGCCATGAAAATGCATTCCTCCTTTAATCTGTGTGCTGCAACTTCCAATGTCACTCCCTACCATTAGGAACTTAATTCCTTAATTAGGCTTCAATGTAGTCAATTTTGAAAAATGTGGGATCTCACTCAGGAATGAATAGATGAGTGAAATGACTCACTTTAGGCATGCTTGTGAATTCCTACTCCCTCCCCACACACCTCAGTAGATGATGTGGTGTAAATGAAGAAATGGACCTAGAAGAAAATGGTCTTAGAAGAAGAAATGTGGTAAAAAGCAAATATTTATGTGTAGGCTAGGAAAACAAACAGTTCGAAAAAAAAAAGAGGAGAGAAGGCTCCAATTAACCAAAGTTAAAGCACACAGAATTATTCAGGGCTATTTTAATAGCATCTGCTGCAGAGGTTAAGAAAGCAAGCAGGTGAAAAAGTACAGACAGTAAGTGAGGAGAAGCCTGTTCCACGGAAAGACTTTTCCATAGTCACAACAGACTGAGGAAAAGTAATGAGAAGGCTGACATAAAGACAGGGACTGCTGTCCTCCTGATGAAATGTGCTTTTATCTTTTGTGCAGATTCATTATTTTTTAATGCAGCTTCATTTGCCATTTCAAAAAGAAAACTGCTGTTTAGCTTTGCTTTTCTGTATGTGGTCCTGATTTGGTTGAGCCGAATTTTCTTCAAATGTCTTTGTAGCAACTTCCATCGTATATATATGTTATTTTTATTTAAATGTTTGCTTCCTGATTATTTACTGAACATGACTCGTAACTGCTTTTTTTTTTCAGTTTTGCACATTGGTGACCATTTCTGCTACGAAGAATGTTTGCCATAGATAATTCACTTCAACAGTGGTGAAAATACAGATTCATTTCTTGGCATACCCAGGAACTGAAAAAAGAGATCAGGGGAATTACTTGGGTGAAGCGAAAAAAGAAGAACTAGAGAATAAGATTCAAACAGATATGGCTTCAGCCAGTGAAAAATATAGTTGTAATATGCCAAGAGCCCTCATGGATAAAGGAACATAGAGGAACAAACCACATCAGTATGTGAGGAGAAAACAAAGGCAACAGAATTCTCATCACAACTGACTGCTTTCAAAGTGGCATTGCAAGTTGGGAAGTGCCAAGGAGGAAATTGGTTTAAAGGCTTTGCTTGCAATCTGTAGAGTTTAGTGCAGCATTTCATCAAGTCTTGTCTGAAGAGTTGATTTGCCTAATGGCAAAATAAGGTCCAGATTTGCCTAATGGCAAAATAAGGTCTAGAGTACAAACTGACTTGCTAACATATAGCAAGAGGTATCAGAAGTTTTAGTGCCTTGGGAACAGACACGTTTTTCCCTTTAGCTTTGCCTGTAGACCAGCAGGAAATTTGTCTGCTATGGAACTCTGGGCTGTTTGCAGTTCCTTACCCTGCCTGTTCATTGCTTGCTCATCGCCTGGGTAGAGAAGCAGCCCTGGCTGGGTGGGTGGCTGCAGCAGCAGGTGATTTGAACACAGCCCAAAGACAGCACATGCTTTGACATCCTCGTTGGTTCTTGCCCAAGACAATCCATATCACTTATTCTGGTCTTCATTCTATATAAAAATCCTTATCTAATAGTTTATGATCAACACCTTATTTCTTTCTCAGTAGAAAATGCCTGACACAAAAAACCCCAGGTTTCATTGAAAGCCACGAGCATGGGCCTCTGCAGGTTCAAGTTCATTTTTCTAGAAAGCACATGTAATAAACACAATAATCCAGAACTGTAGTTCTGCTGGACATCTTCTGCATCAACTTAACTGCAAGATTACACTGAATCTTTGAAAAAAATACCAAAACAACAAAAAACCCACAAAAAATGCAGCTGGTCTGTGGTCTCAAGAGATGGCACAGAACTCAGGTCTGTCAGCTGTTAAAACTGGAACATTTAATTGTCCTTCCCCATGGGACTAGAGAAAACACAGGCACAGCCAGAAACCCTGGAAGGGAAATGATGTTTCAGGCTTTTTATTGCAAAGAACTAAAATAATAAATAGTGGATATTAAAACCTTGTTCCAGGCACTGTTACATTAGCAGGTTTAATAACTTTGCTCAGATATTACTTTGTTGTAATTCGTAAAATGACCATGACTACATTAGCAGTGTGGGTGACTACTGTGTTGGTGAGATATAGCTATTGCTGGGCACATTTTTTGTCACCATGGGCTCACAGATAATAAACGTAATTACCTCTGTGGTACCAGCCAGTGCTTCTGCTCACATAAATTATTTTGCAGCACTGTGACCCACCCCCATGTGGTGTGCTCTGCTGCCACTGTATGTTGTGATCCTATTTCAGCAGGGTATTAGCTGCACTGTATCAAAGATGTGGAGCTGTTGAGTACAGCTCCTAGAAGATTTTGGCCATTCATTTAGCTCCAGAGAAGGAAAGATTAATTTATTACCAGAGCTTCAAGAGTGTCCTCGGGTTTTCGTCTTGAGAATGCTGGGCAATTTTTTTTCCCTATACCCTGTTGCAAAGGCATGCTTGTAGAATCTGATTTACACTTCTACACTTATACATATATCTGATTTGCACTTCCACCCCCTCTCCTGGGACAGTCTAGACAGCTTTACAAGATTGATAGACAGAAAAGTATCACAAAGGCTGCACTTTGCTGTCCAAAGCTGCTTAGATATTTAACACCTTTTGTCAATAGCCCTGAATCTGGGGGAGTAAAAGCAGTTCTCTGAGATGGCACAAGCCCTTGGAGAACCAGCACTGCATCAAACATACTCAGCTGGAAGCTGTCTTGCACACAACGCATAATATCAACAAGCCGTTAGACAAATGTCAGGTTAGCTAATCTCTGTGAGCATGACTGCTTTTTGCAGTGTCCTTCCTTCCTGCTTCCTACTATAACTTTCCTGCTTCTGACCCCTTGTTGCCTAGGGCCAACAGCAACACCATTTTCCAGAGCTGAGACAGACAGATGCACCCTGTATTCAGTCTGGAGCAAAGTCTGGTTCTAGCAACATAATCCTTATTTCTGATAAGAGAGGTAACAGCACGTATCTGACTTTCTATCTCTGTAGTATTAAATCTTCAGAGAGATTGCAGGGCTACCTTGATCATTCTCTGTTAGTGATCTGTCTCTTTTCAATCTCCAGTTTGACAGCTATCTATGTCCTATCAGCATCACTGGGTGTCCCCCAGGACTTACCTACCAGTGACATGAAACACAGGGAAAGCTTGTCTTCCTGTCTCTGTTGGCTGCCTACCTGAAAAACTGCTACCAGGCTTCTTGGTAGGATTTGATCAGGAAGGTTTGGATGTAACCCATACTTTGCCTGACTGGGCACCACCTCTGTGGAGTGCACAGACCTGGCTAGAGGAGACATTATACTTGCCCTTGGAGGACTTCTAAGAGGAGCCATTTGCTTCAAACTTCCTGGTATTCATCCCAGAGCATGCTAATATTGTGTGCTTCCCTAGCGAACTACAGTCTTTGTACTCTTATCTCTCATGGGGTTTTATACACTTGATTTTTGCTTTGAGAGTCTTTTAACATTATTATTAAGAGCACAAGGCTTCTCAGCTGGCTGCAAAAAGGAAATCTCCACTGGCATAAGCAGCCCAGGCACTTTCAATTCAGCCTATGAAATGGCTGTCTGCATGTTTCTCAGAGTGGTCTGCCTTTATTACTTAAATTGATAAGCATAATCCTAGTTCTTCAGAAGTTTTGCAGGTGTGAAATTATGTATGAGCTACAGAACAAAAGAAACCAGGCAAATAAAATTGAAGGGGGAAGAAGTAGTAGTACTTTACTATGCAGGGAAATAAATAGCATTTTACGTTGTCATTAAAACAGTGAAATATTTATTTGATTTTCTTTAGCATCAATAATTTAGTAGGCTCTATCTGACAAAAGACTCAAATACAAATCTCAGTCCTTATTTTGAAGTTCTGGTTACCAAATATATCTGTTGTGGCAAGAGTTACAGGATTTAACTTGTAAGCCTGATAAAAAAATGAAAACGAGCTTGCGCTGTAGTTGAGTGACAGCAGGGATTTGCCTGTGTGCACACCCAGTGTGCTTAGTCACTTGCTCCCTGGGGACTCCAGGGACTCCCTAGCAAAGATGAGGCACAGGACTGGTTTGGTTCAGTGCACTAATGTGTGACTAAGTGCTCAGCTGAACTACTGGCTTCACCATGAAGCATTTGACCAGTTTTGACAGCTCTCTCCAGGGGAGTTTGAGCAGCCCTGCTGACTCCCCTGGGCAGCTGCTGCTCTGCACAGACCAATGGACAGACAATGCTGCAGTCCCAAAGATGTCCTGAGTCCACTTCTGCAGCAGAATTGACCAAAGTGTACACAAGCAGGACACCTGTATGGTCAGTAGAAACTGCTTCTTCAGATGCAGGAATGGCCACATAGGAAAGGATCCTTTGTAGACAGTGGAGATAGGAAAATCAGTGTCAGTGGACCTTGCTTGTGTGCCTGTTCTTGTGTAGGACAATGGCCCATCTGGATACGAAAATATCCCCATGAGTACAGTTTGGAGGATGTTGCTACAATGATCCTCATAGAGTCCCATCACCAACCAGGCAGCAACTGGTCTTCTGTCCAAGAGATTCAATTTCCCTTCTGAGTATTACCCTGTGTAGAGATCTCGATAAATCAATCTATCTAAAAAACATTCTCTGACAGTGTCTGCATCACTATGGCAGAAGCCGTATCTTCACATTTAGAAAACTAATGAAGCCTTTATAAATAAATATAAAAATAACTTGTATCTCTCAGAAATACAGCAATAACCTTAAAATAACTCATTTTTAAAGCCTTAGTAAGCAATAGTGGATTCTTTACTTCCTCACAGGTTCTTAAGCAATGCTGAAGAGTGTTATAGGACAGACAGTTCCTTAGTAAGTATAACTATTAATGATAGTTCTTTATAATTTCTTCTCACATTAAATGTCACAGTATCTTCTCATGAAGTTGGGGTGAAATTCATATGCTCAGCTCTCAGGAAACTGCTACTACTTTAAAATTTATCACGCCTCCAGCTGAAGAAAGGGAGCTTGACCATAATGGATAAAATGAGTTTGTGTGAAAATAGAACCATAGATGTTAGCAGTTGTGCCACGGACATAAACTGGCTTGGTTTAGTTCTGTATTAGCAATAAAGGTTGGCATACTGCAACAATGTCCTAGAATCTCACCAGCTGGAACAATGCTAAGGGATTTAAAAATACACAATCATACAGGCTTTAATTTGGAAGAAGAAGGAAATGGGAGAGAGAGAATTGGCAATGATTCTCATTGGAAGAGAATCAATGTGAAAATTTTCTTATCTGATACACTTGCATAATTTTAATGTATGAACAACCTTACAGATATGAGGAAGCTTTACAGGTTTTTCTGTGAAAAACAGCTCCCAGTAGCCCACAGTTCTGTGCTGCCATTTCCTCTGCTCAGAGGGAGAACTGGACGCACATCTCTGTGTTAGTCCAGGTTATCCACAACTGCCGTGGAGTTTGTCAGGAATTTCAATGAACTTTAATGTCGTCAGGAATAAAGACATTCAGAGCTTTTTTAATTTTTTGTTTAAAGTTATGAGTTTGCTGCCAGCTTTCTTCTGTTTCTCCCACAACTTCTTGTGGCTTGGTGAGAAATACAAGGTTGGTTGCCAAGTCAGCCTTTTATTTACAGAGTCACCATTGCATTTCAGCTGCCTCAGAGGCCTTCTCAATCAAAAAGAAAATTCCTGTAATATCATGTTAAGACAAAATACTATTTAGCCAAACAATATACACTACTTCCCCCAGCTCCCTGACTTAACCTGATGAGGTCAAACACTGTGGCTGATCAGTGTCCTGTAAGTGTGATTTTTGCCTGCAAGGGTTGAATCTGCAGCCTGAGGAAAAGCATTACAGAAAGGCAGAGCCTTCCTGTGTTGGCTCGGTAAAAAATACGCGATTTTTCTCAAATAGTCCACGGCAAATGGTTGGATCCCAATCAGGTTGGATGCAGCTTTGAGAGAACTGGTCTAGTGGAAGGTGTCCCTGCTCATGGCAGTGTGGAACTAGGTGATGTTTAAGGTCCCTTCCAAAACAAACCATTCTGTAACTCTGTGATGCTATGAAATTGTCAATCTGTGAGCAAGCCTGCATCACTGGTGCTGACTGTTGGCAACACAGTCATTTAAAAGATTTTAGTAATGGGCACTGGTTTTTCTTCTTCTGGCACATTTTGGTGAGTTACAGTGATATTTCAGGAGATGAGAGAAATTCTGCATTACTAGAATTTGGGATCTGGGGATTTGTCTTGCCTTTCTGTGCATACACACAGGTTTGCTGTGTATTGCTCCCTGCCCAGCCTGCTGTGCCCAGGTGTTTTGATACAGCACTCCACTTGAGGTCAAATCATCCAGCACTTCATGCACCACCCAGGGAGTGTGTGTGCCACAGATACAGCAGCAGTGGGAGTGTGAGAGGTGTGCCAGGAACTACTGAAAGAGCCCTTCACCTACCCCCTTTTGCTGTTTGGGTGGCATGCCAAATCCAGCACTCTACTTCCCATAAAGCACCATGATGCAGCTTGTCTTGTCCTTTCTCTCATTCCATGCCCTGTGCAATGTGGTTATTAAAAATCATTTACGCATACAAGCAGCAGGTAGGGCCCTTTCAGTCTCTTCCACCTGGTAGATGGTGTAGATAAAGCTTGATGGTACAGCCTGGTGTGGGAATACAGCCTGTGTGCTTGTCCTCATCTGAGCAAAATATGCACAGGAACACAGATTTGGAAAAGCCACCCCCAAAGGACATACTTATGACCAGATTAACCAGCAAAGCCAGAGCTGGAAGTGCATCACAGGTTTCTGACAGCTGAAACAACGGGAAGGGATGTATGTGTTTTCCTATCCCTGGTTTTTGGCTTGGCAGTCATCCTTGCTGCTGTGAAATCTGTGTGGGTTTTAAAACATTGTGGTACTAAGGATATTTGCTATCTAACATATTCCTCAACTTCACAGAGATATCTATTGTTGGACAAACAAAATAAAGAAGTCTCAGGGGCCAGCAGAGCAGGACCATGCCAGAATTAGCTGTAAATGCAGAAGTATGGGTTTTAGCTACAGCAATGGATAACATTTTCTCTACAAGTGGGGATTAACTTTTGTTAATTCAGGGTCTTTCCTATTTTCTGTTGAGTGAATGTAGATGGAGAGCTGTCTATTTGCTAGTTAGGATGAACTGACGCCTCTCAAGGCTTAGGATTCTTTACCTGAGTCTGAGAGATCCTGCTTTATGCAAAGTGGAGAGACCCCTCATTCTCAACAGATGCTCAGCAAGTGACAGATAACATGCTTATACTAATGGGATCCGTGTAGTTATTTCCTTTAGATGGAGAACTCTCATCAAGTTTGCTGATGTCACCAAATTTGGGGTTCAAGACAATTTGCGTGAGGTCAGGGCTTCTATCCAGAGGGTCATGTACAGCCTAGAGGAACAGGCCAATGGGAATCTCATGAAATGCATCAAAGCTGAATGCCAGCCCTGCTCCATAGAAGGAAGAGTCTGCTGCAGTAATGCAGGACATGAGCCCATAACAAGACACAGGAACACTGAATGGCTGAGGTTGAAGGGACCTCTGGAGGTCATCTGGTCCAACCCCCATGAGCACCTAGAGCCAACTGCCCACAACCATATCCAGATGGCCTTTGAGTATCTCCAAGGCAGGTGACCCTGACACATACTGATGAGATCCTCCTGAGCCTTCTCTTCTTCAGGCTGAACATTCCTGACTCTCTCAGACTTTCCCCATATTTCAGATGCTTCACTTCCTTAATCTTCTTAGAGGCCTTTCATTGGACTCTCTCCAGTACATCCATGTCTCTCTTGTACTAAAAAGTCCAGTTCTACAGGTGTAGCCTCACCAGTGCTGAACAAAAGGGGAAGGATTACCCATTTCTCCAGCCTGTTGAGGTCTCTCTCCAGGACAGCACAATCCTCTGGGGTATCAGCAAATTCTCCCACCTTTGTGTCACCAGAGACCTGCTGGTGGTACATTTTGCCCCATCTTTAGTGAAGTCATTGAATCATCTTGTGATTCTGTGGTCTTCTAAGAACTATGGCTGACCACTGCATGCCTGCTCTCTCCAAGGAACACTTTTCACATTCCTGCACTTACCAACCTGTACTTTTTATATTCCCTTTACCATAGTCCAGTGTGTCACTGCAGTACCCATTTGGGTACTTTGAATTACATTCACTTGAAGAGCACTTGCTAAATTGGAGAGTGGTTAAGGGTGGGCTGAAACCTGCCTTTTACCAATACAGAGAAGGACTCTGCTGCAATTTTTTTTTTTTTTTTCCACTGTGAGGATATACATACAAGTCTGTAGAGCTTGATGTTCATACAAATACATTTACCTGTGGGAGGGGAATGACTCATCTCTGGATTTTGAAAATGGAAGTGATGACTGAATTGTTTTTTGGAGACAGGCTTTTACACCATCTGCAATGCTGTCATGTTACTGCGAACAGACCCAAAATGCAATCGGAGCAACACTGTAAATTAGAGTGATGTGAGAAATTCCATTGGCCATACTGTGGGAATCTTACTAATAGCAGTGAGAAATGCAGTTTATATGAAACATAAAGAAGCCTGGTATTGAGAGCCTATCTGTTCCTAGAAGTTAGAGGCTGGGTTTAGGTCTGAAAACTGAGGCTTTATCTTCTTTCTGATATTCTTTCTGGAATTATTTCATGTAACCATTCAAATTTCATTCACCCTTGCAGAATCCTTGACCTCAACTGCACCTCTATCAATGCATTCGCTCCACACTCATAATTATCTCCTGTAGGGAATGGATTTTATCAGTTTTCATTCTGCCAGCTTTCAGGTTTGCTGGCATATCTCCATAGTCTTGCATCACAAGACAGAGGAAACAGAAGTTGTCCATCTAACTTTTCTATCACATTCTTTTATTTAGTATAGTTATTTCTCATCTCCTCTTATTAATCTCCTTTCTAAAAGAAACAATTGCACTCTTTTCAATCCCCCCTTAAGTGTTTTCCTGTGTTCTTAATAATTATGCCCTTCTCTCAAGCCCTCCGTAATTCTGTGCAATTTTTCTCAAGAAATGGTGGCTGGGGTTGTATAACTAACAACATAATCACATTAGTTTTGCACTATTCTCCTCAACCCATTTTTATGTGCATTCTGACATATCATTTGCTTTTTTCGTCATTGTGATGCATTAAGTATGTGTTCCAGTGGTTTCCTTGTAATGATATACGGCTTTCTTTCCTCAGGTGGCAAAACCAACAGATTTCTAATTCAACTGTTGTAGAACAAGTAGTTTAGGGGTTTTTTTTGTACTTACCAACGTCACATTTCACTTGCCTATATAATCTGTCCTGCATTCTGAAGTTCTTTGTCCTATTGTCATGTTCTGAACAAAATAAATATCAGGTTTCATATTTTTTGGACAGACTTTGTAGGTAGGATTCTGTCCATTCTTTTGTATCATTCTTGTTCTGTGATAATGCTTTTTTCTTGTGCATAGTGAAACTTCAATTTTTGGTTTTCTTGTGCTGGGAATGTTATAATTCTCCTTAAGTAAGCAGATCTACCAACTTCATTCATTTCCTAATTTCCACTGGCTCACCCACAAATAATATATCTAACAGATGGAGAAAAGAATAAATGAAAAGGAATTAAATGGATTTCTAGCTCAGTCTCCTGCATTTTCAGATTATCATATAGAAAACGTTTATTCAGGAGTTGTCTGTAAAAGCATCTCCCATCCCACCACACAGAAAACCAGAAAAGACCATATGTAAGTTTGTAAAGCTTTTTAAATTTTGGAATTTTACCTGTCGTGTAAATAAAAATTCTGAGAAACACATGACCATCATATGAAGAGTAGCCCCATTCAAAGGGTCTTGCACTTAGTGCAGAAGATTTCTCAAGAATCACGTTCAACCATTTATGACTTGATCATCCATGGTACAGCATAAGTCCACCAATATGACCTTAAGAGAAGGAGGGAAAGAAAATATTTAAAATATCTAATAGAAACAGTTGTGAGGGTTTTGTAGTGCTATGTAGTGTTTTAAGAACATAAATCTCCAGTTGTAAACATTTTATAAAAAAATCATGGAAAAGTTTTGAAATTACTCCTCGGAGGTTAACTGTGGAGCAGATATCCACCTGCAGCCCATGGAGGATGCCATGCTGGAGCAGGCTCCTGGCAGGACCCGTGGCCCCGCGGAGTTGGGAGCCCATGCTGGAGCAGGTTTGCTGACAGGACTAATAACCTGTTATTAAATGGTAATTAATTAATTTCGTCAAATTGAGTCTGTTTTGTCTGTGACAGTAATCAGTAAGGGATTTCCCTCTCTTTATATAATCTCTTTATATCAACCCACAAGATTTTTTTCATCTATTTCTTCTTCCCGTCCTGATGAGGAAGGGGAGAATCTGAGTGGGGCTGTGGTAGCCAAAAAATGTCAAGCCCACCACAGAGCCCTCTCTGTAACCTCAATCAAACATACTCTTGCCAACAGAAAATATTTTTCACACTAGGCATGGTCTCCAGTTCACTCAGTTATTATATTCAAAGGCAAAATCACCATGCATTAACTCTTCTACAACTAAAGGCATAATCTTCAATATATTGTACTTAAATATTTTTAACACCTTCTAGAAGTACCCTTTAAAACAGTTTTTTGTTTGTTTGTTTACTTGAAATTTTGGTTTGGTTTGGTGGTTTTGTATGTTGTTTTGGTGGTTTTGTTGGTTGGTTTGTTTTTTTTGTTTGGGTTTTTTTTTTTTTTTTTGTTTTTTGTTTTTCTCACCGTGTTCAAACTGTTTAGAATTTCCGGATACTGAACAGGTCAGGAAGCTGGGAATGCTGATTGAGGAATACAGGAAAGTGTCTTTGCTTTGCCCTCATTTATGTAGACAAGCTGACCGAGCTAAAAGCATACTTTAAATAAATATTAAAACTGGAGCATGGAGTCTTGACTCTCCTATTAGAAGAGTCAGGCTCCATCTCTTTCACCTTAAAATGATATGAATCAGCAATTTGGCATCCAAATATTTGGAAGTCCTGACTTACTCTATTGACATTTTCACTCATATCAGTTTCTTCAAAACCCCTTGAAAGCAGCCCAACAGAATTGATTTAGCACCAGGAGAACCTGACGTTAGATGAGACCAGTTACAAAGAAGAGTGGTAAAGCAGAGGAAATCAAATCACAGAGATCCATCTGAGGAAGAGGCAATGTGTTCTGTGAAGCATAGACAGCTAACAGAATAAAAACGAAATTCCAGCTGAAAACAAAACAGCCATGTAGAACTGTGATTGTTTCTAAAGCAGCTATGTTACACTGGTACTGAGATAAGGATATAAGAAAAGCAATAAAACCACTGAGTCTGATGGCAGTAAGCAACAAACAGGAATATCACTTTCTCTGCTATGAGTTGCTGAGGAAAATCTGAAAGCAAGGCCAGGGACAGAAGGAATTTAGAGTTTAGATTAGTTTCCTAGAAAGTATTTCTTTCTAAGTGAAATGTTAACAGTGGAGCAGATACATGAATTACCCTGCAATGGCTACTTGTATTGAAAAAAAACTGGCGTGTAGATTTTATTAGGTTGACTCTGGAATGTAACATTAATTTTTCTTTTTTGTGTGCATTGCGTAAATTAGGTTCCAGCTACTGAGCCATGAGAAGCAAAATCCTGTTTAATATCATTTTCAGTCTGAGAGGAGCAAGCTTCCTGCCATATTGTATAGCAAGAAGGAGACTAGTGGAATGTGAAATCTGGAGATAACTGAGAATTTTCCCACATGAGAAGAATATACCTTTTTATCCACTCTGGGTATAGTTATCCTCTGGAGGAACTTTAAACCCATTCATTTTCCACTCAACACCCCACATTTTATAGAGATTGATCCTGTTGCACAGGGGCATCCCTCACAATTTCTTTCCTCACTCTCAGGAACAATTTGTCTTTCTGTACTAGAGACCAAAAGTCACTCTCACTATGCCAGAAAGTATCCAGGAGTATTAAAAGTAGAGATGACTTTAGACAACAAAGAATGCAGAATCTCTACACGTTTTTCCTATTTGGAGGAGAAATCTGGCTTTAGATCTGTACATACCAGGTTTCCAATATGCCTACACACATGACCATCTGTTCGGTGGCACCGTGCCTGTTCTCGACAACGTAAGAGAAGCTCCAAGGAGGAGCAGGCACCAGCCAAAGTGGAGCTGACAAGGATAGCCTTCACATCAGAAGCACGGCCCTCACAACAAGCTGTGTTGATTAGCACTGTACAACTCTGCAAGGTGCTGCCTCTGTGATCCATCAAGACTCTTTTCCTTGGGTCGAGGGTAGAGGCTGACAGAAATTACTGGAGGCACTATTGGGCACCTCCCTCCAAAGTCTTCTGACGATGCCTTCTGAACTAGCCTCTCTCTGGTGCCCCACTATGCCCTATTTTCTCTTGGATACTTGTACACAGCAGGGAATCAGTGAAAAACTCTTTTGCTGGTAATAAGGAAGTTGCAGCCCATTTTATTGTAATTCTTTGCTCTTCAGATACTTCTGAGTTCCTCCTAAGACTCTCTACCAAACAAGCAACCTATGGAAATGTTTGCAGCATGGATTAGAAGGTACTGTTTTTTACATAGGGAAAGGCAACCAAAAAAATTGGAGAAAAAAATTTTCCCTAAAAATTGGAAAAAGGAACTAGTGAGTCATGCTTTTGGAATCTTCTGAGTTGGCTGCCAGACAGAGCTGCTTTCAATGTACCTCACACACTGGAGACATGAGCTGCACACTTGTGAGGCTGCTTGGCTGAGGGTTTACTGGGAGGGAAATGCCAGGTGACCGGACCCTGAGGTTGCCCCAGAATACCGTGTGCGGATTATTTTGAAAATGGCAAACTCTGTGTTGTGGAAAGGACATCAGGAGACAGAGCTCCAGCTACACTAGCTGAGAAATCAGTTTTTCTTTAATAATTTAGCATTTTTTATTAATTTACCTATTTTTTCACCGAAAGTGTTATGCTAAGTGTATGCTAAGTTGGGTATTGACATTGCTTAGACTGGAAAAGGAGGCCATGAAGATGAAATAAATAAAATATGCCAATGGCTCAGTAACATGAAGGTCAGGAACCTTATCCATTTGGGTTTGGATGTTGATGTCTTCTCAGTGATTACTGCAGTGGTTTGAAACTTATGGATCTGCTGAACTGGGAGGATTTTTCTCTTTGTCTGCAAGGATATTCTGGTTCTGTCTTACTTGAAAATTACATGAAAACTTTTTCTTGATTTATGAGAGTTCTTCCATGATTGGGAGAATACAGAAGACAGACATATTAAGTAAGACACAGTAAAATCCCCTTTGAATTGAGTTTTCGTGATAACAGTTATGCTTGCAATTCAGTTCTGCTTAATGGGTATTTTTCCAGAGTATTTCCTCTGAATTTCAAAGTAGGATATCCTTAGATCCAGAAGTATCAATCAGGAAGGCCAAATATTTCTGCAGTTCTCTTTGATTCTGATTTGCCACATGAAACCAGGAAGGAAACCCCTTTCAGGCAGTAATTTATTGGTATTGGCTCTTATGGAATAAACCATAAAATACAATAGACAGGTTTATTTCTGAGCAGACATACTTCTGCCACAATATTGACTTTCAAACCTTTGGTGTGCAAGCTGGACCTTGAGCTCACCATCTTCTTATTAAAATGAAAACCTTACATAAATAAATACTTTGCTGGCTTGCTACAGTTTTGTTGCAAGACTGAGTTTAAAATCCTGATTCAGAGTGTAAAGGTATCATTTTTTTTTTGTACCGTCAATGAAACCTTGCTTCTCAGATGAGTGACTGCCTCACCTACCCATGTAAGAAATAATCTTCTGAATCCTCTTAGGGTATGTATTGAACTGAAAAGAAGAAAGTATTCTGGTTGGAGAAAACAACTTGACACAATTCAACTTGAGGTCCTTTCTCTCAAATAACATTTCCTCTGTCAGTATTCCATTTGACATGACTACAGTTATGTCACAGCTGTGATGTACAGTGTTCACCATCGTACAGTATCCCATCATCTGATTTAATTGCCATGCCTGGTCACTTATCTCTCTGTGACAATGCCCCGATGACCAGCAGGTCTTCTGGTGAAGCTGGCCTGGCTCAAACAGCACCCAGGTTGTGATGGGCCAGGGAGAAGACTGACACTCAGAGCTTCGTGTTTTCACATCACTCATAAGTACCTAGAGCTCGCCACACTCATATAGTCTCTTTTTTGACAAATTATTATTCTCAATTGCTCACACCTAGTTAACATGCAGTGCCTACTGGAGCACTAACCCTTTCAGGGAAAAAAAATCATGAGCTGACAGAACTAACAATGCAGTTATGAGTTTATAATTGAAATTATGAAAGGCATAAAAAAATTTCAATTATTTACTAATTGTTTCAGCTAGAAAAATAATTACAGCTATTTATTAAAGGCTCTTTAATGCAGAGATTGCTTTAAAAGGTCTTCCAGTTGACTCAGAGTAACTTCAAAGAAATTCACTGCAGTCTTTGCATGACAATTAAGGAAGGAGGCACTGCAGCATGGTAAAAATGGACTGTTTTGAATTTCTTTAGTAGCTCTTCTGAAGTGATCTGTGGCTGAACTGCAAATCTATGTGGTTTTCGTGTCTGACTTAAAAGTGTGCTTTTCTTGAACTCCAAACAAACTATGTGTTGGTCAAACTCGTGGCTAATCAGCAAAATCATGTCAGGTGCTACAATCTTGTAGTATTGACAGCTTTGTATCAGGTAGTCATTAGGAGATACATATAAAAATGGATAAAACTGGAGAATCAACACCCTTCCTCCCCCAAAATCCACACAGAAGGATGATTTTGCCTTACCAGTTCTGATAATAACTTTGGATCTAGAAAGACCTTTCTTTTTCACAGTTCATTTTCCCGTTCCCCTCCTCCTTTCTCCAGAAGTCCATACTGTAAGTCATGGCCATAATGAATTGTAGGTGTAGCAACCGAGGATTTTCCAGTTCTGCCACATATGAGTGCTGCTCTCTCTCTGGTTATAATGCAACTACTCTTATTAACACCTTTAACCTCTGAGCCAGGCACATAGGCTCCCATTAAAATCAAGGGAGATTTAGTCAAGTCAACCAGTGGAGTGTAGGGAGCTATTTACCTGTCTAGATGTAGGTGTTTGCTTTTAGAGGAGATAAATGGCTCTCCAGAGTCTGTATTTGCAGCAGCCACATCCCCATTGGCTGCCATCAAAGGTTAAATTTCCAGCTCATACAGACACCTAAATTTAAGTGCCTGAATCTTCAGATAGTGTCTGAATCTGGTGACCTGCAATGTGTCTGACATTTATTTACACAATGGTGACATAAATCACTCTAAAAATTGCTTTTCCCTGCATTGTATACTGTTTTTTCTGAGCAAAGGCTAAGAGGGGGTGGGAGTGGGGGGTGGTTGGTAGCATTGAAAAGTCCCAGGCAGAGAATCGTCGTCATTGTGCTCAGCAATGTCTGCAGACTTTACAGAAGAGTCCCAGCTTCAAGCAGCTATCACTTATATAAACCAGAGATGTAAGTAGATCTGTATATATGAAAAACCAAAGAATGAACAAATAGCAAAACAAAAAAAACCAGGAGGGGAACAAATCTTAAATATTTCTTTCACACTTGCAAGATTGTATTAATTCTTTGCACTTGCATTTATCTGAACAGTCTGCTGTCTTGTTACTTGTAAAAGCTGGCAAGATGTACATTTGTAGAAATATCCTGCTTTGTATCTCTTCTTCCCCGGAACTCTTCTTCCACGGGTGAATAAATAATGTCCTTACTTGCTCATTTCTTATTTTCATCCTTTCTGCCTTCCAATTGTAGAGCATTCAGTCACATTTTTTGCTTCCTTTTTAACCTAATTCTTACTGGTCTGTCCCTTGGTCCCTTTTTTCCCCATCTACCCACAAGACTCACTTTTATTAACCCAAAAGCAGAAGCACATCAGTTTGAATTCCAACTTTGCTTATAGATTTAATTTTCCCTTTCAGATCTATGATACATCTAATTTATGTTTTAAGAGAACAAGAAATTTCCACTGCATAAAAGCAATACAGGGTTCTTTTTCTAAGCTGTCACCTTGTATTCTCAACTCCGTATTGTAGCACTTCTTTTCTATTGAGTTGCAGTGTAATTGTTCCTCACTGCTACAGGGAAAAGTGAAAGTATAATCATCCTGCTGACATTTTTCTTTTGGCTTCTTATTAAGTAGTAATGTGAAATGCTGGTAATATGATGCAACATGTCTATTATATTTAAGGATGCTTAAATACATGACAACAAAAAGAAAAAGTGCAACCTTTTAAAAATCTGAAGAACGCTGTAAAGGATATTATTGCTCAAATGCCTGAAAAAGCACATTGCATTACACATCTGCAGAAATAACATTGTCAAATATGCTATTTGACTTACCCTGAAACACTGGAACATTTTCCTATGTATTACACAAGTACATGGTGAGATTTATGTATTTGTTTTTCAAAGAGCTCAATAAACCTGATCCTACATGACTGGATTGCTAAAAGCCTAGGAAATTATGACTCCCTGTGTTCAGCTTTTTGCTCAGCTGCGTATAACACAGGGAAGAATTACTATATCCCTGTGCCTTTCTCCAGCAGAAGGAAGAGAGGTTGAGGGGGAATGACATTACACTGGGCATCAAGCTAGACAAGTCTAGCTTGTCTTAGGAAACTTGGATGCAGTGTCTCCATCCCAATGTGTACAAAGTCAAGCAAAGACAGCAGCAGTTCTGCCCTCATGAGCAGAGGTCTCTAGGCAAAACTCAAACACAAAAAAGAAAGTATATAAGTTTTGGAAGCAGGAAGAGGTGACCCAAAAGGGATATAGAGACACTGTTCAAGAGTGCAGTTAGGAAAGCCCAAGCCCACCTGGAATTGAAACTGTAAGGGACATGAAGATCAGTGAGAAGTGTTTCTACAGGTACCTCAGGAGAAAAAGGAAGATGAGGGAAAATGTGAGCGTGATGCTGAAAGGGGCAGAAGACCTGATGCCTGAGGACATGGAAAATGCCAAGACACTCAACACCTTGTTTGCTTTGGTCTTTATTGGTGATATTTGCCTTCTGGAATCCCAGACCCCTGAAATCTGGGGGGGGAAGTCTGAAGCAAGAAATTAGGTTGGGGAAGGTTTAAACAAAATCTGACATATGCGAGTTACTGGGATCTGATGGGATACACCCAAAAGTGCTTTGGGAGCTGGCTGATGTGAGGCTGCTCTCAATTGCCTTTGAAAGATTGTACCCATCACCAGAGAATTTTTGGAATGGGAAGAAAGCAAATGCCACTTCAGCATTCAAGAAAGGCAAGAAAGACTATCCTGGGAACTACAGACTGGCCAGCCTCACCTCAGTCCTGGGATATTCCTGGAGACTGTTTCCAGACTTATGAAAGATGGGAAAGTGACTGGGACTAGTCAGCACAGAGAGACAGGGCAAATTGAGCATTAGGAACACCATCTTCTCCTACAGTGAAATTAGTAACTTGGTAGATGAGGGGAAAGCAGTGGACATTGCTTTGACACGAGCAAGGCTTCTGGTCTTTACCGTAACATCCTCACAGACCAACTGACTCTGTGATACGTATGGAGCAGATAGTTTTTGGCGTTTAGGGAATAGAATTTTATGTACTTCTCATTGGATGTGTTAGCACTTAATGGTTCACAGGCTAGTAAAAGATCAAAGACTCTTCTCTCTCACCTGATGAAGAGCAAAGGGGTGACACCTGGGTTACACATGTCAACACCCACCAAATCATCTCAAGAAATGTTTCTGATCCCAAATCAGATTGCTTTCCTTGCACTAAATTTGCAGATGCAATGATCTGGAGTAGTTTGGGTTTGCCAGCTGTTTTGAAAACATTAATTTGAGAAAATGATTAGTTTGACTTTTCACAGCCTAAATGTAGGCAGCCATCATTTTAGTCTGGGCCACGGATTAGGCTTCTACTTAGGCTTAGTTCTTTTTATTCTCTTATCGTATTTTAAAGCATATGGCTGAAGTTATTTTGTGTCTTGCTAAATGTGTCATCCAAGCAACTCTGACACTTAAAATGTTAATCAGATGGTAGTTTTCTATTTGACAAATCAGGATATGACATTGTGAAGCTCTTGGTTTCTTAGATGCTGCTAAGTATATGCAAAATATTGTCATTTGATGGGAATTTCAATTTGCCATCACCATGCATTGCATCAGAAAATATAAACAGATGGATCACCTTGTGATAACTAGGAATAAAATAACAAGTTATCCTACTTTTATGGCTCTATAACTGAGGGCAGAAACCGGCTATCAGGGCAGTTGCTGTCCAATTGCACTCCAGTTCCTGACTTCATGAGGTACTGTGTGGATTAAGAGCTACTGAAATTCACTTCTCATGGATTATGTCTTATATCCATCCCCCAGGTGCTCCCTCTGCAGTGTCCCCAGGTTCTCTGTGTTCCCTGAATTCCCATGATACTATCTAGATTATCACATGCCCAATATCTCTCTTACTTCCCCTACTCCCAAATCATTCCCTTGCTACTGTGTTCCCTGTATGTTTTCTGTTTTCAAGGCAAGAAAAAACCAGGTCCCGTAGCTAGGTTGGGATTACAAGTGCACTGACTGGCCATCTAGTACTCATGTCAGGTCCATTGGCTATTAACTCTCAAAATAGATAAGCACTCAATTCTACTCTGCTTTTCATCATTATCAACCATTTGTTGATTTTCACAAGACTTGTTGGCTCTGGACTCTTGTGGTGCCTTTCCCAGTTTAACAGTAGATGAAGTTAACCAACAGGTTTAGAGGTTACAAGTGGAATGGGATAAGGTATTGCATTCCTATAGGACAATGAATCCCATAAACATGGTTTCCATCTGGAGACAGGGTAAGCAAAGCATAGCAGAGCAAAGAAGAAAACCAGAATAGCTGTGTATTTTAAATCCTAGCTACCGGAAATAATTGTTTTCAAAGCAGAGAAGTACTGTTCTTTTGCCTTTTTTCTTTTTTATTTTTTTTTTTTACTCTTGGCTGGGTTCTTTCTTTTGTTTCATTTTTGACTCTGTGTGCTTCTATGGAAGAAAACTTACCATGGGTAGGATTCATGTCTTGTATGTTTATCCTTATCTGTCTATGTCATTCCATAATACGTGAAAAGATGGATTTTGAAAGAAGATTGATTTTATTCAATCACAGGTCAAATGAATCTTAATCAATGTTTGCCTCTCACAGCCAAAAATTAGCTAACAAGAATCCCATCAAGTGACACTAAAAATAGTTCAATCTTTTTAAATTTAAACATAAGAAAAAAAGCTTTTTTTACTCTGAGCGATCAAACAGTGGAACAGGCTTTCCAGAGAGGTGTGGAGTCTCCATCCTTGGACAAGTTCAAAATGCAACTGGACCTAGCCCTGAGCAACCTGCTCTAAGTGACCTTAGTTTGAGCAGGGTGGCTGGACTGGATCATCTGCAGAGGCGCCTTTTGATTTCCACCATTCTGTGGTGCTCTGATGCTGATTTCTTGTGCTACCAAATGCATGCCTAAGAAAATAGATTATATTGGCAGATTTGCCTGCACCTTGCAAAGCTTCTTTCAAACTCATTATCTATTCTCCTTCCAAGCTTACTGCTTAGGAAGTGAAAGATCTATAGGATTTGTATGCATGAACTAATGTCATGCAAATTTGATTGTCTTGAAAAGATGATGTTTACTGAAGATATCCCGAGTGTTTTCACAACTAACAGGAGTGGAACACACAACATCCTTACAGTAGATGTTTAAATAACATTTTAAATCTGAAACAGTCATTGTTTTCTTTCCCTTAGCTTATCTGAGTTCTCCTGTGAAGGGGTTCAGCGAGGAGGAGTATGACCAGCAGTAAACAAAGATGGGGAATGCTTGCACGGACTTGACCTGCATGGGTTCATTTGACTTAGGCTGAATCCAAGGCTGCTGAGAGAGCTAATAAAGTCCTTGCAAATTTGCTCTCTATCATCTCTAAAACTCATGTCTCTAGGAGAAGGGTCTCCAGTGACTGGAGGAAAGCGTACATTGCACTCCTATCCCAAATGAGCCAACAGATCACCCTCAGGAACCACAGGTTGTTCTGCCTTGCTTCAGTCCATGGGGAAATCAGAGTGAGACCTCCTGGAAGACATGCTGGGCACACAGAAGACAAGAAGATACTGGGAACAGTTCAGCATAGGTTTGCCAAGGATAAATCATGCTTAACCAGTCTGACTGTGAGGATGGCAAGACACTGAAACAGGTTGGCTAGAGAGTTGTGAATGCTTCATCCCTAGAAGTGTTCAAGGCTAGTTTGGATGGAGCCCTGAGCAACCAGGTCTAGTGGGAGGTGTCCTTGCCCATGGCAGTGGGGATTGGAACTAAATAGTCTTGGAGGTCCTTTTCAACCCAAATGATTCTAGGATTGCCACAATAAAGTGATTCTGTGATCTGACAAGATGATAGGACAGCCTGCTCTGTCAGTGGTAATAAAACTGAGGTGCTGATAATTTATTTGGACAACTGGTAACTGAAATAAAGAGGAAGCTGCTGAAGAGCTTGTTGTCTCTTAGGAAACACTTGTCAGAGCATATCTGTGTTTCATTTTGGAACCTGAATCTTCACATAACCATGACTTGAGGCAGTCTGGTAAAGCTATACTGTGGGGTGGTTTTGGTTTGTATTTTGTTTTTTTGTTTTTGTGGGTTTATTTTGGTTTTTTTTTGTTTGTTTGTTGGGGTTTTTTTGCTTTGGGTTTGTTTTTTCTTTATAGTAGAAAGTTTTTGGGTTCTTTTGTGCTTAATTCTAAGTATCCTGGTATAGCTTGAATACCACCTTTTTTTGTTTTGCAGGTAGTAAAAAGCACTGAAACATAAGTTGATGATCAGTCAGTACTAGGAGCAACAGTTGAGGAGCAAATTGTCATTATCTAAGCCCAGTAGATCTGCTGCTCTTCCTGGCTCCTCCTGACATGCCCACAGAGACTGGGCTCTCACCACTCCAGGTCAAAGGCTCGAAAGCAGAAACAAAACTTTTCTACCCATCCTCTCTTCTTCCACCTCATATAAATTAGCATACCTAACCACCTAAACCCAGATAAATTGCTTATCTGCATTTTCCATTCTCTGTGTCTTATGATTGAGAGGTACACATACAGTAAACACTTTCCATTCCTTCAGGAAAATGGACAGAAAGGGATAATTTTTTTTTACATAAGCAGATTGGATTGACTTGCATGTAAAGTAGCTTGAAGCCTTTCTCTATTTCTCAAATGAGAGCACTGAATTAAGCCTCTGATCTTTGCTCATCACATTAAGTTCATGCGTTCATCAAAACTGGACCAACCAATTTGTCCTTAATTCAATTGTATTTCCCCCCTAGATCTTTCTACAAGATCCATTACTCCATTTTCACTTTAATATTATTTTCAGTGGGACCTAATATGAAAGAAATTATTCTAAAATTAAAACCTCTGCAGAAGAATTCTTTCCCAATGCAACTCCTTCAGTGGCAATGGATTAATTTGTTCCCACTTCGAAAACTCTTCCATTATTCAGGTATTCACTTTATATCTGTACATATGTTCAATGCCATGAAAGTAAAAAACGCTAACAAGTGGATCAATGGAAAAAAACAGCTAAAAAAGTAACAGCTGAAGTAGAGAACAGTGCAATTATCTGAAATGCCAAATGAATAAAAGCTCAGAGAACCACCCTGAAGTCACAGCATGATTGTCTCATCTCTACTCCCATGGATTATTAATATAGTATTGCCATTACTAGTAATAGGTCACAGGGTGTGTACCGATTTGGCAAGGGTTTTTAAATTTTTTTTGACCAGCCTAGGGTTTTGTTCTCATTTAATCACAACTGCAATTTTTCTGATGATCAGCCAGTCATGCCTAGTTTGTTTTACTCTTGCTTATCTTACATGATGAAACTATATTTTTTATATAGATGCTAGTAGCAAGTAGATGTTCCCTGTAGAATGAAATATTTATGATGGTGACTTAATAATGTGGTGTGGAGAAATTCCAGTCTGTCAGATAGCAGAGACCTGGAAAAATGGGTTTGCAAATTGCAGTGGAGAAGATTGCAAGTAAGAAATGATTGGAGTTGGGGTACAGGCCTTGCACTACAGACCCCATGGTTCTAGTGTGATGGGGGCTCTCACCAGTAGTTACCTAAAGAAATGCGGATGTATAGATCAATGAAGGCAAAACCGTGTTTAGGAATAATGAAGAGTGGAAAGAAATGAGATATCTAAAATATACCATATACAGTAATTTCACATGTAACATGGTATTGTAGACCAATGAAGAAAAAGGAAGTGTATAGGTGAGCTAACAATCATGAAAATTACCCAAACTGGATCCTAGAGCAAAGAAAGAGGAAACCATCACCACTCCTCCTGGTGAAGGACTCTGGATGCTGACAGCATGCTGAACCTTCTCCACCCTCATCAGACTGACACCATCCACCTGTGAGGCAGAGGGGCCATGGCAGCATGACCATAGCACCAGCGAAAGGAGTGTTGCACATGGAAATATTGCACATGTATTATTATCGTGACTGAGATGTTTTTCTTGTATAATGAAACTAATTTTTAAAAAAAAAAATTCTATAGTTGTCTTTTTGTTGGAACTTGCAACCTATCTCTTCACTAGTTTATATCAAGACAGAACAGCTCATGTAAACTCTCATCTGCAAAAACAGGAGACTAGATACAGTGGTCCCCAAAGTCTAATCTAGTTCTCCTTTTTTTAATTTAATATAATGGTATGAAAGGAGTTTTTAAGTGGCAGTGGTTCATATCACTCAAAGTCTTTTGTGTAGAAAGTGAGTTTTAGTCAAACTAATTTGAATAAATCTCAGTATTGTGAGACAAACTGCAGGAAACATAAAGGTGGCCTTCCTCAGCCCTAATACCTGCATTTGAGTTGCCACTGTTTAATTATTGCTTTAGCACTGTTTTAAACCATTGCCTTTCCAGGAAAAGAATATAACTCTAATAAACTAACTAATCAATGTTAGGAACTCACTTCGGTGCACTCCCTTTGGTCCAGATAGAACTTAGTCTGCTCCCAAATCCTAGCATGCTCCCAGATACAGACACATGAATGAATCCTGCTACTTGCACCAACAATCATTCCCCTCCCAATCATACAAACCCAAGTAGCCCTTTGGCACATGCTTCTAGGGCTATAAAAGAAAGGATTCAGGATTTTCCTGTTTACCTGACAGCCGTGTAATAATGTGATGGAGGTAGGTGAGATATCTGGTGGTCAAACTGAGCACAGTTGTCCCAGAAAAACTCCAGCATAGTACTTAGTTCTGTCCACATTGATGGATCATGCAGAACTAAGGTTTCTCTTCTACTCTTTCTCAGAGAATATGTGGGTGCTTGGACAAAGTTTCTGTCCCCACAGCAACTGAACCACACTTCTGGACTCTGGTGTAGGCTGCTCAGAGATTATAAATATTCTCGAGTCCCTGATTTTTCCTGTAGCTGGACAGTATCAGTTCAGGCCATGCTATCTGCTATGGGTTGTCAGGAATAGCCTTCCCTTTCAGCAAAGCTTTTTTTGCTTTGATTTCAGGAAAGGAGATCAGAAGCCTTGGGGGATATTTCTGTATATGCTTGCTCATTTGCATTTCTTTGTTGCTTTTGTCAGTTTTGCAGAAAAATGACCTTGGGAAAATTTGCGTCTTTCCATGAATGGAGTCAACTTTGTACTTTCACACTGCAGAAATGAAAATAATTTTGTGTGTGAGAGTGGATAGAAGTAGGAATGAAAGCCACATGTTTTTAATGAATGAAGACTCATCAGAATGACGCCTTTTGTGAAATAATAAGCAGTTTCTTCTAGCATTTCCTTAAGTCTACAGGCCAATGGTACCACCAAAAGGGGGGACTCACCAGTGTGAAGGAGCATGATTTCCTAGAGGGAAGCAACGTGACATCTGTAGAACACGACATTTGCACTCTGTGTTGCAACTGATATGTGCAAATCTTCCCACCTTCTGTCCAACACTTACCTATTTCTTTCTGCCTTTACCTTCCAGCAGCATATATGGCAGGACTCACTGTGGCTTTTTTCCCCCTGGTGTCTAGCACAGCAGCTCTTGTTTGTCTAGTACAGTAGTCATTGTTTAAAATTCCTGGCTATCACTAAAAATAGAAAGAGTAATGTATTATTTATAATAGGTTGGAATCTTGAATAGTAATAGTATTTCATTTTGGCCAGCCACTGAACTAAACACTTAATGCCCTGACAAGTTACAATGTGGAGACACAGGTGTTCAAGTAGGAGAAAAAAAAGGTTCTGAATATTTGTTGGACCAGTACATAAACAGCAAGTCTAAAGCTGGTGGGTGTTTTTTCACTGCTGTTGAGGTATAGAGATATGTTTTTCATAGGACAAATTCATCACAAGAATCACTCTTCCCTCCTGGATCACAGTGTTATGAATGTTCCAGGCAGGTCTGGTACAAACCTAAATAGTAAATAAATTACTATTTCATTATGCTGATCAGTACAACCAGGGCTGAGGGATTGGCATATGATGCCTAGGAGATGGTGTGTGATATCTAGAAAGTGGGCATTGCAGGACCTATGCTCCTGTGAGGGTTCTCTGCTCAGAGGCATGCCTCTAGCTTTGTGTGTCTCATTCTAGGTCGAATTTCCTCCTGTCTTTTATGGGTCATGATAGTATTTCACACATTCACCAGTATCAAGGTTAGACTTCTGGAAGAAGTGATTTTTTAACAACCTGCAAGCCCTTGGCTTTGCATTCTCTTTTACTCCCATCTGAAAAGAAATCTGACTTCTCCAGTCCTCAGCTTTGCTGTGAATTCCTAAAAGCCTGCTTTCTTCTACCTAGCATAGGTGCTTTTGAAAGGATGCAGCTCTTCAGCTAGAATAAGTTTGTATCTTATTAGAAGCACCTGAGATGACTCTCCTTTGATTGTCCTGTTCCTTTTCCCTGCACTTCTCTTGTAGAGAAACTGAAGGGACTGTGGAAACTAACCTATCATCTCCAGGTGCTGAATTCAGGCAGAAACTTGCAGAAGTGAAACTCTAAAGCAATGAACACTTGGTGTGTTTTGAAACAGAAAGCTCCTTGCTGGCCTGGAGAGAAGAAAAAGAAAAAAAAAGATCTGCCAGGATTCCAGCTCACAAATATTTTTGGGTGAGCTGAAGCTAAAAGCATGGGTCAAACAATAGATATGTGTCTAATCCAAGGGTAGAGCCTGGTGATTCACACCATAACTTCAGCTTCAGTCACCCAGGAACAGTTATCATTTATATGCTGGTGGCAGATAAACCTTTTCTTCTTTCTCTTCTGCTCTTCTCTTGATGCTGAAAAGTTTCTCGTAAAGACATCTGGCAACTAAAGCTGTATTGTAAAGCTACACTGAACCAAGATGATAGGCGGCAGATGGTTTCCATGGCAACTTCAAAGCAAATTTGAGAGCAATTTCTCCCCACTCTGGTACATTTCAGTATAACACTTAGCACCTACTGGCTGGAAAACTGTATTTGTGGCCACTTGAACTGACTAGGCGTGATGAGAAATAAAAATAAAGGTGGTCCAAACTGACTTCAGTCAACAATTTCGTGCAGGGAGGTATCCCAGACATAACCCAAAGCTCTGCTGATCTCCAGGTTTCTGATGTTCCCTGACGAAGCAGTTGCCAGACTAAAGGAATGGCAAATCCCTCTGCCATGTCCTCAGTCACATCTGCCATGGAAGAAGTTTCTGACCAGGATTTTGTGTTTGTTCATCTACTTTCTGAAAGTCCAAAGGAATTTAAAGGTAGCATAATTTTCATCCCCTTCTGTCTATATATCATGGTTAAAACATTAAAGTAAGCTTATCTAACAGCATTACAGGAAAGATGTGAAGTCAAGGGAGATGATCAAACCTTTATCTCCACCCTTACAGGTAAAATGAAAGAATCATCTGGACTTCGAGGAGCTTTAATGAAGCCTGGGATTCCAAAATTGCCCATAGAGCCTGGAGATAAAACATGCTGTGTCTTTTTTTTTGTTTTTTAGTAGGAAAAATTTGGAAGCATAGCCACTATATGAGTTTAAATTGACATGCCTGCAGACATATTAGCAAACCCAACTTCTCAGACATGGATTAGTACAATAGCATAAAATTATGCTTGTCATGATTCTAGATAAGGTCAATAAATTCTGTATACATAAAAGGCACAAGCCACCCTTGCCAATATAAATGAGATCAACAAAAAAATCTTTGTATGGAAATTCCCTGCACAATGTTGCATTTGGTATTATAAAATGACTTCTGAAGCCAGGACATCCTTAGGAAAGACATTTGTAGAGGACTAACAACTTTCCTTCTTCAAAATGTACAGCTAAATAATAAGATGTCATAATCACAGGCATCTATTTTAGTTAAAAAATTTTAATTAACAAGAATTAACTATGTATAATATAATTTATGCAACAAATGTAATAATATTTAAATAAGATTTATTCCTTCCATTTTTACTTGATTAAAAACTGTAAACCTGTGTAGTGTCAAGCTTTCCTGTTTATATTTAGAGAGAAATAGTCTATATTATCTAGAATAGGAAATAAAGCTCATAGATTAAGATCTGCTTTGTCTCTCTACATAAAATAACATTGTAATGAGCTCTAAATGTTGAAAAGAATATTTATGAATTCTGTGAAATATTAACTCAGATTTTTTTTGGTGCTTTTTCCTCAGGATTTCAGTCTTTCTGATTACCAGAATTTGACAGAATTGCATTGGAGAAAAAAAGCATGCAGTGCTGCCAGGACTGGGGTACTGAGCTGAGCTAAATATGTATTGTGAGGTGCTAAAGAGAGGATTCTTTTTTTCCCTTTCAAAGTACAAACAAACATTGCTGGAAACCCTGGGTACGGTGTGCCAACAGCTGGGTTTCTAAGTGACATATCCAGACATGCACACATGTGGCTCTGAAATTTTCATTAATCCACTCCAGAGCACGCTTGTTCTCACTCAGAAGATTCAGAGAACAAAAGGCAAAGCAGTGATGAAGATTTGAATTTGACTCTTCAGTCTAATGTGACATCCAGAGCTCTCTGTTCTCTTCTGTATTCTATACAACGACAAAGATGTGTACAAATAGCTCTCACAATCTCTGTTAGCTTGATGCTATTGAGGGACTGGGAGAAAATATTAGCTCTCAAACAAACTCTTCAGAGGAAAACTGCCTATACCAGATACTCCTGTTTTGATATATATTGTAGAAAAAGTAATTTTATTATTCTCTTCTGTATAGGAAAATACTGCATTGGAATGCAGACATGAGCCAGTATGTGTTTTATAAGGACACTAGCAAATTACTATTGAATAAGGAGAAGTCAGCAGGTGAAGTAAGGATGGAATTTTATATGGAATATATTAAGTGGTTGAAAGTTGTTTCTTGAAAGAAAAGAGGAAGAAAAGTTGGATGGGAGAAAGGTCTAACTTGATAAAGATCACCTATTTCTTTATTAATAATCGCATGATTGGACAGGACACATGTAATTCTCTGACTACACACGGTAGTCTTTATTCAAGGAATTACACCCTGATCTTCTGTAGGATAACAGCCCCCTTATCTTACTTGGCTCAATTCCTTTTGTTCTGGCAGTCCTGCCATTTTGCTTCTCTAACATGCAATTTCTATCAAAACACATCTGACACACTTTTGGACTGCTTTACAGTATAATTTGCAGCACTTATGAATATTGACCCTTACAGTTGATGATATAACAGCCATTATTGTTGTTGCCAACAAAGACTGAACAGGAATGTCCAGAGAAGAGCACAAAGCTCTGCAAGGAAAAGATAATTCCCTGGGCTAGGTCTGCAGCAGGTTGGTCCTGTCTGCGGAAGTCCCACATCCCACAGCGCAGGTTAGATCTCATTGGGCTAAGAGGTTGCACTGCACTATGAAAGCTCTCAAGGACTCCTTGGGGGTGTAGTTTATTTAAGGGTGAGTTCCCTGTTCTCAATGACATCAGAGCAGCACCAATAACATCAGCAGTGTTTGAATCCCTTCAGTAGGCTGACATGGAACTGCTGCTGGTACTTAACAACAAGCCAAATACCTACGTACAAACTATAGTTAATCACTACGACAACACATTCACAATTGGGTATCCCACCGCTCTAACTGTAGTGAAATGTTAATATGCTGGTCATGTCAGCATGATGTCAGTGGGAAATGTACACACGTCCTCAAGAGGCTGTGTCTTTCTGACAGCGTGTCTAAAGGCTATGTGTGCCCTGTTGTGGTGCTGCACCCAGTCAAACAAACAGGATGGCTTGTACAAGTGCACTGCTGCTATCCTTCATCCTGGTAGGGCAATATCTAAGCCTCCCAGTGACATGAATGATGGCTGTCATCAAAGCACACAGTCACAGAGAGATGGGAATTGCTCCATGCCCTCTCAGATTTGAGCTAGCTATTAGAGAACCATGCCTGACAATGCCTAAGTGGCAAAATTAGAATAAGTCTTTGGAGGCAATCTATTCCCCTGCATTTGAAACTTTTCTTCCCCTCCCTTCCAAGAAGAGTACTCCTTCAAGCTTTTTAAGTTGTCAAATACCAAGCTGAGGCTAGAAAGTAGAGCAGCATAATGGCAACCATTTGGAGAAGCAAACAGATTTGAGGGCCCAAAGTCTCTGCTTCCAAGGTGGTTTCACCTGGACTAACTGGGTCTTGTCTGGCCCTGTGAGTTCAGGGCCCACTACTGGCCAGAGGACCAAGGTGGGGTCCTCTTCTGGTTTAGCTTCATCTAGAAGAACCCATTTGTGTTCTGTGAGGTCACCACACAAAGCTATTTGCTTCCAGACCACACTCTTGGTCCAAAGTACAACACACTTAAAGGTAGATAGTATTTCAGAGTCCTACTTGGGGTAACCTAGAAGTAAATTAACTACTGTTTTGAGACAATCAGATCACTTTAAAGCACTTCTGGTGAGAGAGTTAAATGTGGATTATATCTAATATCATCAGACACATATGCCAGCTGTGACTGCAAGCAAGCTAGGAGCAATTCAGACAATGGTGAGAAAGAGTCATTTCTCTTTTGCCCTTCTTTTCCAGGGAAATATAGCTCACCAACAATAATGTGTGCAGCTATATTGTCAGAGTAATATTCTTCAAGAAAACAGAGTGTGTTCTCACTTTTATATTTTTTCAATTTTTCAATTTTTATAGCTAATGCAAACTTGAGGCACAAAGGAGCCTTGTGTATAAAATCAAAAGCTATAAGTCAGATGCCAGAAAGCTGAATGTTAATAAAGTGCCTGAGGTTTAAGTAAACACCGGAAAAATGCTGCAACTGCCTATAGTGAGGAAGAATTAATAAAATGATCATTCCCTGCAGGGAAGTATTTACTAGGTCAAATAAAGTGCTGCACATTTCAGGTGGTTGGTAGGCTGCTCTTGATCCAGTTCTTAAAAAGAATGTCTCTTTTATTTTTGTGGTTATCAAGGTGCCATAACTACTCCCACCTCTGGGGATATATCTGCTGTGCTTTTGAATGCTAGGGTCAGAAGAGGTGGTGGTTTGGTGGTGAGGAAGAAAGGGATCCAGTGAATGGCAGGGCAAATATATAAAGAAGAATTTACTCTCTTCTGCTTTATTGATCTTTTGGCTGTTGTGGTGGATTGACCCAGGCTGGAGGACGCCAGGTACTCACCACACCGCTCTATCACTCACCTCCTCAACTGGACAGTGAGGGAGAAAATAAGATGGAAAACCCCTTCATGGGTCAAGATAAAGGTGGTGTAATAAAGCAAAAGATGTGTGCACAAGAAGAAGAAAACAAAAGGTTTATTCTCTACTCCCCATCAGCATGTGATGTCCAGCCACTTCCCTGGAAGTGGGGCTTCAGTACACATAGGAGTTGATCCAGGAGACAAATACAATGATAACCAATCCCCCCATCTCCTCCTCCTTTCTCTTTGCTTTTATTGCTGAACAGATGTCATATGATATAGAATATCCCTTCAGTCAGTTTTGGTCAGCTTTCCCAGCCATGTCCCCTCCCAAGATGCTCCCAAGTCTGCTGGTGAGGGGGGAAGTTGGAGAGACGGCACTGATGCTGTGCCAGCACTGCTCAGCAGCAGCCAGAACACTGGTGTGTCATCAACACCTTTCTAGCCATCAGTGCAAAGCACAGCACTGTGGGGGGCTGCTTTTGGGAAAATATAGTCCATATCTGCCAGACCCACACTACAACTGTATATAGGTACAGCAAGATTGATCAGGGTCCAACTTTTCTGAATTAGCATTTATTATCTTTCCGGTTTCCATCTACACCCAGGTTTCAACTGCAGTTCATGTAAAACTGCCATTTTCAGGTGGTCTCCTGTTCTCCATGGTCTTAAATACTCATAATAATTTAATAGATTCAGTTGACTTGTCACGATCCTTGCTGTGTAGTCCATTTTCGTACAAGGGCTTCTGATAGTGCTTCCATTGCAGCTGAGCTGTTAGCTGTGGGAGAAATTAAATCTAACATATTTAATCCATTGCAATGATGTAGGCAATGCTTTCACATCCACAGCTACCAGCCTGAAATACTCTCTGATTCTTCTGCTAGCTGGAACTACTGCCAAAGAAATGGAAGTAATGAAAAAATGTGATAATGTTTTCAATAAACTACATCTTATGTATGGGGAATATAAGGTATGTCAGCAAGCACGAAATTACAGAAAATAAGTCTTACTGAGCAAACTGCTTACCTATTTTTTTGCTGCATTTTCTGTTTTAGTCAGTAAAGCCTAAGCAAAAATAGCAAACTTACTGGAGTTTTCGTTGACATAATGCAAGATTTTAAAAATGCTTAGTATCATAAACCAGGTATTAAACGTTCAGAAATATTAATGAGAAAATGCCAAAAGATGGAAGTTTATGAAAAGTGAAACTTTTTACATTGAATGGAGGTTTTCTTCTAGTGAAGGTGTGCAAGGCTAAAGATAAAATCTCATGATGGTCAGCATTTTTACCAGTAAAAATTAGGAAGTAAATATCCATAAAATCTCAGATGGGAAAAAATGATGAGAAGAGCCCAGTCAGGGGGTGGACGAGGGAAAGCAAAGGATCTGAAAGGGCTAGGACACCATAATGGAAAAGCCTAGTACAATGGTATGGGTAAGGGTGGAGGGAAACACTTCAAGAAGAACCGGTTGGAGAGAGAGTTTCCTGTTGGCATGAAATCTGCTGGGAGGAAAACACTATGGTGCATAAGCACTGCAGGAGGCTTCAGGCATGAGCTGACAGCAACTGGAAGCTGTTTCCAGACATATAGATAAAATGTTTATTGGGAAGAGTCAGCATGGATGTTCAAGAGGAAAATCATGCTTAAACAACATGATAGCTGCCTACAATGAGACGACTGGCTTATTGATGAAAGGAGAACAGGAAAAGTGGTTTGGTTTGATGCTTGCGTAACAGCTTCATCAATGAACTAATGAAGTGCACCCTAGTTCAGTGAACAGTGAGTGGACTGAAAAACTGAACTGCCTGGTTCAAAGGGTTGTGATCCTTTTCTGGTCAGTAGGAACTTCACTGGACTGCCATGACTTCTCAAATATGGGTGATAGTTTATCCACTTCATCTGCCAGTTCCCTCAGTACCCACAGATGTATCTCATCAGTTCCCATGGATCCTTGCAATTTCAGGTTCCTTAGGTAGTCTTGAACCTGACTTTCTCTTCTATGTGGCATTGGCCATACGCTGCTACCTTTGCATATGATGTATGTCTCTGTGGCTGAGTATGCCTAGCAGTGGATATACTGTGTCTAGTTACGGTGTTTATACTTTAAAGTATCTTTTAGAAGCCAGAAGGAGTGTGAGCTACACTCGTGCCCAGAAGGATGTGACGAGCAGTCTGTGACTGCAGGTCTTTGTTATTCTGTGCTCCATCAAAGGACTCTATCTGCAGGAGATAGGTGTCCTCAAAGTAAGACTAGTATGTGGACACTAGTCATACACAGATTTACAGCACACAGAGGGCTGCAGTGCCTGGATGTCTCTCAGCTGTCAGTAGGAGGCACCCCAGCCAACTTCTGTCACCCTTCCTCCTCCCCACAAACCCGAGGAGATGTTTCACAATCAGGAACAGGCTGAGGGACAGCAAGCTCTGACCTTGCCTGCTGATACTGCATTTTGCAAGAAGAGGTCCAGTGGAGATACTCCATAATTTCTAATTATCTTACTCCACAGTGTTCCCTAGAGGCCAAGCCTGCTTAGTTTATGCTACCAGTGCAGTAAAATGATGTTTACATGCAATAGCCTTTCCTCCAGCCTGCAACTTTTGTGCCAAGTCTTGGATGATGCCAGAGATTAAAGAAAATGAGGAACCACCCTCCCAGCTAAGAGTTCTAACAGACTCATATTCCTTCTGGTCAGGCAGAGGGGACAGAAATACTCCTTTTCTGATAAGTTATAGCTGTGACTTTTTGATATGATTTCTGGAGGCGATTTGCTGAAATCTATACTCTCATTCCTAGTTTAGCTTTAAGGACAAAGATTAAAAGCAGTTTAATATTGATTTGATTTTTCCCCCCCTTTTAAGCCAAATGGATACCTGGTTGTTGAGACAGGCTAAATATAGTTTGGGGAAATGATAATGTGTCAGATAGTCAGAAGACACAGTCATTCCTTGCCCTTCCATTTTTCCAGACACGACCTGTTTACGGAGGAGGGAAGAATGTGATATAAGGACTGTTCTGTTGATTGTATACTGCACTGGAACATGGGAGAGCAGGGAGTCCTTAGGAAGTAAAAGTAGAGTGGTTCATTTTTTTTAAATTGATTTTGAATTACACTGAGGTTTGTAACAGCTCTGTTACAACACTTATGAGAAATACTTGTACCTGAAACGGTATTCATAAGCACGAGCGGCAACGTTAATACTTCCATGTTGTCCGTATAAGACTGGTTCCACGTGAATTTTAGTGGAACAATACCAACTTCTTAATCACAAGGAACACTTTTAACTAGCATTAAAACTGTGGTATAAAGTAATAGGTGTGAACATTGCATCCAAATGCTGAAACTGTCAATCTTGAATTGACTCAGTGCATTATGCAAGGCTGATGCAATCTCAGCCAATGAGACTTACCTGTGTGTCCCTGAGGTCTGATTTCAAGCCCCTGTGGTCCAGAGGAAATGGCCCTACTCTCCTGATGTGAGGGACTTCTCTGAATTGCCAACCTTACCAGGGGTTAAACTAGTAGGTTGTGTGAACATGGGGGTGAGCTGAGTAGCTCCCACCAATCTACTAGATCAGGGCAGGATATTTGCAGTTGGTAGATCACTAGCATGGTGAATCTTTTCACTTCATGCGCACAGCAAGAAAAATAGGCTGTTGTTTTCAAATACCAAGTCTTAAAGATGTTTCTCTCCCATTATACAGCATTCATACAAGATTAATCTAATACAAAAGGGTCAAAGGTTTTTATCTTTGGTAGATTGCCTGGCAACACAGGCTGTGGATGATTGTCCTCAACTCTTCTTCTAAAATTAGTCATTTAAATTTTAACGTTCGTCCTGTTTCGGTACTTGAAAAAACTAATATGTGCCAGTCCACAAGAAAAAGAATATCCCCAGAAGGACCAGCTTCTCTCCAAGTTGGGGGGCCAAAAACTACCTACAGGAGAAATGAACAAAAAGATCTGTAGATTTGGCTTGTTGGAACCCTGGGTTTAGATAATTTCAATCTTTCAGTGCTGACAGGCAACGAACTTCAAAAGCACACTGCATCTGACCTTAGGCTTCCTAGATTATGTAATAGCACTGAGATTGTTGCTGTGTAATTAAAGTTATGTCACTGGGTGGAATATGTAGAAATGTGGAATTCAGGTTTATGGAATATAGTAATATGTATATGTAACAAGATGGAGGATTTTGGGTGTGGGTTTTTACTTCTTTCTTCTTTCTTCTTCACAAACCCAGGTGTTCTGGTATTGGGTCAAAAATTACGCAATGCACGTCATGAATAGTTAGTTATTGGATTATAAGTAAAAATAAACTCCTTGGCATTTTATAATTGGGTGAATTGGGCTTTAAATGCCCTTGAAAATTAGAAGTTGGGGCCATTTTCCACCCTGCTAACTAAGAAGCACACCCCGTGCAGCTGTACCATAGATAAGAGAATAATAAACACCAATTCGAAGAAAAGCCTGGCGTCTCCTGCGTCTTACTCCAAACTCTGAGTAAAAGAACTTGAATACCCAGAAACAGAAAAAACAAGACAGAGAAATCAATATTGGCTGAACTGTTAAACTGCTAAGAGTTCTTTTTAAAGGGCCATAATTAACGTTTGTCTTACTAAGAATTCTTTTGAAAGTTCTTAAATAACTTTTTCCAGTCATTAAGCCAGCACCAGTAATGGTATAATGCTATTAGCTTCAGTAAGCCTTTTTTTAATTTTCCTATGAAGGAGCATCCTTTGGATACACTGCTTCAGAGATTCCTGATTATTTTAAAATAAGCTTTATATCAATTATAGTACAGTGATGTCAAAAAATCTTTCTTTGCTTGAAATATGCTTTGTCTCTTGATGAATAAATTTTACTATATCTTGCATACTTTGGAAAATAATTTAATCACTGCTAAGATGTAAAAGAACATAGAAAAGCTCCTGTGCTGCTGTACCTGGATCACTATTTTCCTGTTGAAAAAAACAAAGGAGTTTGTCCACAGCAATCAGAGAGTCACCAAAAGGATGACTTCATATGGTTCTTAAGAACACATGGCTGTCAGTTTGAGAAATGTATTTTTCAGTATCTCACTGGACAGGGACAGATGGGATTTTTTGTAGAAACTCAGCCCTTCTCCAGGTCACCACATGGAAGGCAGAAGAGATGCTTTTGTGAAGCTTCGAGTATGGCTTTCTTAAGGACTGGAACAGCCCATTGGACAGCTGGGACCTAACAAAGTGTGAGATCTCTGACTTCCTCCAACATTACATGAAATCAATTGCCAGACTGGAATGTACCAATCCTGCCTTGATTCTATCATCTTTACATACTCTGAGCTGGAGTTTGCTGCTGACAGTCTCCACAGGGTGAGTGCAGGGAAAGTTCCTACTCCCAGTAAATTCTGGGAGCTGTATCTGGACCTTGTATGCTGAACAATAAATTGATATCAATATAATCGTCAAATACTGTATAGTATGCTTCCACAGAGAAAGCAAAATGTCTCTGTCTTTCTCTTTCAGAATGCAGTAAGACTATAAAATCAGATCCCACACTTAGACCTTTATTTCATAACTATATAAAGGTTCTTCAGCCTTGCTGATAGAGTCTTAGATTACATTAAACACAAGGATGGAAGACTCTTGGATATTTTGGGGATGGAGACAAGTCAGAATGACTTCTAGAAGAGAAGCTAGCCCAAGAATCTACTCTGCCGGTTTATTCTGCCCCAAGTCTGTAGTAGACCATTGTAAGTCTTTCAAGCCCACAATTTATTTAAACACAAAAAAGAGAAAAATCAAAAGCCCTGAAAGAGACTCATAAGGAAATTGAGTAGTCATGGGCTAGTAGTGTGCAGTCACAGATTGAACTCTGTGGAGACAGACAAAAATAGAAAGAAAAGGGAAATCACCAACACTGCTGACTGAGAGCAGACAAAATTCAACCTCGGTAAAGGACACATCTTTGGATTGTGCAAACTGTAAAGTTCATGTACATTACAAGGCTCTGGGTGAACTGGTTAATTGTAGCATGTTAATGTTAATTGTAATATGTATGTATTTATATGCAAGTACATATATATGCATGCACTCTCTGGTATTTTTAACTTCCTATTCATCAGAGTACTCAGAGTTTTCATGATGTCGTTGCCCTATCCGAAGATGAGCCTTAATTCTGAATATTATCTTGTTACTGTTTCTCATACCTATGAGGTTCTTCATTCTTCTAGAAGGGAGAAGTCTTAGACTTAACTATAATTACTTCTACCCCAAATACCAAATCATGAGGGGAACATGAAAGTCATCCAAAGCTGAACATGCATACTTTTCTAATTTTCTGCAGGTTTATTAAATAAGTACCATATAAATACTGTGTAAATTTTTTTGTAACTTTCCAATTCCATTAACAGTAAATATAAACATTTTTATAAATTTGGCTTTATCCTTCGTAGGATTACAATGTCCATTAACATGAAAATAAAATGAACTGCATATTATCTTTCTTCCTTGATGTATCTCTCATGAATACACTGGAGCTACATGAGGAATCATTTTGTCTTCTATATTCTTTAAAATACATTTAAACTGTCCTCTCCTCTCCTCTCCTCTCCTCTCCTCTCCTCTCCTCTCCTCGCAAAAAAGGAACAGTTTATTCTTCTCACAAATGTGAAAACAACCATGATTTGTACTGTGCAGGGAAATTGCAATGTGACTGTGTCACACATTTGAGATGAGACCATTTCAAGAAGATGTTGAAGGATCCTTTTCTCCCTGACCTAAATAACAGACTTAGAGGAGGAAAAGTGTTAAGTGGATTGTGTAAAAGAAGCACTTCAGAAATTTCTCTTGGAAGACAGATGCTGTAGCCCTAATACAGGACAATTTTGATAATCCTTTCTCTTTTCCTGTTTTCTGAGGTCACTCACCATCTGCTTAAACTAAGTGCCTGTGTGGCATTACAAGTCAGCTCATTTCTCTGTTCAGGAGGAAAAAGTATCTTTGGAAGTTACCAGAGCAACCAGCTCTGAATTACAGAACAATGTCTAGGCAAGAGAGATAGTCTTTATTTATATTCTATCTATTTTTAGAAAACATTGTGTCTTGTAAACTGTGGATCTATTTTCTCTCATTAATTATGTGAAATTATAAATTAATTTTAACTCTTATTAAAAAAAATAAAGAAAGACAAGTGAGACCATTGGCACTAAAAAAAGCAGCGTCCAGAATATCCAAACACACACTCTGTGGAAGGGGTAGGACTGCAATTTGCATTAGCTAAAGTGGTATCTATGGCTGCATTGTCAGCAAGTCTTGGTTCCCCCCTCTTCTGGCTGACATTGTCAGTATCTTGCTCTTTCCACCTCCATAGCTGTTCCCAGCTCATCACTTTTGCTGTGCAGCCCCCCCATCACTGCATCCCTACCCCTTCCCCCTGTCCCAGATGTTTCCCAGTCCCCCCACCATCTCAGGCTTCTCACTCAAGGTCCAGCTCCTTGTCCATTCCTTTTCTCAGTCAACCTCCCCATTTCCAACATGGTAAATCTCCTCCCTAGTCCTGTTCCTTCCTTTCTTTCCACAGTGGAAAAACTCACTTTTACCCTTTTCCCATCTCACTTATTCCCTTGAGTTGCCTTTTCCCCAAAACCTATTTGTATCTGAGCTGACAATTAAAATCCAATCTTCCGGACAATTTTTTACTTTCATTTCTTGGTTATCTCTCTTTCCATTCACGATCCCAGCACCCCTTGTCCTCTACTTCTCTTTCCATTTCCACTGTTTCCACTCTGCCTGTGACAATCTACTCTCTTTCCTCCTTCCAGCCTTTTTTTAAATTCCTAATGGTCTAAAAAAGGAGACATCTTTCCTCTAAGTAATATTTTCAGAGAGCTTCAGCAATAGGGGAAGGCTGAAGATGTGTAGTCCATCAAAATATGGTGGAAAGCGAAAGAGATAAAGGAAGCAAACCAACAAGATTCTGGAAAGATGTTCAGCTTGTATATATATTTTTATACAGCTTTGAATGATGTTTCTGTTGAAAGGTACAATGTGTCATAAAATAGAACAAAGTTTATAAGGATGTGAAAAAGTCTGGCAACAACCAACCATGTGTAAGTCTGGCCAGTATGAATTGTCATCTTTGCCCAAAGCAGCAATTTGCAGTCTTGTGGTACAAAAGTCATAAGCAGTAAGTGGGAAAAGACAGTTTAACCAAGCACTGTTTGCTTTATCTTAAATATGTGTGAAGCTTTATATTGTTTGTCGTGTTACATGTAGTTTCTTTTTCAGTGCATAAGTGTGAAAAATTGAAGCATATTATCAGTAGTATAATAACAGAGCAGCAAGGAGTGATGGTGTGATAGCAACAGCAGGAAAATCCAGCAGCCAGTTCTGCTCAGACAGAGCAGAACTTGAGGGCAGGACAACAACTAGGGCACCAAGGACTCTTGGGTGCCTCAAGAAAGCAGCCTTTCCTCCAAAACCTCCTCCCTTTATTTGGATGCCAAATGTGAGTACACCAGTATTTCAGATCACACATCAGACAAGCCCCGGTAAGATGTTCCTTCTCACAGCACTGAAGCATTTTCAGGTCTGTCCCCTGACACACTCTGAAGCAGAATGAACAAGACACCAATCCAAATGTCAGTTTTTTTCACCTGGCTGCAAGGTGTTTTGAATCTGGTCCTGAGGCCGCATTTGATGATGTGGCAAAATGAAAAGGTGGGGAACAGATTTCACTGTTCTTTCTTTCTGTATCACCCAGTAGTCACATATGCCAGAGGGATGTGTCTTAGCAGGTGTTTCTCCTTGTCAAACTCACAGAAACTGTGGCTCTGCATAGAGGATATATTAGCAAATGTGCAGGGTTGGCATCACAGAATAATTAGGCTGGAAAGGAGCCCAGGTGGTCTCTGGTCCAACTTCCTGCTCACTGCAGGTTCAACTTCAGGTTGAACCTGACAGCTCAGGGCTTCACCCATCCAGGGCTTGAAAACTTCCAAGCATGGAGATTATGCAGCCTCCTTAAGCAGTCTTCTCCATTGCTTGACTTACTGTGCATATAAATCTCCTCACTGGAGCACTTTGAGAGGAAAGCTTTTCTGTCTTTGCAGGAGGGGCATCAGCCACCAAGTCACGCTACTGTCACCTGAGGACGTATAAAACTAGAATGATGGCTCTTGGACTGGATATGAGCGGCACTTCTGCCACCTGGCACCAAGCTGAACAGCAGCATTTTTCACACATCTAAATAATTCCCCGATTTAGGCAGCAAGAACATTATAATGTCCAGCTAAACTACAGAAGAATAGCATTAAATATTAGAAATGTGTAAACTTGAGCAGAAAATATACTCAGTTTCAATGCTTTCCACATTACTTTGCCATATCTCTTGGTTTGAATTTTTAAACGATAACTTTCCCTTTCCACCCCATCCAGGCACAACAAAAGGTAATGAAGGCAAATATATTGCACATGATTTTGAAAATCCTAGTGAAACATCTTGGAGGAGAAGAGGCTAAAATAGCAGAGCAATACACATGAAAATTATATTGAGGGCTGCTAGGAAAACTGGTCTTGACAGGATCATAGGAAAATCTGGGTTGAAAGGGACCTGGCTATTGTATGGTCCACCCCCCTGGTCAGCACTGTCTTTAGCTTAAGATAAGGTTGTTCAAGACAACCTCAAAAGGACATTGAAATCCTTGGAGCTTTCAGCAGGGTTTCAAAAGGGGTGACATTTATCAATGCTTCATGTAGTCATTGATTTCAGTGCTTCTGTGTGACAAGAAAAGGAAAACCCTGCAGTAAATGAGGGTGTTGGGTGGGATTTGAGAGATACAGCCTCAGTGTCTACACACTGGGAGAAACCCAGAGTCAAAGGCTGCCTTCTTATCTGCGTGAGGGTGTGTGCAGACACAGGTCTAGGGCAGGCTAGGCAAAGACTCTCTTACATCATGAAAGAACCAATTGAAGTTTCTAACAGACCATGCCTCCTCTGGACATCTGTCTCTTTTTTTTGAAGGTAGTCAGACTCAGTGTTTAAGGAGCAGGAATCACTGATGTGTCTGTGCAAAACACAGTTTCAGCTCTTTACTGTGGAAAACACAGTAAATGGGAACCAACTTACTTAATCTGAAATTTGTAGGCTGCATGTGGCACAGCCTGGCTGCCAAAAGGAGAAGAGTGAAGAGAGGAAGAACCCCAGTGTCGGATTCCTGAGGAAAACAATTATTCTTATCCTTATCCTTATCCTGTCCTTATCCAAGAAGCATCTTGCTCTAGAAGCCAAACTGAGCATGCTATGAATCTCTGAATCCCCATGAAAAACCCCACATGGGGTGAATGAGCTTTCCATGACTTTTCAGTCTTGGTTAGAAAGGTCTCTGTGATGAGGGAACAGCCTGGTCCATGCATGCCACAACAAGTGGCAGCATGTTACAAAATGACAAGGATGTTTAGGCAGCAAACTGTGCACAAGAGCTTGTCACAAGAGTGTCTGCTATAAACATCAGCTGTTATTTTGATAAAGAGACATGATGTGGTATGATCTGCCACAACATGAGGATAGGCTGGAGTGCATGGGACAAATCCTACAGCACTCAACCCTGATCTCACAGCAGAACTCACTACCCTGCTGAGTCTGGGTTTGTGTCCCAGAGCCTTCTGCACTGGAATCTGATTTTACCCTCTTCTCACCCGCAGTGGATTTCTCTGAGGGAGGATCTGGTCATTCTTTTACATTTGATTTTCTTATTCACACATATACTCCCTTTAATTTCTTGTTTTTTCCACTTCTAGAGGAATAGTGACTACTTGCTGCCTGTTCATTGTGTTTCACTCTCTGAATTGCATGGAATTTCTGCTTATGATTGGTGACACACATTTAAAAGATGAGACTAGTGCAGGAAGAACAGTGAATTACTTCCAGCCCTATCTCAGCGTACGTAACTGTTAATGTTAAACTTCATGAAATGTTTAGTAGTCATGTAAGCAATTATAAATGAATTCGTGGTCATCTGACCACATAGAAAAAAAAAATATTATTACTCTGTGAAAAACTATGTATAGAACTCAGTATGCTCAATTAAGAGCAGATTAGAACAACTATATTTGTTTTGTCTGATTTCCTCTAAATATTTTTCCATAAATTTGAACTATGCATTTCCAAAACTATGTTTTCCATCATCATCTTTCTTTCATGCATGTCCATACAGTGGATGTCCTTTTAATTTCAATATCATGTTTTGACAAGCAATTTCAAGGCAGGCATATTTTATAAATGCTTTTTGCAAACAAGTGATATAAAACAATGTTCTATAGTTTGGCTGAGTGTTAGAAATGCTTTGTCAAAATACTCTTTCAGCCAAATCTAAGGTTTTATTTTAAGGTGACACTGAAATATTTAAGCAAACATGTAGGACGCTATTCTAAGAAATGCATCTATTGGTTGGCAGAGCATTACTCATTATCCCTGATATATTCATTGCACTTATTTATTAGCCAGCTCTATTGAATTTCCTAGCAGGATGCCAATCTATTTTAAAGGCATATGTGAATGATACCAATCCTTAATTTATTAGTCTTTTACAATCCAAAAGTCCTGTTTGTTTTTGGTGAAACAAAGCTGTAATCCTGCTAAACTTTGTTATTTTATTGGCTTTCACTGGATGCCTTGTGTCTTCAATACAATGGTATCATTAACCTTATTAATGAATCAGACCAACCTGTAGCTTGGAATAGTCTTCTCAAATCTAAAGGGATATCTTTTTTATTTCACTTCTGCAAATAAAAATTACTGTAACACTAAACAGTGTTATTTGTTGTTTTGCAGGTAAAATTGCTCTGCTGAAAACTTTGTCAGTTGATGGGTATTCAGAAGTTTAAGACACTATGTGTGCATGTGTGTGTGTTTTGAGGGAAGGTATCTATATCTGACTTTTATCCAAGTATCTCGATTTCTTACCACTTTTAATAAGCTACATCAAAAAACAACTTGCGAATAACTTAAGAAAATATAGTTCTCACTCAATCTCCTCTTAAATATTCTTGGGAATTCCAAGGGCCAGAAAAGCAGATCAAAAATTCCTTTACAGATCATATGAGCTGTTCCTTATTAAAGCACAGATTAATTACTTCTCTGCTGATAAATTACTTCTGACACATGTAATTAAAGCAGAAGATTCAATCATTAACTTCAATCACTGTGAAAGTACACTTAAAAGGAGCAAATTGTGATGCACAAAGGGTAATAGCCTAATGGTATGCTGCTTTTATATATATATAGATATATTTTACAGGAAAATTTTTATAAAAATGTAATTGTATATATTTGATTTTTCATACTTCTAAAAGCTTAAATCTCTGAAACAACATGAAAAAAAATGCTTGAAAAAGTTTTAAAAGAAAAGCTTTAGAGGAATAACTGTTTGACATTGTATGGTACATACATACATCTCTGATGTTCCCTGTGCAAATGAGCTGGTGTCTGACATTGCTAGTTATTGTACCATCATGGAGAGAAAGGCAGTGTCTGGCTCAGAGAAAGGTTTGTGACGTTAGTAACTGCATCGCTATGTGACTGCCTCACACCGCAAGGAGAAAAGTGCTGCACTGAACTCAGAGACAGGCTGGTGCCACTGAGCCTGGATAAAGGCCTGCTAATGAAAAAACATGCAGTGATTTTCAGTGACATGACTGCCTTGGAGTATCTCATGCACTGACTAATCCTGGTCAAGTGGTTCTACTTTGATGTGGCTGGTAGGAACCGACTCTGTGTCTTTTCCAGCCCAGATTTCAACCGTGTTAGTACATTTCCCTAGTTATCATCTGAATTCTGTGCCGTTGGCTGCCACCAGGCTCAACAGCTATCTGTTGCTTATGAGCAGGGGTCAGGTAGAGCATTACCCTGATTGTCCCCTCTGGGATTTGCATCAGGAAAGAAAAGCAGCCTCCTGTGTTGCTTGCACAATCCTGCATTTTCTGACTTGCAGATGTGCATGTTGTTGAAATCCACCCTGAGGAACAGAGCCTGCCCCTGGGAAACTTCTCCAAGTGGTTCATGGAAAAGCTTCATCCACTTCATTCTTTACATGAGTGACTCCATAACAGACTCCCAACAGATTGTCTGCAGTGTTTCTTTGCCTTCTGTTAGGGACTCTCAGGCTTTCAGCAGGGAAAGGAGGACATAAATTTTTCTCCTTTGTTAACATCTGATACAGAGAAAGGGAGATAAATCTGAAGGATCTGTGGTCAGGCCTGATAAATGTCTATTCTGTGAGAGTTCTGATGTGTTTCAGAGGTGTTTTCCCACCTATTAAATTAGGAATACCACATATACAAAGGGGACTTAAAAGAAAGATGGGGGCAGATCTTTTAGCAGGGCCTGTTGCAACAGGACAAAGGGCAATGATTTTAACCTGTAGGAGGGTCAATTTAGATTGGATATAAGGAGAAGATTTTTTACTATGAGGGTGGTGGAACCCTGGGACAGTTGCCGAGAGAGTTGTTAAGATGCCCCATCCCTGGAAATAGTCAAGGTCAGGTTGGATAGGGCTCTGGACAACTTGATCTAGTTGAAGATACGCTCATGGCAGATGGCAGCAAGGTCGAACTAGATGACCTTTAAAGATCCCTTCTAACCCAAAATATTTTTTAGTTCTATGATTCTATGCTGAAGTGAAAGGTTCTGATTTTTTGAAGTCTAAACCTATCTCTAAAATTGTCTGGAGTAAGATGACACTTTTGGAAAGGAAAATCTGGAGTTTGGGCATTAAGGGCAGGAGAATCCATCTGGGAAGGTGATGGGAAAGCTGTTAAAACATCTTCTGTGGGCTGAGAGACAGAAGAAGCTGGAAACAAATTTAACTGTTAGTGCTCAGCTTTCCTTTTCAGAACTGGAATATCAGTGTAGGGAACAACTGGCAGTGAGGCCAGGTCAGCCAGGAACTGGAGTGGGAGTGTCTGGTGGAAGGAGGTCAGACTGGAGGGTCCATGGCAGCTTGCATGAGTCCTTACTGCTCCCCAACAGCCCCAGAGTTACATTCTACCACAGGAGGAAAGAAAGCAATTGCTCCATTTATAATCTGTTGTCTGTACAATAAATGCATTTTATGACAGATACTCAACTCTATTACAGATGCCCAACTTTTAAAAGACAAAATTAGGTGAAATGAATGCCATCCATAAAGGTGAAGTATTTGCCAAAGACCACAGAGAAAACAGGAAATAAAAAGCAGGACATTAATCTAACATAGGCTGTAATATAGCGGGTGATTGGGAAGAGTACAGCTCTGGCTTCATTTATGGAAATGAAGTTGCATCCACTTACACAAAAATGATTATAGTTCCCACTGTCCTAGATTAAACAACCCCCAGGTCTCATTTACCTAGTGTGCCCAAAGTTCAGATTCACCCAGCCTTTCTCAACATTTGAAATAGCAATTTGAGGCTTCAATTCTTTCTGTCCCTCTTCATTCACAGTTGCTAAATTATAATTACATTTTTTATGCAAGCAGCAGGCCAGTGATTCTCTTGCCTGAGGGATTTTTCCTTTTTTTTTTTTTTTTAAAGAGGAAGTAAAGAGATCTCAAAAAAAGCTTAAAAGTTCTGAGTAAAGGTATCAGAAGAAGAGTGTGTTTCTTGTATCTACTTCTCAACCACTGGTAACATGATCATCAGACATTTTATTTGCGTAAGCCTTTTATCTGTACCTGTTGCTATTCAAACAGTTTGGAAGCAATGCATATAATTATTTTCTTGAGAGAAATAAAGAATATTCTTAATATTCTGTAGGTATTCTTACCAACACAGTTTCTTAGGGTAAATAGTAAGCACCTGGTAGGATGCGTAAGAAAACCATATTACAACAATTAACTTTTGTTTTGGGACTGCCTAGAAAAGTGATTAACCCAAAAATACATTTCATTGTTAAATTGTTATATTTTTCTGCATTTTGGCAGAATGCTATGGAATAAGATACATGGATCGGGGAACCAACAAAGAGAAGAAATTACTTTAAAGAACATACCTTTATCCCTATTTTTTCTTCATCATTTGTTAGTGAGGAATAGTGGAATGATGATGCCAAGTCAGAGAAAAAGTCCTTTTAGCTTTGCTCTGTGTGTCAAATGGCAGGATGATGGGATCACAGGATAATTTGGGCACAGAGGGACCTCAGTCCCTGGTCCAACCTCCTGCTTGCAGCAGGTTCAGCTCTGGGACCAGTCCAAGCTGCTCAGAGCTTCTCCTAGTCAGTGCTTGAAAACCTCCAAGGACAAAGACTGCAAAACCTGTGCCTTTGCCTGACTCTCCTCTCATGGAAAAAGTTTCTCCTTATAGGGAGGGTGAGCCTCTCCTGCTTCAGTTACTGCTCATTGTCCCTTGTCCCTCCCATCACAAGGCTGTGATGAGCCCAGCTGCACATCCTTGATGACCTCCGCACAGGCACTGGTGCCTGATGTTAAGGTCTCCCCAAACCCACAGCTCCAAGCTGTGGGAAGTCCAGCTCCCCCAGCCTCTCCTTAGAGAGATACTGTTTCAGCCACACCTTCGTGCCCCAGTAGGAAAAAAAAAAGGAAGACCTGAAAAAAACCCACTATTTTTTCCCCTAGCTTTTGTTGCAGTATGTATTTATTTATTCTTCGATTAGCTTGCCTATCCAGTTTCTTGCCCATACAGTTACCCTCCTAGCTCGACTGTGGTGTCCAGACATGAATACAGGTTTTGTGGGAGATGATTCCAAAAATCTTGCTGAAGCTGATGTGAATGGTATCCCTGCTTTTTCCTTGTTCACGAACCCAGCCACATTACTGCAGAAGACAAAGAGGCTGGTCTGACATGATTTATCCTGGCAAACACATGCTCTTTCAGTCACTTTCCTCTCCTCTCTGTTGTCAGAAATGTGCTTCAAGGGGATAGAAACTTTTACTCAGGGAAAAATGTAGAGCTGGGGAATGCAGGAAGTCATAACTACTCTTGTATGCATTTCCAGTTTCTCTTTAGTTTTACATTTACATTAGGATAGAGGCTGACTGAATCAAAACAAGTAACCTTGTATTAGTGAACATCAAAGTACATTATCGCCCAATAATACCTCTAATTCCAGGCTCATTAAACAGGTAGCATTTCCAACAACCTGCAAATGTGTCACACTTTAATTTCTTGCTCTGTGAAGATGTAGATACCTCAGCGTTGGGGTTCAAAGACTTCTGATCATCAGTCTTCTCTTTATAGTCAGTGGAGAGAAGTAGGTTCCTAAGTAGGAGGAACAGGCAGGTTTGTTTTGTTTTTTGTTTTGTTTTGTTTTGTTTTGTTTTGTTTTTCAACAGACTTATTTATTTTAAAGTGCTTGCTTGGAAAAGTAAATAAAACTCTCATGTAAAGTAAATAAAAAAACTCTCTTTATTTAAAATAAATAAACAGTTTTTTTTCAGATGGAGGCCACATAGGATCAAAGACTTCTCTAGAATGAAAAAGTTGTTCCTTCCTCTGCCCAGTGACCTTTGTCTGGATTTATCAACATACTCGGAAATCATAATGATTTTTACTTTCATTTGGGGTTTTTTTCATTATGATTACTTCACTTATAGATACAGTTTGCCCAGGGAGAGGTCAGGGAGTTGGAAGTGCAGTCTGACTGTCTGGCTAAGCATGATAAACGCAGTTACTGATCAGGTTCCGTGAGATCCCCAAACCACAGTTAGATAATGACTCTCCCTATCCTAACTGGGATGCATCTGCTTTGTTGTAGGATACCTTCTTTCCAAGGATTTTACAAATACTAAATGCAACCTGCTGAATTCAGCTCCTGTCACTCAAGATGAGATCCGTAATTTGGTCATAACCACTAGATGACAATTATTAGTGTAATCTGCCCCAGGGTTGATATGCAGAATTTCACTTGAGACCATATCAGCTTTAGCCACATACCCTTAGACTTCAGAGCATAAACCACAGCCAGCATCTGTGTGTACCTTACAGTAACCCCTTGAATAACCATTAATTTATACACAGCTGTCAACTTCATTTTTCCAGCTGTAGGAAGGTACAACATACTGAAGTCTGAGTAATTTTTAACATCTTAAGGGGCAGAGAAATGCTTTAATATGTTCATTTTTTTTTTACACTTAGCTTTGATTTTACCTAGGCCCAGTGCTTTGAAATTTGCTTGGGAGTTAACAGTATTGCCTCTTCACTGTTAATCCTGGTCACTTCCCTAAATATTTCTGGGAATGGTCAAGCTCCTCTAGCTGTTCAGTATTCATGGCTGAAACTGTATTTGTGATTAAAAATGCTTTTTTTTTCCTCAAAAAGATGTCTCAGAAGGCAGGAAATGCCAAATATTTGTGCTATGTGGAAAAATTTGATATATTGCTGTCAAAATAAAAATATTTATATGGGCATCAAATGATAACATCCATTCAGGCAGGGATGTATGTCTGTAACATGGTTGCATTTCATATATATAAAGGATAGTTGAAGCGCTTCTTCAATTGTTTTAAAAAGAATCCTTCTTTGTACAGAAAGAGGGTATGTGCATATGAATAAGGGTTTTTAAAAATATTTAAACAGAAAATATCTTACTGCTGTTTTATTAGAAAAATCATCAGCTAGTCTTGAGGAGTCTTATCTGAAATATTTGGACAGGTTTCACTTGCAAACACAAGGTTTTAATTTCTAATTTTAGAGTGCAGCCAGCAATAATAGGATTTAAGGAAAATATTACAGTTCATATAGAAGTCACAGATAAATTTTTAAGGTGGCAGATAGAAGCTCCAATTACTATGTCATATGTAGTCGGTTTATTTGATATAAGAATACGAAAGATAATATACGTCAGGGAAACTGAATGTAATGTAAACCAACTATACCTATTTGAGAAATATTAATTATTCTGGTGGCTGATGTGCCAAATAAGTGGCATCTTAAGGAGATCAGTGCCTGTAACTCAGTACACCTCAAAATATTTGAACTTAAGTGCTACATTTTCTTGTGAATTTTAAAATATGATTAATTTACTGGCAATTGCAAAAATGTTTGTGACAGGGATGCTGTGTTTGAATAGAACTTGCTAAAAATTCCAATATGACAATGCCATTGCTGTAGAAACTTTAAACTCTTAACTGCAGCGTAGTGAAAGAAGATTACATTATAATTCACCTTGGGTAGTAAGTTGAATGAAGATTCTATCCTGCTTTGAGTGAAGGGAATAATAAAATTGCAGTTGACTTCCTTGGGGACAGGATGGGGTCCTGCCAGGCTTAGGATGACAAATCAAAATAATATATCAGCAGCAGATGGTTGCAACAGATGATTGAATAAGCACTATGTTTAATTTCTATGAAATAATTTTTTTTAAATGTACAACTTGTCAAGAAATTAAATCTGACTCAGATGAATTCTAAAATGTGCTATATTTTCATCACAGTATGTAGGGGGCAATTTTACTTTCCAAAATAATCTCTATAGCAATAATATTATAAAACAGTAACATAATGTATATATTCATTCAAATTCGGAAAAAAATATTGTTGTGTGTAATGTAAGAAGAACGCAACAGAAATAAGGAGAGGAAGAACAAAGAGAGAGTAGGAAGAGTTTTAAAATATTAGCCACTCTCCCTCCAGACCTTTTTACTCACACTACAAAGGCATTTAGATATCTATTTCCTGTGAAACTGGGGGAGTCTGGCTTCTAAAAATGGTGACGCACCTACATACCTCTGTGGATATGTCTCCTGCACACAGCTGATAGGGTGTTATATATAAAACATAGCACTGAAACAGAATGGATGTTTTGACTCATCCTGTCAACACACATTATGGATGGTAACGTTTGCACGCATCCCTATGGCTACTGCATATACAGTATATATACTCTGGATTTCCCAGCCACAGAGGGGTGTGAAGCACTCCGAGCACACAGGGAGGGAGCTGGATCTGTCCTCTAGGCATGTGACAACTGCACATTCAGTGGACAAATAATGTGTGCATCTACAGCTTCCTAGCAGCCATCCAACAGCTTCAGCTAGGTGTTCCCCAGCTGTTCTGGATGGGCTGCAGCTCCTCAGCCCCTTGGGGATGTCAAGAGCCTCCCCTTCCTTCTGAACAAGCCTAATAGTTTTATTAATACACACCTGTAGTTTGCCATAGTCATAGAATCATAGAAGGGTTTGGGTTGGAAGAGACCTTAATTATCACTCTAGCTCCAACCCTTCCCTCCATGGGCAGGGACACTTTCCACTAGACCAGGTTACTCAAAACCCCACCCAACCTGGCCTTGGACACTTCCAGGGCTGGGCCATCCACAGCTTCTCTGGCCAACCTCCTCCAGTGCCTCACCATCCTCACAGTAAAGAATTTCTTCCTAATGACTTCTTCCATAATGCCTACTTAGGCTTGCATAGAAGCTGTGTTTTTACTCTGTGAATAAAATAACAAGGCTTTGCCTGTCCTCACACAGCTGACACCACACACTCAGCTGGGGAGGCCTCACTGAGTGCGTCTCAGGGACTTTGAAAACAAATATGCGCTGTGGGCATCCCACTCCTGCCCACCCTCAGATTTCTGAAATATCAACATTTCCTCATTTGTTTGGTGGGGGAAGTCAGTTTGCTCAAGCCAAACTCATGCCATGGTGAGTGCTAAATATTTAACAGCACACATGGCCATGCAATGTGCTTGAGACCAAGGCCAGACTCTCTTCGTTTTTCTTATAAAGACATAGCAAAGTTGCTATAAATCTGTTCAAATATGTTAGGAAAGGAAGGAGCTTTAGTCATGGACACAAGTTAATCTAGAAAAATCACATTAGCTAGAAAAGGTTTTTTTTCAAAGTGTTAAATTCATTTAACACCAAGACTCCAAGAACACATTATAAATTAGAACAAAAAAGAATAGATTTATAATATCTTCCCTAGATAAAGCAAGCCAGATAACAAAAGTTTATTATTGGAGCAGATTTATGCACATAAATGCGGTGTCTGAGAATTGCATGCTCAGTGTACTCCTGGCTGAAAGAAGACATTAACCAAATTTAGTGCAAGAATGAGCCGTGCCTTCTAAGAGGCTGTACAATAAATTATTGGGACAATGCATCAGCTGCTGTGGGATGGTTTTTGTTACTGGAACACTTGAAAGCAATACAGGAGAGCTTTCTAAAAGCAAGGCCTCAACCAAGGACTCCAAGGTGAATATAATAGTTACTGGATAAAATTCTGAGTCATGTAAAAGATCAGTTTTAATGATGGATACAAGGCCACCCCAACAAGGATGGGCAGGCCCATCTGGGTGCATACTTCAGGATCAATTCTTTCTCACTAGAATGTCCCAGGTGAACAGATGACCAGTGATGAAATTGCTGCCCATGGGTAGGTGCCTTATTTCATGTTGTTAATGGACAGCAGTCATTCTTCTATGATTTATGAGCACTTTGATTTTAAGAAATGCTCTTCCAGCTGAAGTATCTGATGTATGAAAACCTGGAAAACATATTGCAAGTTTTTCAAAATACACAGGAGACAGAGGTATGAGGATTAAAGACACTATCGTTTTCCCTGCCTCCAAGCACTAAGCAGCTGTCATGCCTTAGTTTGGTAGCAGCTGGATTGAAACAGTCACTGATCTGGGGATGGCTGTTCAACCAGATGTTTGCAATGTCCTTTGGGACCTTCAGGGAGAAAAATGGAGTATAATCAACAACTATTATAAATAGCAATGGACCCAAAGAGGCTCACGTACTCTGCACAGTATGTTCAGCATTCACAGAAATCTGTCTCTGCATTTGCTATGAGAACAGCAGAAGAAGTCTGAGAGTGGTCCACCTCCCTTACAGCTCTCTTAAGAGTCTAGGTGCTCTGAAAAATTGTGGGAATCTTTCCAGTCACTTCACAGAAATCTGAGTAGGGTCCAGATAGGGTAGAAGAGGAATCTATCAGTTTTTCCTATTTAGAGTCTTCCTGAGGAAGGTATTTGCCAGGAAGGGGTAAACCATCTAAGCAATTTTCCGTATCAATTTCAAGTAAACAGGGCTAACATGGTTACACAGAAACTATGCAATTACAACATGCAACATTCCAAGAAGGAATGGAAAGTTAAAAAGCAAGTTAAAGGAAATATTCCTGTGACATATATGAAGACCGATTTTGTTTAAAAGGGCTGTGCACTTTGGATGGAAGAGCAAAAGCTTAAACTCCATCCTCACTACCAGCTAGTAACAGTACAAAGTCTTTAATGTTGACTGGTAGTCCCTTGGGAGCTGTTATGACTTCAATATTCCCTTGATAAATTAATTTCTCCAAGATGTTCCCAGGGCTTTTGTACATTCTGCTTGTGGCTGCACTGATAGCAAAGTCACATTCCTCAGCTCTAAAAATCCAAGAAATACGTTGTGTTGCTTTGTGAGATTCATCTGGGGTGCATTAGAAAGCCAAGAAAGAGGACATGACATGACCTTTAGCATATAGCCTTCTGATTCTGAGGACATCTTTCCATTTCTGTGTTGGAGAAGTCCACAGCTCCTTCCTTCCTCCTCCAGGAAGGGTGTCTTGCACAACCCACTTAACAAGCATGACCACTTATTTGACCACACATGGAAAAGAGGTACCTGAAGGACAGCATACTGTGACCAGTGGTACTGGGTATTTGAATGGATATTAGCTGCATGAAACTCACCTCACTAAAATACAGATACCTTATTTTAAAATACAGATACCTTATTCTAACAGGACAGTCTACAAACACAGCCCCTAGCCTGCTTAGGTGCCTAAGACATCACTGCTGCCTGTTTCCTCTGAAGTTCTTCTATGCAAAGTCTTGCTCCTCTGCCTGATCAGAGATTTTGTTGTGCTGGGTTGATCTGTGATCGCATATGTGGCTGGTAGGTGAATATTCCTGTCCTCCACAAAGGGAAATCTCCAACCACTCTCACCTGTTGCTTCTTCTTAGTGCAAATGCTTGCTTCAAGTTTGATCAAGTCTGAAACCGCTCATGATGGAGTTTGTTCCCTCTGTCACTTCCCAGGGCACCGAACCTGTCCTTGCCAGTCTGAAAATGGAGTAGGAGCCTTCCTCTGTTTCCAAGTCTCATGTCTCCAAACTCCATCTGTCACCCACCCCTGAACTATTATGGCTTCTGGCTGTCCCTCCTTTGGTGTGGTGCAGGTTCAGTCTCTTGCCTCTGCAGGGTCTCTGTACAGATCCTTTTAATCCTCCTGGATGCAGCTAAACCTGCTCACCTTCCCTGGCAGCTGCTTCAGGTGCCAAGTCAGCTCCTCAAACAGAGCGTGTTTCTAGCAGGAAGGACAACATTACTCCCAGTCTCAGAAGCACCTTATGGCCCAAGTCTTGGCTGGCCATATCCTCCCTCTGAAGATCCCTGATTTTCCAGAGACAGTTTATCCAGTTTATGAACTGGACTGTGCCCTTGGCATGTTCACTGTTGTTCTGCAGCCTCTTGCTCTCCTAAGAAGTTTTTGGGATACTTCTACACCCCATTTTGCACAAGGTGCTGGATCTGTTAATATGACAGCCATGTTCCTGAAGACATGAGTCCTCCAGAGGTTCAACAAAGGGAAATGACAAGAACTGCACCTGAAGAGGAATAACATCAGGCATCATGGTGGGCTGAAGCACTTTTATGCCTGAAGCATATATCAGTTGAAGGAATATTTCTTATTTAAAGGAAAAATACAAGCAAACTGAAAAAAACCCAAGCAAAAAAAAAAGGCAAAAAAGCAAAAAAACCAACAAAGTCTGAATAAAGGCAGTGGCAAGACTATTAATCATAGTAGATTGGATGATCTGAAAAAAAACCCAAATGTCACATCAACATTTCTGATGATATTAAGCCCCCAAAACGATGTTCTCATGATAGTTACTGTGCCACAGATAACAAAGTGAGTCAGAAATTTGAAATACATCCAGAAATGAAGGGGGGAGGCAGGACAGCATCCAAAAAAAAATTAAGATAAGGGTTAGTTTTCTCCCATGAGCTCATTAAATTGGATCTTCTGGTTGCAGTTGTCTGACAGCAACTTGACAACTGGGAAAGGGACAGTTTCAGTACATTTGTCCTCAGTATTGGCCTTAGCTTGTTAGATTCCTGGAGAAAGTAAGACCAGGTCCCAGGTTGATAATGTATTTCATCCCCCAATTTAACCTCTCTGAAAATATTACCCATTTCAGCGTTGTGATCAATGAATGGGGCTTTTTTTTGTTTTTTGGGGTTTTTTAGGTTTGTTCCAAAGGGTAGCAAGCATTGTTGAATGTGAAGTTATCTCCTGGAGAACCCTCTGCAAACCTTCTCTGAAACTATGAACTCCAACACAATGTCTTTGTTTCTAACCCACAGTGCAGGACTGAGTAGGCAAACAAATAGCTTTTACCCTCTCTCAGCTTTAAATGGACACCTAGCACTTTGCAAAGCAGTGACTCTAAAAGGTGGCAATCAAATCTAAATGCCCCCCTCTATTTATCTTACCAAAGCTGTGTTTCTTCCTCATGGGGTCTAGAGTAATGAAAGAAATTTATGCAAAATTTGCTCGTATTGCAGGAACAAAAAGGGCGATGATAAATATAGTTACAGAGCACCGTGGAATTTGGCCCTTGGTTCCTATTACTGACCTCTCACATGTAATGGAAATTGTCATTATATTCCCATCACCAAGTAGAGTTTTTATCTGGACAAAAATTATAGCAGTTTTGTATGGTTGTGTTTAATGGCTGATGTTAAGTATTCAGGCTCTTTTCTCTTTGTATCTATCTGTTAATTACATCATTAATTGGCCTACAGATTCTTGCATTTTCTCTCTTTTCACTTTTGGAAGAAAATGGTTATTTTCTTTGACCTTAAATCCTCCAGCATTTCATCAGTATCCCTCTTGTTCTCTGCCAAGTGATCATCTCCAATTACAGCCCTGATTGCAGATTTTCAAAGGTCACAATGAGAAGTAGCGTTCAGGGGTAGAAAGACTGGCTGGCCAGCTCACCAAAACAGGGGGATAACACCTTCCCAAACAACATACAAATGTCACGAGGCAGTATTAAACTAATCATATTTAAAATTCTATGGTGCTGTCTTAAATTTCAACAGAATTATGCCTGAAGTATATTAAGTGACAGGCAGCCTAGCCTCTGTGAATCATTTCCGTGTATGTACTTGAACAGTGTCAAACACAGACCGTCCTTTATCTAATGATCCCCCATTAGATCCTGTCTGCCTACCACAACAAAAGGACCATAACTTTTACGATGGTGTTCTAATCTCACAGTAATGGTAAAAAAGCGTAGTTCTTGACCAGAAGTACTTGGAATCTGGTCCATTACTTCTTCAAAGTTTGCTTTTATTTTAGATAAAGATAGTAATGCTAAGGGGTTTCAGAAGCCTGATTTCTCTACTCCTTTTATTCTAGTCATATATACCTGGTTACTTCCAAGACTACCATCAAACGTTTGTGAGATTCCATGTTCAGGAAGACAACAATGAATTATAAACACCAATTTGACTAATTTGGCTTCAGAGGCAGGAATGTCTCAGGTGCTAGAATTAGTCAAATCTAGACAGCTCCAGATTTCATGGGCACCTCCAGACAGAGGAGAAAACCAATTTAGTTGGAGGCATCTTGTATGCTCGAGTTTCCCAGAAGTATAATTAATTTTGAATATCAGCAGAATGTTGCACATTTCCTGATCTTGGCATAAGAAGAATATTTCAAGGTGAAATACTTGGGCTCTGTTCACAGCTAGCAACAGCAGAGCCACAAATCAGTCATGCTGGGCTTCAGCTCATTTAGCTTTTAGTGCCTGCAATGGACATGTTGGCACGTGTGACAACACTGTAAGCTTTTTGCACACTTCATAGTGAAGAAGTTACACTTCAAGGACATGGGCTGTTTCCTACCCTCTTTCAGATATCTATTCAAAGAGGCAATAAATTGAGCTTGCTGTTTCCCTGATCATGACCACTGACACTCTGGCAAGTGACACTGGCCACTGGGTAACACGTATTGGCAGCCCTAGGAGAAGAGAGTGGGATATGTCCTCTAAAAGACGCAACTCCAGTGAGATCTTGGGTCCATCTGTTGTTAAAATTACTTTTGCAAAACAGCGGAGATGTGGCAGCTAAGGCACTAAAATACAGATAAGAACTCAGGAGGCTAAGAGCAATTTCTTCTACTTAAAAGGCAAAACATGAAAAAAAGCAAATTTTATTTTCAGATTATCTTCAAAGGATGGAACTCCAATGCATTTCCATCAACTGTTAAAAATGAATGATGAATCTGCAAAAAAGAATCTGAAGACTGTTCAGTGTAAATAACTGCATATACAGGGAGATAGATGAAGTTTCTAATGCTTCTTCTAAAAATTATTTTATTATATTTTCATCTATTATTTAGAAGTACTTAAGGCCTTTAGAGAAAAGAAAATCTGGTAGCTGTCCTGACACATTTAATAAAGTTGCCTTATTGTCATATTTCATGCCTTCTTTCCCTATCCATTTCCTACCAGTCACTACTCCCTCTTCTTTCCATAAATGTAAAAAAGAATTTCAGGTACTACAGTAGTAATTAGGCCATATGGATGACAGCAGGTCAGTGCTCACGCCCACATTCTACCCCTATTCACTTTACTGGTGCAGCTGCAGCACAGATCCTGGAGAGGAACAAGCAATACAAGAGAGCAGTTCATCATGTGCCGATTAACTTGCTCAGGCATCCTCCTGTAGGTACCTGTGTTTTTCCTAGAGCAGCCTTTTCTGACTAAGACAGCCAACTTACACGTGCTGGAGGGGAAGCAGATGAAAAGCAGCCTCACCTTCCATCTGTCCAACTTGAACACTGCTGTCGATACTAGGCAAGAAAACACAGTGGGAGCTATACCATAGATGTTTAATTGCCAATTGTCCTAAATTAGGGACCCAGATGTAAAAGGCATTCTTGAAAATAATTTTCAGTGAGCTTTGGTTCTAGAATTTTCATTAATCCAGATTGCAAGTAAAATTTTAGGTAAGCGTGCTGTCATTGTGTTCTGGCGGACACGAAGTGCCAGTAAGTGGATAGCAGATAACGTCAAATAACAGAATAGCAACCAATACACAAATGAAAAACATAGAGAATGTGATGAGAATTTTTTTACAACAGGCTGGAAGCAGGAGCAATATGAAAAATCCAGGAACAAATGTCGTTTTCACTGACTATGACATGTAGAGTAGCCTGGGCAGATGTGATTCCAATGTCTGCCTGAAAGAAGTGCCTTTTATTAACATTGTGTTGAAAGAAGGTACTTTCTCTACAAAAACTTCCATGGACTGTTCAATGTATTCATTGATTTGAATTGAATTGATTGAATTGAATTCATTGAATTGATTCATCAACATTCATTAAATAAATTGCCTAATTATGACAAGAAGTGTTTGCTGACCCCTAAAAAGCACATCTGTCCTGAAGGCAGTGTTGTAGGCAGCCATAGCCAATGATACCAAATGCAGTTATGTCCCCAAATTATCAGAGCTGTGTTTAAAAATAGGTGACATAGTGCCTGTTTCACAAAGAAGGGCATGAAATATGTATTATTTTTGGCTATAACTATTTGATGCTAAAACATAAAAGTAATTTCTGTGGTTCAACACACATTTTCAGAGTGTCTTGGGGTGACTTTAAGATGTGTATTCCCTATTGCCACTCTATGCCCAGACATGATTCCTGTGCCTTTCTGTGTCTTTAAAACTGGGTGCGAGAGAAAGAAAACAAAAAAGCCAGATGAACTTTTCAAAGCAGTTTGTGCTCCAAGGTCACTCTATCTCCTCTGTGTGCTTCTGCAGCAGCAAGAGCTGAGGAAGCACCCTTTCCTACTTTTCAGGCAGCTTTCAGCTCTGTTTTCTCCAGAGAAGGTGGAGAGTTAAACTTTTTTTTTCCCTGGAGCTTTGGAACTGTTCAGAACTTTCCACCAAGGCCCGGAGGGGGCCCAGGCCAACCCAGCTCCGAAGAGGAGAGAGAGAGAGACCACACCCAAAGAAAGGACTCTGAGAATTTACCAGGTTCTCTCCACAGCAAGAGCTTTTATTATTTAGTACTGTTCTTTTACCATTGTGCATTGTGTCTGTTAAATAAATAGGTTTTTTTTCCTTTCACTTTCCTCCAAGGAAAATTTTTCCCGAACCTGGTGGGGGAGGGGCGGCTGAAATCTGCCTTCGACTTTCATTTCAGAACTTCCTCCAAATTTGTCTCAAATCGGGACACAGAGGCTTAAAAGTGGCAAGATTCTGGCTGGACTATCAATGACATCGTGCAGTGGGGCATGGAGGGCTAGAGTGCAGAGCCTGGACTCAGGTGGTCACACAGCACCAGTGTGCAGCACAATGCCATGAAAATATAGGATATTGAGGGCTTCCAGGCAGTGGGCAGGGGCTGCCGAGGGGCTGCACTGGCTGCATCACCCGGTTCTAATGTGGAAACATAAAACCACTGAGGTCCTTCTTGCCAGGAAATGCCGAAAAAAGTCTATAAGGTTGAGCAACAAATCATACTCCAACCTTCTACAAAAAAGAAAGACAATGTGACTGGGAAAGGAAAGAAAAATGTATAAGAACTAGTAATGATTAGATGTGTTACTGACATTACTGTTTCGTGAAGAGATGAGGGAGCTTTGGGAAAATTACTGCTGAAGTTTGGGTTTGTCAACAGCAACATAATCTAGTCAGCAGTTCTTATAACACCAAACTGGGAGCAGCTACTGTTGCAGTGGAACTATCATTAAATCTCAATTACAAATTTTAGCTGTAATTTGACTTGAAAGCAGAATTGGAGGTGGAGACTGTTTTAATCCTCTTTTTTCACTCAAAATTAGATGTCATTTGGATTTTGCACCAAATCTTAGAGGATTCTCTGGTGCAATGCTTGCTGCATTCTAGTTTTTAAATGTTCACAGAGTCTGGCAGTACTTCTCAAAACTTTAGTGCTTGATATAAGAGTAAGAAATTGATGTGAAACGTATTTTAATTGTTTATTTTAAGCTTAATTTGTTTTTCAACCTTGCACTGCAGACCCCAGGAATGACCGCTACAGCTTTCTTTTTTTTAGATCACAAAATGTGTAGGAACTAATGTTAGGTCCAGAAGACGCATTTATTCATGCTTGTCTTGGAACATTTAGACAATAACCGTGAGAGAATATTCCCATATTTCGTCCATGATTAGGACCTCAAAAGAGAAGATAGCATCTGACTGCCTCAAAACACAGGCAACTGTGGCAGCATGGCAGATGCCATGCTGCCTGTTGGAATGCTTGATGATATGCAAATCTAGCCCCACACTGTATGTATTACACAGTACTGGAGGATTGTAAATGCTAGAAGAAAAAGGTCACTGTGTCACTTTCAGGGTAACTACTAGGGAGCAAGGCTGATTTCCTTGAAATGTGGAGTCAGAGCTCTTTGATGAATGGATTGAAGAGTTCATTTTTATCTACACTACAGAGAGTCTGGATGTTTACTCTTCATTTTCTGTGTGCCCTTTTTTTCCTCCAAAGGAATAACAACAACAGTAAAAATCCCTCTTCTGCCCGCAGAATTTTAAAGGATAAGAGGACTTTTCTAGCTTAAATAGCCCTACAAGTTTTTCATTTCTCGAAGGACTATCCTCTGGGGGTAAAAGAAAGCTGTATCCAGGAAAGTAACTAAGTATTTAAAAGGAACTAAATATTTCTCCTTTCTGTTTCAAAGCCAGCATTTTTATAAAACCTTTGAATGGACCCTGTGCAAGGATGAAATAATCCCATAAAACTATTCCTAAAAGTGGCATAATTTTTGATACAGCATTCATAGCTTCAGCACAAACAGGATGGAAGAGAAATGTTCAGAGACTGAAGAGAAATGTTGCAGATAAACTGAAACTCATTGATGTAATCCTCCGGTTTAATAAGCCCAAAGACATACATAAATAATTGAACATCGTATTCACCTTCTGGCTACATTAGTTTTAAACTTGCATCTGTTAACCTTGAAAGGCTAAGACTTATTTTTTACGAGTGAAAAGAAAACTGAAACTGTCACATAGCATGAGTATACCAGCAGCTGCTACTTGTGTGAAAACACAATCAGTTTTGAAACCAAAATAAACCCAAAAAACTTCACAGATCACTTTATAGCTGGCTTTCAGATAAGAACTCGGGACTGAAGGTGTTGTCATCTTGTTGGACAGGGTTTATGAGGCCTGACAGAAATACAGTCCACGTACTCAGGTGGCTGCCAGCTTTGAAAAATAGTACCATTTCTGGGGTCCTGTCAGACCTTATCTGCAAAGCTTCTGCAAGCTCCAAAATTTAGTAAATTTACTAAATTAACCGTTCTTCTGTCCCATTAAGAAACTTTGGTTACTTCTCCCATGGTAATGAATGTTTGAATTCTGAATCAAGGCTGCTCAGAGGTCAGGTATGGCTCTGCTTCCATCTCTCCTGATGTGGAAACTCCAAGGGCAGGGAAGAGTCAATAACCAACACTTTCCACAGGAGATGAAGAGGGAGCAACATTAGCCAAGTGCTTTAGGAAAACTGTACTGTGCATAATATCCTCTTACCTGAAGATTGTCACTTTAGTCTGCTCAGAACTGCAGGGAAACAGAGAAGACAAAATATTCTGCAGCAGTTAACCTAGAGTGGGTTTTCCATTAATGTATTCTTCCACGGGCCACTTAAAGTGAACTTGAATTAGACAGATCATGAGACTGGACTTTTTTTCCCTGGAAAAGGGTAACAAAACTGACCACAGGGAAGAAGGAGATAACTGTCCTGCATTTTCCAACCCTGGGTACTGTGGTTCTTCTTTAGACACAGACACCCAACAAACACAAACAGGCAGCTGCAGAGAATATTTTCATCTGGTGAGGCAATAGTAGAGTAACTCCATGGCTGGGCAGATAACTAGAAAAGGCATCAGAAGACATCAGATCAATTTTTTATTTACAGAATATTTTCTGAGAACAAAGAAAAAAAAAAGAAAGAAAGAAAGACAATTTATAAAACATCCTTAGGTTTAAGTTGTTTGGGGTTTTTTTTGAGGAGGTGGTATTTTGTTTTGTTTTTTTTCTTCCACACATATTTTGTTTGCAAAATGTGACTAGATCTTGAATTTTCTAAGCTTCCCACTACAGCTGTCCTGAATAGAAACTCATTATTATTAAATAAAGAAAGTAAAAACAATGGATTTTAGAGCAGAAATTCAAAGGTCCTTTATATATATTTTACATATATATATATATATCTTCATACATTGATAAACTGTGTGATGTTTCAATATACAGAGTAATAATAGGCTGACATTCCTGTTCTGTTGTTTTAATGGAATTTTGGGAAGTATTTCAAGAATTCCTAAGAAATTGGTGCACCTCTCTACCTCTCCCATGCAATAGACAATAATAGGGAATAAATAGGGATAAAACTACTTACACTATGCTGGTGAGAGACAGCAAACATTTCCTAATCCTTTGTGGAAAATCTAGGAAACATTCCTTTAACTCTGAACTCAGTTTCTAGTGAGAAAAATTTCCAGAAAGAGAAAGGTTCCTTCAAAGGGTTGCACGAGGCAAGATCCCTTAATGGGACCATGGTTCCACCTCTGGAGAGCAGCATTTCAGCTGTGATTTATTAGACAAGTTGTTTACAGACTTTGTCTGCCAGCATCTGAAATTTTGTTTGCCACTGCAGATTCATTTGACACAAAAACTGTAAATGGTATCTAGAGCTACATGTAGAAGAACATCAGCACTGTGACCACTTCTGTTTCTGGGCCTTTCATTGACTGGGGAGGAAATATCTTCCACCTGAAGATGGCAAGACACCGTGACAACCATACCCATGAGTCTGTGACAGGTTTCTTTTTGAGTGGCTTCCCTGAGATTTGTCCCTCTCTGTTCATTCCCAGCATCTGTATGCTGCATTTAGCATGCAGCAGATGCCTGCTTTCTTGGGTATCTAAAGAGAATCCATTAAATAACCACTCTGCTACAGCCATGAAAAGAGCTTTTTCTGATGCCTCAGAAAGTGTGTTTGGAAGCCATTGCTAGCAATGCATGTCAAGCAAAAGCATGACTGAGTATTTAGTGTGGAAAAAGCATCCCTTGGGAGAGAGTAAACTCTGTTTTAGAAAAGCAAGGTTTGGTGTGAGGTGAGCTCTAGGGACATTTCCTTTTCTTTTCCTCAAAACTTCTCACTCTAGTCTTTCTGCAGAAGCTTAACTCCATGAACAAAACCCACAAATCTCTGTTTTCTCACTCTCCTCCCCATTACCTGGCACTCAGCTTTCTGAAGTGCAGTAGGGGATGCAGAATACTAGTTGAAGTATCTTCTCCTGGCTAATGTGGAACGACAACAGAGAGCACATCTGGAAAACACAATGAGCTGGATCCCCCCAGAACTGCCTTATGGACCCTACATTAAGCATCAGGTTGACAAAAAGGCCAACCTGACAAAACAAAAAGGCCAACGAGTGCCCTGCTAACAAGTGCCCCAGGTTAGCTTGTTGAGGCAGTCAGGAGAGGAGTGACAACAGAGCCCTGTGCCTGAGCCTGTGAGCCAAGCCAGGCTGGGAACAGCAGCCAACCAGGGCTTCAGTCTTCTTAGAACCCCACTGAGGGGGGATGGTCTCACGAGGGATATCTGTCTTGGATTTGCTCTTTGGGACTCATGGTTATTTAGGAGTTAGCCAGTGGCTTCTGACAGGATTGTCTAAGGAGGATCGGAGTAACCACATAAAAATATTTTTGTCTAATTAGCAGCTTAATGATATTTTGCCATGAGTCTGGAGCAATGCGGCTCATTGTGTGGGAGTCCAGACAGATATAATTCATGTTTTGTTCTGCCTGTGAGAGAAACCTTAAAAGTCTGAGGAATTAATTCCCCTTTGGGCTGAAGGATAATTGGATAACAGAGCCTGCCATTAAGATAATCACTGCAGATCTGCTGCCTGTGCCATTTCTGGACAGTACCTTACAGACCCTTCCTGCTTGGCAATGCCTGAGAGCATTGGTCTTCAGTTCCCAATCCTTCCCATCGTCTGCACAGGGAGACAAAGAACTCCGGGGCCAACAGTTCTCAGCCTTCACAGTGGATGATTGTTGTGGAGTCCTTCAAAGCCAAAGAAATGCTTTAGTTCAGCTCATTGTTTGGAAGGTTAACTATGGGCTGAAAGACCTGATCTACAGTTTTCAAAAATAACAGCCATTAAAACTTAGAATGTGAGTTTCGGTTTAATACCCAAGGAAATTGATCTTGTGTAGCTGCTGGGAGCTGGCAAGTTCACATGTGACTGGGGAAGCAGAGAAGGAGTGAAATCAGGCAAAATCACTGATCTGGAGCGAAAAGATGGGGCTCTTACTGAGCCAAAGTGGCTGAGAAGAGAACTTTGAAAAGATGTTTGGTGTCAGAAGAGCTTCACCACTGTCCTCTCCAGCTGCATCCATTGGCAATATGCTGATCCCTTGCCCCGTTTCCTGCTTACCCTCCCTGAGGGATGGGAAGGGTGGGGAATGCTGGCCTTTAAACCAGTTCAGTTTTCAAACTCACTCTTTACCCCTTTCTCCCCAACTGTTTCCTGCTGCCTTAGAGAGATAAACTTATTTTATTCCTAAATAAAACTTACCAGCTCAGAAATAATTGATTATCTGGGATCAATCAAAATTACTTTCAACCTGAAATTGCATTCGATGTTTTCAAGTAATGTGTATGTGTGACAGGTTAAATACAGCAAAAATATTGAAAAACAGAGTGCAACACAAAATGTATTTGCCAACATGTAACATCAGTAAACCAGCAGATCAATAAACAATTTTTAGATTATGAAGAGGCATCAACCTTCCTCGTGTGTTACAAAGTTCTATTTGTCATCAAATATTTCCTACTGTTTTCTTTTAAACATAGCAAAAGCCAGAGTTCTAGCAACTAGCACATGGCCTGACAGTCCCACAGCCCAGATTTTAGGAAAAAGCACACTGAACAGATTTGCCAGACTGGTTGGAGTGGAAGTGACTTGCATGTTGCTTTCTGTGACATTGCATGACTTAGTGTAAGAACTTACAAACATCAGGAGAGGTGTTCAGATTTTCCTGTCCTATGAAATTACACAGCCTGGAATAGCAGTTCCTCTTCAGGGATGCTACTTCAAGGCCTGCAGCTCTTCACATCACTTTTTTGCTACATTTTCTAGTACACAGAGTTTTGCAACCCTTCAACTACTGGAGCTGAAATTTTGAAGTAAGCTTCTGCCTGTCATCGGAGCTTACCTGAAATCAACAGAAATACACTTTTTTTTAGAATTAGATTGGGGTGAGGGGATAATATGGTGCCAGCCTCTTCTAAAACAACACAGATGAGCTTGGCTTTGAAATTCTCTCAACTTGTGCTTCAAAGGAGGTGTGCCTTGTTCAGCTTAGTGCTTCACTTCGTGCTGCCAGTATCAACTCACATTTGACCATACTCTGCAGTTTTCAAAGCCTGCAATATACATCTACTCAGCTGACTCTACCAAGAGCTGGTTTCTAAACTCTTCAGACTTTTTGTATGGATGGGGTATATGCAGCAGAGAGCTTATCAATATCTATAGGCAGAAGTGGTGTAAAGTAAGAAAACTGGTTCTGGATTTGTGGTGTTGGGGAGACTTAAATGGACACTGCCTACTTAAAAAAATGGGCACTGGAGAAAGGGAGGAAGAAGTGGGATATAATAACAAGAAGAGACAAACTGATAAGTGGATTTTGGTTTAGAAACTTAAGAGTTGGCAAGAGGATATTAAAGGCAGATGGATAAAGGCATCAGGAAACTGTGCTGCTGGAAGGAGGAACTGGTCAGACAGAAGACCTATGATAATTAGAATGATGGGACTGAAAACCAGAAATAGTTGGGGAAGGAAAGGTGAGGTCCTTTGGAGATCCAAAGAGACTCCAAAGACTGAGAGAGGAGACTGATGGAGACTGGCAAGGAGGAAGCTAGAGGATAAGGCAAGTACTTGGGGATGAGTTAAAAACCAAGGAATTTTGTTCCCAGCTGCTGACTGCTGCTTCCTTGTCTTTTGGGACAGCTCTAGGAAAAGTTTATGACTGCTAGGTCTCCATAGACTGACCTGTCCTGTGCCCAGCTTAGCCTCTGTTTGTGTGTGACGATGTTCCCATGTCCTCCAGCACCTCAGCAAACACATGAGAGGAAGTAGATGCAGGATGGTTCCTATCCCCCCACCTTTCCTTTGATTGTAAGATTATTTAGAAGGAATCTGGCTTATATGGGATTTCTACATAGGCAGGAATAGGCTATTTAATGCAGTTATCCTTTCAGCCTGAGAGGAGGGGAAACTGCTGGAAAGGTGACATACTAACAGCTCCCTCAACAGCACAACTAAGAAGTTACATTCCGGGCTTCTGGCAATCTCTCTAAGCTTGCAACAGACCAAGTATTTCCCAGTTGTTTCCCATTTATTTCATCCATGTGCTGCTAAACATTTCAGAACAGCCAAGTTACAGAAGAGACATAGTTTGGGGGCTTAGAAGTTTACTTTTCAATTAATCCACAACATGTTTTCCCTTTCTGTATTACTCAGGTATGTCGAAGAACTGCTTCTTTTTCTCACAGATGCTTTTTTCCCTTCATAATGCATGAAGAATTCCTGTTGTCCCTGCACTGTTCCTTTAGAAAACAGATTTCCTCTCTTCTATAGTAAAATGCTAAATCCACTAGAGGGGGCATCTATCCTACCCGATCTTGGCCATACTAAAAGTCCCTCGAGTTCCCTTTGGCTTTTCAGACTCCTCCTTTCCTCCCCCTCGACTATCCACCCTACTCTACAGCTGGGTAAGGTCCTAATGTGGCCCTTTCATTGAAATCTTACCCTAACTAAATGTTTCCATGTGAAAAAATATTTACAAAGTCCAACACCTATATGGTTTTTATCATAATTGTTTTTAAGCTCTGTGGGAAAGTCCATCTTTCATCCAGATGCTTCCCCACCCATTTAACAAGACTAACATTGCACAGGAAAGATATGAACTTCCTGCAAGGTTCTTGTTATCATGCATTGACTCTATTGGTCTTTCAATATTAAAGTTTAAAAAAAACCGACAAACCCAACTAAATTATATAGGACCTGACGAAGTAGGGAACTGAGTTACAGGATAGAGAAATGGATTAGCATGTACCACAGTAATGGGTGTATCTCAAGGACTGAAGACATTCATACATAAATGTCCTTTTAAACTTTGAGGGGGTGGCACCTGGCCACAAGACTGCAACAATACCTTTGAACTGTCCTTTTGTCACAGGCTGCAGCAACTTTCTGTCCCCTATAGCTGTGCAGAATATTACAGGAGAAGCTTTGTATGTGGCTTCCCCCATCAGTGCTCCAGGCTGCTGCATCTCGTTGAGATGGAATTGTGAGGCATGACTATTCAAAGCTTGCACCATTCTTCAGTTTAGAAAGCACTTTGTCAATGTAAAATAATATTACTGTTTCCCACCTCAATATAAAGTGTTCACAAAATGAAAGAGTTTGAAAGAAATACCAAACAGCAACTGTATCCATCTCTCCCCACATCCATCATGTTAATTTAGAAACTCAGGAAGGCAATAAAAGAGCACTGAAAATAGAACTTTCATACAGAGCCCTAGCAGTACCTGTGGTCTGAGGTTTACCACACCCCACAAGGCCAGGGAAGGATTGATCTACACAGTGCAGTTCTAATGATTATTTGTCAAACCTGATTTCCATAATGAAGGTACTGGGACTAATGTTTTCCTGACAGATTATTCCACGCTTTCATAGATAACATTTTCCTGTTGTTCAGACTAATTTTTCCTCTTCTCTGTTCTGCTTCTCCATTGTGTCTCAGATGAAATTTCACCATAATTCAAGAAAATTTTTGTTCCAGCTTTTTTGTCTGAAAATATTATGGAAATTTATCTTTAATATATTTCTTCTCTATAAACCTAACTTTGGAAAAAAATGAATTCTGTTCAGCACATATCCTAACTTTGGTCCTTCCACCAAGAATAACAGATGTCCAAAGTTTCTAGGAAAAGCACTTTAGTATACATCAGAAAGTAGAACCCATCTGGAGCTCTCCAGTGCTAGACTTACTTGAATAACAGTGTAAGCTGCCTACGCTGAGTGCTTTCCAAAGCATGGCAGCAGGGACAGGACTCAGGGATGTATGGCAGAGCAGAGGGAGAGTTGAATGACTTCGGGTGGTGGCTCCAAGTGTCTGAGCAACCACAACTTTATTACGGTTTTCTGTGACAGGAAAGACCTAAATTACTCCAGATTAATAAAAGCTGAACCCCAACCCTTGTTACAGAAGAAACAATGAGAAGAATAGTTTAGCTTGTGTGTTAAAGTGCTGCCAGCAATCTACAGACTGGACCAGAAAATTTTGTCTTTTCTTTCCTGTACTGCTCACAGGTGAGAAGACTCTGACCACAATGGTGTGAACAGAAGCAAACAGGAGCAGTAACTATTCCCCTACTACTGGTCATCAGGTATCATTATGTTCCCAGAAGCGTTACCCACCCCAGCACAGTCAGAAACACTGGATCTTACTCTCCTACTCTGTTCCTTACCAAAACACAATAGGAAAATATTTAGTGTTAGAATATGAGACATTTGTTTAGCCTTTTAGCTCATATTGCACATTGAATTTCAGTAGGCATCTGCACTGAGACCGGGCTGGGAGAGACACAGCTGAAGGGAACTTAAGAGACTGGCTCTCAAAAGACATTGCTTTATATTGAATTTTCTGAAGAAATATGAACGTACTACATGCAAGACATTGTATAGCATACAATGTTTCAAAACAAAATATATTCAAAATTAGTTTTCGAAGAGCAGACAAAAAATCTCAGAATGTATTAGACTGAAGCACAAAATGTGATTGAAAGCAAATGGCATGTGATAAATTCAATATACAAAACTAAATGAGATGCCACGGTCAAACGGGAGAAGTCATACTGTATGGAAAGAGGGGATACCAAATTGGAGAGGACAAACACTGATCTGAGTATATGGCACTGAAACACTGACATCACTCAGCAGATGAAAAGAGTGGTGTGAGCTAAGGCAAAGGACAGAAGGGAAGCAAATACCCTCTGATGCATACAAAGGCAACATGAAGGCCTATCAGGTATGTCTTATCTATAAACTATTAAGATACTGATGGAAAAGAAGTCTGGTCTGAAAGCTGTGTATCTACCTCAGACTTCCAGAAGAGTTTTGTTTTTAAGGCTTTTGAGAGGAAAAGTCTCAGAGAATGCATGCAAATGAAGCCTAAATGTAGTATACTATGAGAGACTATGATTTGCTACAAAAATTTGGTCCAGTCACAATGCACCAAAGTACACTGAGCAATACGGTGGCAAATTATTATCTCATTCACTTGATTCTGATCAAAAGGCTTTTTGAAAATATTTTTCTAACATTACAAAGCATAAATGAGAGTTTACCTGAGAAAAAGGAACTATATTAGCAGCTATACAGAACTATATTAGCAGAAAATACAGAAGCAAAAGAAAAAAACCCTCCTGTGATTGCTTTGAGAAATCACAATCTTGTAGTCATGAAAGCAGCATTTTCATTTCTAGATAAAAAAGGAGACAAAGAAAGTTTGACACACTGCTAGCACAGCAATCAGTGCAGCCTGTGTCACACTCATGTGTATTCTTTCTGCACTCACAGGGATATTTTCCTGTTCACAAATTTTACCAAATCTCCCCTCCTCTGAGCTGCTATACAGGCTGTAGTGCACAGACACTCACATAAGGCCTTTGCAGACAGACCTGAGATCCCTTTCCGTGCAGCCTGAGAAGGTCAGCTTGCCACTGAATATGCCTGGGCTGCAGCTAGGAAATCCCCAAACCTCTTGGTTTGAAGATTTGCAGATCATCAATGGGGAGCAAAAACGATAGAGGATTTGAAGATAAAACTTGCCAAAATTGAGTCTTCAGAAAGCTACTTCAAGTATTAAACACATTCACTGGAAGTTTTTTAGGTTTTTTGCTTTCATTGCTTTGGAACTGATAGAATAAGGGGATGCATGATGTGGCTGTGGGGCGGGTTCTCCTTGCAGTAAAAGCCTGTTTTATCCCAAGGGTCGCAGGTGCTACGACTATCAGAGGAGAGTCTGCCCCGCTGGGTTTTTAATTCTCAGGCAGAAACATTTCAAATCCCCCGCTGTTGGGATGGTAATCTGAGCCTTACTAAACTTTGCTTGTACTTAGATACCCATCTCCTGAGTGATGTCTCCTTTTTGCAGCAGTCATCGCCCCAGCTTTCGGTAGCAACGCGGATTGATCTGCAAACAGAAGGAGGAGCTGCAGACCCCTGCTCCCCTGGCTGGCGGAGCTGTGGCCACCGTGGGAGGCCAGCACAATGAGCCCATTAAAATGCACGAGGCCAGCCAATCTGCAGGGCATGGGAGAGGCATAATCAGCTTTACCTTCTCATTGTAATGCTTAATAAAAATGGATAATAAAGCATTTGGAGTACTGTTGAAGCAAAATGCTTTTTAAAATGAACCTGATAATAAAAGGCTCAGTGGGCTTTCTTGAATCAAGTGGCAGCCTCAAGCAATCAAAAAGAATTTCCCAAGAGCTTGCTTAATAAAGGAATAAATGGAAACATTTACTTCACACAGCTCATTCTCCTCATCTTCTGTGGTTAACTGTGTTTGTTCTTGGGACCCATAGGGATGCCTTCCAGCCCCCTTGGAGTAGTAATATCCAGCACCCCTTTGTCAGGGCAAGCTGCTCACAGACACACAGGCTGCTTGGATTGCAATGCAGAAACCACCTTGGTTTATCAGATGTCCAGGAGAAGATTAAGAAACCTTCTAGCTAAGCAAGAAGAGACAGATAAGGATCAAGCCTTGTTTCTGTCAGTTCTAAGTGCCAGAAATGTCACCTATGGAGGGTGGTGGGCAATAATTGCAAATGCAGGGCAGTGTGCTCTTGGACATGCAATGTGAGTGGTGTGCATCTGAAGGACATATGGCTATGAGAAACTTAGGGTAGAAAAAGGGTGTTTAAAAGGCATAAGCACTGTCTTTATTTTCCAGATCCTTTTAGCTGTCTCTCAGGCCACAACATTTGGAGGGCTATTACACAATGCAAACAAGATATTTTTGTTATTATTTTATTATACTCAACCATTTTTTTCATTTAAGATTGCATCCTTTAAGTTCTTCCCTTTTTCCAGTGCCATCTGACTGGGTGGGTCCTCCCTGTAAATTAGGAGGTGGAACAGATCGTCAACTCAGGCCCACCAGTGAAGAGCTACCCTTCAATCAAGTACTATGCTTTGTCAGACATTGAATCCCTTCCAGCAGACACAGACTCTGGCATTAATCACCATAGATACGATAAATTTTTCTTTCAATGAGGGGAAATAACTTTTAGTTAAAAAAAAAAAAAAGCCTGATCTATATTCCATTAAAATAAATGGAAGTGCTTCCCTTAACTTAAAAATGGAAGATGACTGGGCTTTTAATTCATTACCTCATTTCATATGTAAAATAAGTCTGGCAAAACTTCTGTTTACCTGCAGTACTGAAACTTGTCAGGAGCTGTTACGTACTGCAGGGAAAAGCGTCGCAGTGCAAGGCAGCATGTTGAAGAGCCCACAGGAAGAAGAGGAACCTTCTGCACAATGATTCAGAGAAATGCTGACAGACCTCTGACACTACTACAGTCATGGTGAACTGTCACTGCGGCTTACTTTTTTTCCCCCTAGATGCAGTATTTATACACATAAAAGCTCTTGCTTTAAAATAATTGGTTTTCTCTTTTTCTTACTATCTTATTTCTCTGCCAACCGTCAGTAACAAATTGATGAAATCCATCTTTTCCTTGAGGATTATCAGAACATGTTTGGAAGAGACAGTCGGGAAGAAAGGAAGATGCATCTGTTTATGCATTCCAGTCTTGTGACAAAGTAAAATATTTAGCAGTTTGCTAATGAAGGTGGAAAATGGAATGTGTTCCACAGAACAAAGCAATCCTTTGAGAACCTGCTTAATGAGATGACGGTTAGTGGATGACACAGTCTGTGGTTTAAAGTCCCAAACTACCTGCGTGGAAGAAAAGATACAAATAAGAAAGAAATTAAACTCCCTTTTTTTTCTTTTTTCCAAACAGGAGAAAATAAGCATCAGGTCCAAAAATAAGAGAAACATGAGATTTACACCTACATAAAGAAAGAAGCTGCTCTCATTTAATACAATGTAGAAAAAAAAAATGTACCCAATTTACAATGGTAAGCTTCAAATCTGTTTGCTGCAGTTTAGTAATCTAATACATTATACTTAATAGCCTTAGAGTATGAACCCATATAACCACATAATATCCAGTATTATTCAGTTTGATCAAATTTAAATAGAAGGGCTAAATACAGACAGCATTTTCTCCAATGGAATTAACTGAATAAATGTAAGTATGACAAATACGGACACAACTCACTGCCCTGAACTGCCTTCTAGATTGAATCAAGGACAGAAACAGCCTAAGCATATGTGCTACTGAGTCAAATACTTATAACCAGAACAAAATTTAGAAGCATTACATTTACTTAGACTAAAAGGGTACAGGATCCTAGGCTACACTTTCTTCACAGGCATATTGTCTTCTTCTTAGTGAGTGAGAGATTTTGAAGCCAAGAAGTATTCAAGAATCCACTGTTTCTGTAAAGTTCATAAAAGACAATCTGGCACCTATTGCTCTTAAAGTGCAATTACGTGTTAACAACCCCCTAGAAGAAAAATGTCACCATCCAGTTCTAGAGGTCGTAGCTCCTACAGGCCAACAAGATCCTTTTACACCATCTCATAGTGTCTCTCTGGTCAGGTTTGCAGAAAACACTAATATTTACCTCATAATGATGGATCATTAAATGTTTTTTGAAAGCTGAGTAAAATTATTGTGACATGATGCATATAGAAGTTATTTTATACCTTTAAACTCCTCATGCCAGCAACTTTCATGATTGGGAGATGGCAACTGGTCAGTTCTGGACTTCCCAGTCATTTATTGTGTTGTGTCCTTAGAGGGTGAATAGAACTAATAGTCCTCTGTGTATCTGGCACTGAATAATCCTAATACCTTTTGCAGTGAACACAAAGTGAATGCTGATTTTCAGTGTAGGATGCAGTTCATGATAAACTGGTTACTTAATAAGTACTGCTAGTTTATGACCCCAACACATCTGTGTTTGCCTCTGTCCTGGTTATCTTCTGTCCATGTGTTCCTAGAGCATTTAATTTCTTTGTTAAGTGAGAGCAGGCATCTTAGCTTAATGTGTTTAACACTCCCTAATAAAGCTCACAGAACAGGAAAGCTGAAACATGCAAATACCTTCTCTGCTTTTTGTCTGATTTGGGTGTGTCAGAAGGAGTAGATGCAGCACATAGAGCAAGGGAATCTGTTTTAAGGATGGTTTTTAATGCAGTCTACATGTTTTGTTTATTAGAAATAATTCATATGAATTATCCACATTCAGAGCCAGTGACTGCTACTTAATTATGATGCTATCAGTGCCGAACAAAGAATGACTTGATGGAAAACAAAATCCTTCATACAATTTATCAGCCTGAATAACAATCCCAAACAATGAGAACCATAGACTGCCACAGCATGCAGATGGTGCTGAAAAGCCAGCTATCTACAATCAGTCCAATCAATATGGGTTTATCTTGGCAAGGGTGTTATTCAAAGCCATTCAGAAAGGCTGCCATGCTTCTTTTTTTTATGAACTTCTCTTTCCTTAAACGATTGCTGAGAGGTCTTTTCACTTTAACCTTACCATTTTCCCTGTACATGGCATAAATGATGTTCAGAAAAGTATGCTCATATTCTATTATATCATATGACAAACGAACAGAGACAAAGGAAAAAGAAGACAAAACCCACAGACTAATTGATAGGATTCAAAATTCCCATTGATTTTGACACAATGAGGAGGCTAAGTTCATAATTAAAAAAAACCAACAAAAAAACCATAGGAAAAGCAATGTTAAGGTTTCCTTGGCAACCTTACTTTGACTCTTTACATAACTTAAAAGATGGTCTTACATTCTTTTGTTCAGGCAATTCTTATCTGACATTTGATTTTTCCTCCCACTTTAATGTACGGTTACCATCCCCTACTTGCTGTTTAATCACTTTATTGAGGCAAATAAAACTGGCTTTTACAAATTCAGACTGAGGAAAAGGTCAGTGTTTTAATTTTCACAGAGCAATAAAAGCAACCTTTATAATATTTTGACTGCCTCATTTTTATTATTAATTACTATTATTTATTATCATTATTAATAATAATAATGAAATCTATATTTTTTCCTCTGTTCTGAAAGGTCTGCAAGACTGCTACATAGCCCCCAGAACCCTAAATCAAGATTAAAACTACTGCTTCATCCAGTTTTTCGCAAAAGCCCTTCTCACAGCTGGTCCTGCAAGGAGTTGAATGGTGAAAGTGTTTCATTTCCAGAGTGCTCTTAAGAGCATTGATGGTCAATAACATCGCATCTAATCAGCACAAAGAGGTACGGAAGGTCTGTCAGTCTTGATGCTTACAGTGAAGAATTGTGGACATCTCTGGGGACAGAAGCAGATCCTTGGTGATGGTGGGGAGGGAGACAAGAACAAAATGGTGAAAGGGACTCCTTCTCATCTCCTTGTGACAGCCCCGGATCTCTGCACAGCCGTAAATGCCAAGTTCAGACCTTTTCTTTCTGCACCTCCTCCTCCTGACCGAGGGCACTGCAGCAAGGGCACTTGGTCAAGTCTGGCTGCAGGAGACAAACTGAACAAATTTGATTGCTCAGTGTAAAGGAAAAATTATGTTCCCCATGAGTGAAATCCAGACCTGCTGTAATACAGCTGACATCAGCCAAGCTTCCTTCTAGGACTATAGCTAAATCAAACAAGAAAGGATGAATAAAAAAACAAAAAGAAAAAGAATGAATTTTTTTTGTCCTTTACTGCAACTTTGGGGAAAAATGCTCTGAGGTTTGTACAAATGCCCTGTTTTTTGTATGACACAGTCAGTGCTCTCTAGCCCTGTTCTTGATTAATTTTTTCTCTTTTTTATTCGTTAATAAGGAATTAGCTCAAACACGCATATATATTGACATAATTTGGGGTTGTCATGGCGATGCTGCTATACCAGGAATAAATGCAATGTGAAAGTATAGCATAATTATAATCAGGACTGAGAATCAAAAGGAAATATTTCTGAGACAGCTTTAAGTCAATACAACGCAAATACCTTATTTGTATGCATTTGTGGAGATCTTATTTTTATACCAGATCCATAAGCAGAAAGGGCATTACTGAGGGCTCACTGAAGTCAGTCAGATTCTCTCTGTTGATTTTAGTGATTGTTCTTTCAGAAGTGTACATTCATTTTGCTTCGAGCCTATGCCTGGCAAAACACAATAAGGAAATTTATTCCTTTCAGCATTTTCATTTTCAATGCTCTCTTAGTTTCATGCTTTGGGCAGTGAATATTGGGGCAGGTGCAGGTGAAGGGTGGCATTCTTACAGCCAGTCTGTGAATTCCCATCTTACCTTCATCTGCACATCAGGCTATGTAAAGGAAGATGTATGGAGAGGAGGAGGAGAGGGATGAAGTTTAAATGATTTACAGTCTCCTCCGTGCTGCCCTTGAAAGAACAATAAGAAACACAGACGAAGGGATGTGGGGAAATTGTGGCAGACCATGCACAAAGCATCACGGGGCAGGGAGGAGGACATATGGCTAATATGCCCTCAGGCAGCAGGTCTCACGTCTTAGAATTTCTTTTAAATAGTGTCATGATTTGGAATGTAGGAGTGATGGCATCAAGGTGCTTGAATTTTCTGAGCAGTAATAAAAGTCTGACCTTGATAATACAAGTTCAGGATAGAGGGTTGTCTTGCTTGTTACAGTAAGTCAGTCCCTTGCAAGTATTGCTGCTGAGATGTCTGCCTGAACATCAGCGACGCTTCTGACACACCCTTCATGGTTATGCCTCCTCCTGTGGCAGGTTTACCTCAAGTGAGTGTGGCAAAGTGTCCCACAGGAGAGTCAGAGAGACAAAAATGTCCGAGAGGACAGCGCAGGATGCAGAGCTCACACTGGTTACATGACAACTTCAGGGAAGCAAATTCCTTGTCATCATAGATGCAAGAAGAACCTGGAAAATGCAAGACCAATTATTAGGCTCTGTAAGAAAAAAAGGAAAACTGTTTGCCATTTATTAATATAGTGTAGTTTCTGTAGCAATTGCACTATTTCTAATGCTTGACAATTTTTTTTTTTTTGAGTGTGAAGTAGTTGATTAACACAAATTTCTGCAGAAGGTTTTCAAAAGGGGGGGAAGGGTGACTGGGAGGGGCAGTGGGAGGGTGAGGTGAGGCGAGAGATTTCAGTTTGAAGGGACCTATAACAATCATCTAATAGAACTGCTTCACTTCAGGGCTGACCAAAAGATAAAGCATTCAGGCACTGAAGGCATTGCTCAAATGCCTGTTAAACACTGACAGGTTTAGGGTATCAAGCTCCAGGAAGTCTGTTCTGGTATTTGACCATCCTCTTGGAAAATGAATGCTTCCTAACATCCAGCCTGAACCTCCCCTGGTGCAGCTTTGAACCATTCCCTACACTCTGCCACTGGAAAGAGGGAGAAGAGCTCAGCACCTTCCTCTCCAATTCCCCTCCTCAGGAAGCTGTGGAGAGCAATGAGGTTGCCTCTCAGTCCCCTTTTCTCCAACTAGAAAAGCCCCATGTCCTGAGCTGCTCCTCACAGGACATTCCTTCCAGCCCTTTCACCCGCTTTGTTGCCCTCCTTTAGATGCATTCAAGTGCCTTTACATCCTCGTTAAACTGTGGGGCCCATGTGGAACTGCAGATGGTCCTTGGGGTGAGGCTGCAGCAGCGCTGAACACAGGGGGACAATCCCGTCCTTTTCCTGGCTGGACACACTGTGCCTGATGCACCCCAGGATGGGCTCTGACCCAGGATGGGCTTTGCCCTCCTGGCTGCCAGGACTCACTGCTGACCCAAACTGAGCTGCTGGAGACCAGCAGCCCCAGAGCCCTCTCTGAAGGGCTGCTCTCCAGCCACTCCTCTCCCAGTTTGCGTTTGTACCCAGTGTTACTCTGTCCTAGGTGCAGGATCAGGCATTTCAACCTGTTAGATTTCAGTGCTGGCACAGCAGGCACTAAACACCAAGGTTTCTCCAAATATCTCATGTTGCGCTGAACACTCAAAGCCCTTAAGCAGTCGAAGGAAAGGAGAGCTAGATTTTTGGTTTTTCAGTCAGGTCACATTTTTACATACATATATCTGAGTGGGTGTGTGCAATTTTTACCACCATATATTTTTAATTAATCTACAATGCATAAAAAATCAAATAATATCAAATATTACCAGCAGTCTTAAATAGCATAGATAAAACTAAGTAAGAAATACTTTGGGTTGACAGAAGGGAGACAGGAAAATAACATATTCAGTGAGTATATTATCATTTGCAGGTGATTCTGATACATCGAATAGCAGAATTAGAGTAGCAAGTTGGTGTATCCAGAATAATCACTCAACGAGATAGGCTTCCGGACAATAAAAGCAGGTTTTTGGTTCAGGAATTGATTTTAATGGATATGGTATGGCTAAAAGGCTGCATAATATTTTGAAAATTGAGGGCTTGCTGCAAATGTTGTACTTTGCAGATGGATGATTCTGCCAAAGACTGGATGTCTGGTTTTCAAGGGGCAAATGAAACTCTGAGTGGCATGAAACTTTAACTTGTAGAACAGGCACAGCCTATTACTGCAGTACACTTTTTTGCAAAGAGGGGAAAAAGAAAGACATCAAAAAGCTTTCAGTCAGCTTTACATTAAATTTAGGAAACTGAGACACAAAATTGTTTTTTTCTTTCACAGAACATTGCTATTTAGGGGTCACTGAGAAGCAAGAAGGACTGGAGACTTCCATGTCTCTGACACTAGTTGAGGAGGGAAACAGATTTGTAAAAGAGAAATTACACTTTAGTGGCACTTGGGCAAACAAACTGACTACTAATTAGGCCCTGGAATTAGACTCCTGAAACAGGGCAGCAGTTCTGCTTTCTTCATGAATAGCAATTAAAATTTGACTGCATTGCTTTCATAGATCAGTTCTGAATACAGAGGACTGTGCTACTACACTCTTCATTCTATATGTAATTTATTTGAAGGGAAAACTACTAGATCGAGTACAGAAATTTTCACAGCCTACTCTTACTGGGTGCCTGCCATAAGATGTAATTGAGAAAAAGAAACCAATCCAGAAAAAAAAACCCTTAGAAAATTGAGAATATGTACCTGTAATGTCAGGTATATGACAGGTGTCAAGAATACAGTACCTTTCCTTAAACAGTCATTATCTTTTAATGTAAAATTTAACATAATAATGTGTATGAATTTGTAACCAAGCAATTAAAAGAATTTAAGTATATCATGTTAGGTTATAACAAGGAAAATGAATTGTAAATAGTAATTACAGTATTTGTCTATAAAAAGTAGTTCAGTCTATCACAGTATCACAAGCACTAAAGTAAAAATAAATTTTTGTTATAGCAATATTTCCAACATCACTGAAATCTGAATTAAGAATAAATTAAAACTATCTTAATAGCACGGCTTCCTCCACACTGCTGGACATTCTCTTGGATGTTGCCTACAGTACCACACTCCTTGCAGTGCTCCTGCCTTCTTCTTAAAAGTCGTTAATGCAATGGAATGATTTATTTGTATTTCTCAATTCTAAGACCAGAAGTTGTTGTTCTAAATACCTTATCTCGTTTCCTTTGTATGTAAACTGTGTATGTATTTTTTTTCCCAGAAGCCAAATTAAAGAATTCTGTGTTCTGTTCAAGACACCTCATCTCATTTTAAAGACTCCAATGCAATGGAAGATGTATCTCTTCACTATGTAATCTCTACAATTGGGAATTTATTGCTAGAAAATTACAGCTAATTTCAAGGTTGAATGTGATGACCTCAGTTTTAAGATGCTGATCCTTGTTATTCCTTTGCATATCAGGGAAAAGGAGAAGTTAATACCACTGTCTGTTAACTTTTTTCCTCAATACTGGTACTACTCTACGACAATAGAATAATTTCTTACCGTTATCATTTGCTGTCATAATACGTGAAAACTTCATAGCGCTGCTGCACCTTTAGAATCCCAAGCATTTACCTCTTTGTGATCCATCCCATCCTCTTCTGAACTGAGGGCAGCACTGCAGTAGCGATCTTCCCTGTGAAATGAGTAGACCTGCACAGCCATTAGGCAACATTGGATGGACCTGTTCTCTTCCTCGGCCTGAGGGGAAGTGAATCCCTGCAGCTTAGAGCCATTTCTGCTGCCTTGACTTTTTGACCTTGAGCTGCATAAAAATGCAAATGAGGAACCTTGGTTATCAAGCAGGGAAAAGAAACAGTGACTAAGCTCTATCTCTAAATACCTTAGCGGGCAGAAGGAGACAAAGGGTCGTGAGGGTTCCAGCCTTGGCCATATAAACATGATGAAATTAAATAGCTAGGTGCTGTAGCAAATGTATTTAGAGAAGAAATGAGATATTCATGTTTAACAGAGAGGATTACTAATGGCTGGAGACACTACCTAGAAGTGCAGTGGTTTGTCCAGTGGACTTTAATTACTTGAAGGCATTTAAAAAAGGAGTGCCTCCATCTTTCTCAAGAATTATCTATCCTAATTAATTTGTAAAATGTTTGGAATGCCTATATAGAAAAAGCTCCAAAATCAAACTACTCCTTTCCGACATTAAAAACCACAAACTGGGGGAAAAGATGACTGATAAACCCTATCCACTACTGGATAGGCATTAATTTCCTGATAAGTTAGCAAGTAACAAGGTGGATTTTACCTAATGCTTAATTTGTGGGAAACACTAAAGTAAAAATGAACAAGATACTTTCAAATATTACTCATAAAGTATTTTTACATGCATACAAACCCCCCCTGTCTGTAACAGGCAGTCAACATAAATTCAGATTTAAAAACTCTGTGCTGGAAAGATGTGGGACTGAGAAATTCCTAATGAGAAATCATTAAGGGATCACAGATCACAATCGATGCTGCTGTTCATCATGAGACAGAAAAAGAAAACAGACTCTACAAATCACGTGAGAAAGGTCCATGCGGCCGAGGAGAAATATCAAATGGCTTTATCCATGTAATGTGCCACATGTGGTTCCCTTTTGAATCTGTTGCCAGCAGTGAGTGACAGCTTCAGAAGCATGAGGGACTGAAGCATGGAGGCTCTCAGGTGTGAAGGCAAGCGCTGCTAAAGCATCCTGCTTAATGTGACAGAGAAGCTCCCAAAAGTCTCTCTGGGTATAACCGGTGGGTTTTAGCTCTGAATTTCACTACAGCTCGGAGACCACTAAGCTGCATAATATCCTGGCTGTAAAACTGAAGGAATGAAGTAAAGCAAGATGGGTTTGATTCTGTTTCTTTCTTCTCGCTAAGTGAAGTATACACCTGTTTCCTGGAAGTTCACACTAATACTGTTGAATTATAACATTAACAACACAAACAAAAGAAGGTGTGAATTTACTGAGGTGAAATGGGTTAGGATTTCTTGCCTTTAGAGTGAGGAGAAATTTTTGGAATTTGTCTCTAAAATTTCTTTAGGAGTCTAAAACCAGAATCTTAAAAACCATGGATTTTTAAATCTCCCCCATGGTTTGAGGCTTTTTTTGTTTCTTGGCACTCAGATTTTCAACTGTTAAGGGTTAGGATTTTTCCCTCAAACTTGATGCAAATACACAGAGGTCTCATTCCCGTTCTGAAAAATCAACAGGTGCTTGATGAATCGTCCAGGCATGAAATATGGTAGCTCAGTAGGTGGCTAGAACTGATGCATTTTTCCCTTTAAAAAGACATAAGCTTGATTTCAGTATGAATAACACCCAGCTGAACTAGCACTACAATTTTGTAAAGAGCAAGTTAGAACGAGATGATTCTTATCCCGCTAATGAGGATGTTTGGTAGATGAACCAGAAATAGAAGTACACTTTGTACACAAAGTTAAGCCTGCCGTGGACTTGGGGAGGAAGCAGCAGAGGTTTGAAAGCTGCGTGTGGGGAGTGCAGATGGCAAGCACGGCAACGCCCGGCTGCGTTTCCTCTGCGGCTGTGGGAGTGGGATCCTTGAGTGCTGAAGGTGAGGGTATTTCTGAATTGCTTCCCCCACCTCTTTCAGCTTTCCTGAGTCCAGGAAGGTGACAGAGGAGTCCTGCTTGCCCGTGTACTATGTACACAGGCCACTTTCTCCAATGAGACAGTCCAAGTAGCTCTCTACTGCTCGCATTCTCTGCTACCCTCCAGCATGGAGACATCAGCAAGAGTGAAAATAGGGCTTTGTTTATGGGTGGTGGGTCACTGCAGCTGCCCAGCTGAGGCTGCTGAGTGAGGAGTAATCTGATCTGTGTGTGACACGCAGAAGGCTCACTGGAGGGGAGATGTAAATTTCCTCACAAGCCACTCTGGAAAAGAAAGCAGGCAAGGACAGAAGCAATCCCTTAGTCCAGTGAAGGCTTTGCCACATCAACTCTTCTTTCTTACCTCCTGTGGTTTTGATTGTTATATCACCTGTTTCCTCTTCTGTTGCATTGGATTTTTTAGTTTTCAACTCTCTCCAGCATATTTTAAGAGTGCATTAAGTCACACTCTTTATTAGAGGCACAGCTTTGTCTTTGGTTCCCAGGCTGGCAGCTGTCACACCACATTATTTTGGAGCCCACATGCCACAGAATATGCACCAAAGCATGCAAGGCTTTGAAAGGCCTTCAGACCTCTAAATATACACAGTTGTGATACAGAGGAAAAGGCATTTACTTTGAGCTTTTATAATTTTGAGTAACAGAACACTGGTAATGGAAAGTAACTGGAATTTTGGTCAGGAATTTAAAATATGAAAATATAAAGTGAAATCCCTAACTCCTAATTTAGAGCAAATGAGCATTTTCATCTTCACGCTCTGGAGGACTTTTTTGTAAATATCAGTAAAAATGCCTCATTATCCTTCTCCAAGACTCTTCTTAAAACACATCTTGCCCTAATGTCAGGAACAAACTTACAGTGGTAAAACTGCTGCATGATACTTGTGTTGACTGATGTGCCACTGATTCCTTTTTGTTTCCATCTGCCTCTTTCCATCTGCCCCTTTTCTTGGATGGTAATGTCTTGAAAAACATTTTTTTATTTTAAAACTTTATTTTTATTCTTTGAATAGCACTCTGCATCTCCTATCATGCCTATTCTAGGAAGAAGAAAAAGAAGAAAATTTGAACACATTAGGACATTTGTATTGGCTCAAACCAAAGATATATCTCAGCAAGTCTGCTGCTCCAACAACAGCTATCAGCACAGGGATAGCAAAAGTAGAACTAGTGTTGGCATCCAGATTTGAGCAATCTGAAGCTTTGGGACTTCCTAAACTAGAGGTGTTATTTTTGTTTTTAGTACTCCTGGATGATGACATTTCCCAACTAAGTTTGTGGTGTTCATATTGTCCCATGAAAATGTGTCTCACATCTTAATTAGGCTTTATTTTGTTCATCTTTAAACTCTGTTGAACAATTTCATTCATTGCCTGCTTTGAAAAACTGTGGTAGCATGAACAAGATCCAGGGCAATATTGTCTAAGCCAGGTGCTGAGTCTGCAGTGTATGCTGCTGGCCCAGATCACTGCACCCACTGATTTTGGTGAAGTGCCTTGCATCTGTATAACCTTCATGGCTTGTCTTTCACGGCTTCTGAGGTATTCAGTGAAGTTCATAAGGGTGTTCCTGACTTCTATTCTTGAAGAAATGTCTACCCATTTTTCATTTCTCCTCACAGGAACAGGAACTGGTCATGTGAGGCAGTGTTTGAGGAGCCACAGCTCAGTACTTCCACTGTTGTGCAGATTGTCTCACTGCAGAGAGCATCAGCCAGTGTCTGTGCCACTCACCTCTGACCCATCACCCTCCTGGATGCTTGGATGTTTGTAGCCTCTCACATATGGGCATATACCCAGCCTGGCATGTCTGGGAAAGCAGAGAATTAAAAAAGTCTTGAATAATCTCATTATTTGCTGATCTTTGGAGCTCTCAAAGCATTGTAGTTGTTCAGGGATGTGAGGAAAAGCACCTTCAAGGCCACGATAAAATACATCTGGATGTGTTGATGGTGTTATAATGTTCTATATCTGAGGACATGTTGGAAGGACTGCATCAGGAGTAGTGGCTGAGTGTTTTAAATATGCACCATCTGCCTTTGCATGCCCTCTTGTTTCTATTATTGGGATACTGAAATCTCCTGTTTCTGTTATTGAGATCTGATACTGGGAGCAGGCAGTGTAGGAGAGACACATTATGCTCTCAAATATTGTCCTAAGGAGTAGCTGGGGCCTTGTGTTCCTTTCCTTGATGAGCACATTCAAAAGCACTTTTGGCGGTGAGAATACCTAAAGTTATATTCTTCTAAAAAAACCCCAGAACTAAAGTCAGAATCATCAGCCTGCCCTTTGGAACACTAGAGGCAGCTTCACTGTTTAAATCTTGAGTAGCAGAAACTGATAACAGAGTGTGGTTTATGTCACTCTTCTGCCCAGAACAGAGGATACTTCAGATGAACCAACATTATCATTGGGTCATAGAATGGCTTGGTTTGGAAGGGACCTTTAAAGATCATCCAGCACAACCCCCCTCGCAGTGGGGGTGCCCAAAACCACAGCAACACAATCTCTGTGAATGTGGGGTCTAACAGCAATTGCTCTGTCAAAAGTTATGCCCTGGGAAGTGAGACTATAGCCTGCTTCTGGACCAGTTAATACTGAATTATGTATGTATTATGAAAAAGTTCCAACTACAGTGCCAGTGAGAGAGCATAGATAAGGGGATGTTAATCTGCTCAGGGAAGACATGTGAGTTAATTCTGCTAAAGCTCAGAGAGGGCAAATTGTGAGCAAACCGATCCAAAACTTTTCTGCTCATCCTGCTCTTACCTGCTCAAAACTAAGAGAAAGAACTGAGTAGAGAGAATTAAAAAAATAGAATTAAGTGTTGACGGGTTTCATTGGGAAAAATAATTTCAATATACCCGTGTAGAAGAAACCAGAGACTGCAGAAGAACAAGATAAATTTGCAGAAGTCTGTTGAGGAGCCAAAGTCTAAGTACACACAGTAGAATTGAAAGTTGTGGGAAACATTGTTTGACAAAATTGCTTAGGAGAATATATTGAAAGGTACCTAGATGTGATAGAAAGAAGGGTGGAAATAAACAAACTGGCTTTTGGGAAAATAATATTTGACTGCAGGATGGTCTCAAAAAAATAAAAAAAACCCCAACCATGCTTAGAAGACTCAGTTTTATGATAAAGCTGAACAAATAACAACAATTTTTATTTTTATATTAATCAAAGTATAACAAGCTTAAGTTCAAATCTGATGAAAACAAAAGAAATTCCGTTTCCTCATTAAAAGTCTCCCATTATTTTAATGACAAGTTTACATTTTCCCATCAATTAAGTTTAGGTGAACATATGAATGAAATATAACTTACGTAAAAAAAAAAAAGATACATTTAAATTTTTTTTAAAAAATAAATCTTAAAAAATACAAGTTTAAGAGTGCAAAATATGTAACATTCCTTTTTGTGCACACAAATGAGATTTTGTATTTATACTTTCTATTTATGCTATTGCTGAAAACTATTGCAACTCTTAATTTCAGCCAGATTGTCTTCAGACATCTAGGCAAACCCTTAGAATTGCTCTACAAGAGGCAATTTTCAGAGACAGGAAAATCAATAGTTGGCCTTTACTGCTCTTTTTTACCTCATTTTGTGAGGTGACTAGTGACTTTTGTAGGCTACAAACACAATATTCCAGCAGTGGCTCTGGCAGACCGTGCCTGACCCGACCCTTACACCCTGTTGCACCCCTTTGCTGGTGTCTGTGTCACAGCCTTGTCCTGCAGTCCTCTCAGCATTTTGCCCCAGCCTCTGCCCAGAGGTGCTGTGTGGTGATTTCTGTCCTCACAACAGGCACAACCACTAAAGACAGAAATGTTGTTACCTCTTTCCTCGGCTTTCTGCAAATGTTTCAGAGCACGTTCACTTATATTGACCATTTCTATGACCAAAATGTCAAACTTGAATGTTTGATTTCATATACCCGAGTCCCTGTCGTGGAGATGTGACATTTATTCACTGCTACACTTTCCTGAGCTGGTAAATCCATACCAAGGGTGGTTTTGCTTCTCATTCTCTCATGCCTCGGTCTCAGTGCTGCGGACAGTCCCCTGGAAATGATTTCTGGTAGAGACCATACTGCTCATTTAATCTCCTGGGGTAAACTGCCCTTGGTACCATTGCTTCCAGCTATCTTCATTTGCTGTTGTTACTGTGCTATGAAGTTACTTTTTCTGGAATAATTATTAGTAAGGAGTTGTTTAGTCACACAAGATCTCTGGGAGTTGACTAGCCTGCTTAGCTACTCCATTATGCCAGTTTTATGGAGATATGAGCCACTTTTGTTTGTTTCTTTTCAGCAGAGAAGGAACAACACAAACCTGTACAAGCCCATGATGATATGGGAATTACTTGGCACAGCAGCAGAGGCAGAGCACAGCCTGGTGCCCGGGGCAGCCAGACCTGCCAGCCAGACTTCAACATAACCTTCTTGAAGAACTGAGGGCACCTCTGAGGGAGGTGAGGATGAGAAATAGGCACTTCCATATGATCCTACTGCTGCACAAAGAGGCCTTTATTGTTGTCAGTGAATATCAGACTGATGGGGAAAACAGATTTTTTTTTACTGCTTACAGAAAGGCTGTCTTTTCTGAGACAGTTTGACAAACCCAGGATCATTAAGGCAAGTAAGCAGCCTAAAACACCCTTTATCCTCATGTAAAAGGAGTCCACGAGCTGCCTCAAACACACAGAGGAAGGCTATTCAGGTGTAATTCTGGTTTTCAAACGATCCAGCCAAAATATGACAGACACAGATATTCAATATGCCAGTCATAACCTTCCCAATACATTTATGACTAAACAGAGCACTTAGGAATGAAAAGATTCTGTTCTCTCTCTTGCTGGGTGTGGGTAGGTTTGGCCTTATAGCTATTTATATAAATATAAATGATGATGTTTATTTTTGGGATGCCCCTTGGTATTAGGGTCCTCCTATGTCCTGGGACACATACAGGAAAACTACTGCTCGTGGACTGACTGTGGCATGGAGTGAAAATCACTACAGGGCACATCAATGAAGAATAAATATCTCCATGAAGGTTATTTGTGAGTTTTGGTGGGTCTGTGACGCCAAGTGAAAGGCTGCAAAATTTTACTGTCAAAGAAATAAGAAGGCTCATTCTCTGCTTGAAGGTACCTGGTAAAAATGCATAAAAATCTACTTTCCAAGAAAAATCCCTTGGCAAAATTATGGATTCTTAACAGAAGCTCGATTTATTTGTTCACAGGCTTGAAGTTTTTCAGGCAGAGTTATAAATTCATAACAGTTTTCCTGAGTGCTGAGATTTTGCATTTGGGAATACAAGTGAAATGCAAGATGTTCACAGTCACAATTACCATTGTATATTTATTAGAAGGGCTCAGAGTTGTGACAGCTTTTGCATATAAAAATCCAAGATATTTGTGTATTCCTTAAGAACATAGTTGATTGCACGTCTCTATTCTGCATTCAAGTGCATTTTAATCTCTGCTGACAATTTCTATCACAAATTATCCCCTATGCAATCTGCTATTTCTGATCAAATTTTGAAAACAAAATTTTCTGACTTTGTGCTGTGTATTAATAATAGATGTGATGCAATTTAGATGCAATCAAACATTTAAGCTAGTATTAAAAGAAAACAAGCAAAAAATGAGCACAAAATCTGGATAGTATGTCACAAAAGTGCGTAAGATTCAAGATCATGGGGAGTGCAAAGGAAGAGCAGTGGATTAGGAGAACAGTGGATTAAAGACATTATTCAGCTTTTCAGGGAAGGAATTGTTCTTTTTAACTGGTGTTCCATGGTGTTTTACAACAGCCTCAGTTCTTTCCAGTCAGTCAGGGCTGGGATAGGCAATGTAATAACTCCCTAGAAGAGATTTCTTGATGATAACTGCCTGACACTACTCCTATATGCTCTGAAGCCAGAGGACCACAGGCACTGGGAAAAGTCATATGAAAAAAAAAAGAGTGTGAATGTGTGAAGTGAAAGAGAGAGAATGACTCAGGCCATTTCCCCTCAGTGAGTCATCTTGAGTCCCAAAATCTGCCACTTGGCTGGACTTTCCATTACCCTAACCCAGGATGAAGAAGTTCCTGGTGTGAGTGCCATGGCATAGAGTGCCTTGTAAATGCTGTTACAAAGCCAAAGAAATGGATAATTAATGCAACTAAAAATCCAGAAATTGTCCAGATAAGACTGTTGAAGGGTAAAGTAACACTATTGAAATTACTTTATTAGCAGTTCGCTTGGTTTATTCATATCAAAGAATTAATACAGATTTTTTTATGACATAATCCAACTGTCCTGTGTGAATAATATACATACAATATATAGCATGTCCCAGAGCTGTAAAGATAATTTAAAAACCTCAGGCTGCAGATCAACGTTTTGTTATATTTGTAAACATTTTGTTTCTATTCAGTAAAACGCATTATTTTTTAAATCTGTAAGTCTATCAAGTGTGAGAGCCAATGAGCAGTATCTAATACACACATACCCTACTGAATGATTTTCTGGCATCGTCTTGCTAAAAATGTAGAAAAGTAATTTATTACAAAGTTCCATTTGTTTGGGTAAACAGAAATACTTTTATATAAGTCTGTCACTGAAAATGAAGAAATAGTCTATTGGAATGAACACAGCTTTGAAAACAGAGATGAAATGGAGTTAGAGGCAATTACAATCCAGCTAATCTGAATAGACAGCACATCTACACAACAAATTCAGAGTAAACAACTTCTGTTCATCTTGTGACCCGTGTTTCCTTTCTTCACTGTCAGTCTAGCATGCTAAAGCAAACTTTTGAAAAATTGGTATTAGAACAGAATGTTTGAATAATCCAAATTCATCCTGCAAAAAAAGTCAAAGTCAGGTTGACAAAGTAAGTGTTGTCATGGTCTGGGATGTTCTTAAGGCTGTGTTCACAAATAGCCCCATCCATGCTGTCTCTAGACCTGGACATCTGGGGGTGTCCAGGGCAGACACCCCGGTACCAAAGCTGAGTCAGCTCGGAGCAAGACACAAAGTTCCTTGGTTTGTGCATGGGCAGGACCACACTAAACACAACCCAAGTCTGAAAGCGAGTTAGCTGCAGGACTACACTTCCCCGTGGGAACTGAGGAACATAGAGCTCTATTAATTTATTGCTCTCCAAACAACACTCTCTTTCACACCTGGAGGCATACCCAAGTGCAAAAATGCACTATTTCCTAGGAAACAGCCCTACTCTTTTATAACCATCTCCAAAAGGAAAATTGCCATGGTATGTATTTGTTTCTAACGATAAGCTTGTTGCTTACAAATAGCTATTTTTAACGGAAGAAAACCCTCATTTCACACTCATTTCCAGAAGTAGGAAGTTACACAGGAATTAAAGAACCTTATTCTATCTTCTACAAACCTGGTGGGTAACTAAGGAAAGATATTTTACCTTCATATGCCTCATTTTATTTCTCCACAAATGGAAATAAAGACACTCTTCTTTTCCTTGTAGAATCTTTCAACATTTTGTAATAAAATGTTCTAGAAAAGAGCCTGTTACTCCTAAACTGGCTGTTCTGCACTGTTTTCTGTCAGTAACGCACATGTTTGTGACAGACAACCAGAAGGAAGCTCTTAAATCAGTGAGTCCAATCTCCTGCTTGAATTGTATCATCACTGTATAATTTTTCCAGAAAACAATTGAGCTCTATCTTAAAACTACTTAGATGCCTTCTATTGAAAGTCTCATTAATTGCATATAATGATGATGAAGAAATTTTTAATTTTTATTATTTTTAGCCTAAATGCATTCTTGCTCAGTATATATCCATTTCGGAGTTTATCAAGGGTTGGGTTTTGGCTTCCTCCCTCCTGCTGTAATACTGTGCTTTGGTTTAAATACCTGTTCATGAAATGTGTTTATCCCTTATTATATGCCACATCTTCCTTTGGCACTGCCAAGGGGTGCACACAGGGATGAACACAGGTTTGCAGAACAGCAGAGGAAGTCTCACAAAAGCCACAAAAAGCATTAATACTTCTCACAAAAACCATGAGTATTTTTCTACCTGCACTGAAATTCAGTCTGCCATGCAGGTAAAACAGACAAGCAGCCTCTGCTAGAAATACCTCTCCCAAAGTATTTTAGGAACACTCTTACTTTTTCATGCCCACTTCCCCCTGGTGTCTCAGAAGATACCTGTGCTCACATAACACCATTTCTCTGCCTCATTCAGTTTCACCTGATGAATTCCTTATTACTGCAGAAAGTCTTCTTAACCACATGGGCTTTCATTTTATACACCATTAAATTTAATCCCACTGCAATCCTCAACATCATGCTGTTCTTCCCGACCTGCCTGTCTACTGGCAAAGTCATGATATCAGAGAGTTCTATCATCACATACTTGTTTTTGAGCTAAGATAATTAATGAAAACACTACTAAATTAATCTTACAAGCAATTTTTGAGGATCCTCACTTTTACCTGTCCCTGGTGCCTTACCCTCTGGAGAACACCATTTTCATTTTGTCTTCGAGCAGCTCCCTACCTATTTAAAGTTACCCACATCACAATTAGCTCTCTTGTTCTTCAGTCTCACTATAGTTTTCCTCATGTAAAATGCCTACTATATTTAATTTAAAAAAGAATTGTAATTTTTAAAGAAAAGTCATATTTTTTTGACAGAATATAACTTTGACAAAAACATCTTGCCTTTATTTATTTATCTCTGTGTCTTTTGTGTTTTTTTCCATCAAAATTTGTTTCAAAGCTGTGCAATCAAATTCATGCTTCAAATTTAAACACCTGAGTTGGGCTTCCAAATTTTAATGAATTAGTTTCCCTAAATATGCCTAGATTCTCCACATGCAAGAGTAAAAAGCAGACACTTTAGAAATTCTTCAGAGGAGAAGCCTGTCTGCATTACTAGGGTATTAAAACACAGACTAAAAGTCTTCAGATACCATTTAAAAAGTGCAAAAAATATTTTATGTAATTTTATTTTTTTGACTTGTTTTTCTTCTTTTCATCATTCTTAAATCTATATAGGCTTTTTTGTTCCTACAATTTCCCCCCATGTGAGAGTGAAATTCATCTCAAAAAAACTTAATTGTCCATTATGTCTAGTATAAGGCAGTGGTTCCAAATTCCCTTACAGTGAAAAGAGAGACCAGATCTTCTCAAAGTAGCCACCCTAAAGCATTGTTCAAGATAGGTGAGATGAATGAAATCTGGCTGTAACATATTTCTTTCTACTGACTACACAAGAAACTAGACAATTATAATGAAATGAAACGAAATGAAATGAAATGCTTAAAGATTAACCAGTTAACATTTCAAATGGTTTAAATTAGGCAAGATTGATCCCACCCTAAAAGATTGTTTTTCCTTTTTGTATTACTTAGTGTTTCATCAGATTAACTTTTTTTAAAAATTTTTTTACTACCTTGGCTGTCTGTTAAGTTCCTTTGTATTAGGTGTCTCTCCTACCTATTATATAATTTTTCTATTTATTGCTATTCAAGTAGTTGTTATTCATCCNAGTTGCCTCCAGCGAAATAAAGTGTATAAAAACTCACCGCTCCGAGACCGCAGCGTGAACAGAGCTTCACTGACACCCTGTCAGGTTGCTTGTCACCCAGCTCCGACCCCGGGCTCGGAGCTGTTTTCCCTGCATTGTGGCTTTTTTTTATCCTAAAACTCTGCCAAATTTTCTATAAATAAATTTATTCCATTTTTATTATAGATATCGGCTCGTTTCATTTATAACACATGCTTTTGCATTGCTCATCATAAAAATAAAATAGGAGACTCCATAATATGAACACATATATTATCTGTGTTCATACTGGCTCTTCCCTTGTTCTCTGCTTTGACTAATTTTCATTTTTGTTTGTTAATGTTTTAATTGTTTGTGTTCAAATGGATTTGAATGGTTTAGTACATTTCTGCTGTACTCCAGTGCTCTATAGTTTCTGTCAGAATTACAGAAAAAAAAGGTCAGATCCATAAAAAAGTATTGTAAGTATTCAAAAGTCATGATCCTGGCTCAAAAAATCAACCACCTTCATTTTAAATTGAAGAGATTAATAAAAACAAAAAGTTTTAAGGTATATTTGCCTTGCGGTTTTTAAGTCTTTGAGAATTACAATACAATGATTTTTCTCCCCAGCCATAAAGAAAATGTGAAATATCCATAAATGCCAAAAAGAAAAAGAGGGAGGGATAAAGCAGTGGAGGTGCTACAGAATAGCATGACTTCCAAAGCTAAAGCTTTATATTTCTTGTTTTATGTTCAAACACTGAGCGATGGCAACAGTGTTTGAGAATATTGTTACTTGGTTTTCCCTACTTTTCTGTGGATGATAACGTTGTCAAATAATCCTCTATATATTTCTGTGAGTTCTTAAAATCTCCACTGATCTCATTTTCATTGGTTTAAGGCATACTGCATTTCAGAGCACCTTAGTCCAGCTGCTAGATATTTCCCCACACATAAGCCTGTTTTCAGTTTTATTCCGAAGTAAATCTATTTTGTTGAGCTCCAGGTCCACTTGTCTGTTAGAGAGTTTGACACATTGACATCCCCTCTGAAAAATCTCATTGAAGTTTAGGGCTTCATGCAATTTTCATACATGCCTCAATCTCTTAAACCTTTTCAGAATGCTGGAAGCATGAGCGTACCCAGGCTGGGTAATGAAGCAAGCCTTACTAAATTCTCTTTAAGTGTCTGTCTTAATCCAGGTGATTGCTAAGAAAAGAATAGCAAATTACTGTTTGAAAAAGGATACAGTCATGGGTCCTCTATGAATGCAAGAAAAAGTTACCCTGACAGGTGGGTTAAGAGGCACACATCTGTTCAGACAGGCACACAGGGCACCCTCCCTATGCCTTTGATGAGATCTCTCATTAGACATGTTAGTTGTTATTATTATCTATTTGTGCTACATAGCAGCAGGAGTCGCCCGCTGAGACCTCAGCAAGACAATACTGGTGGTCTCAACACATTTCCAGAGGCCAGAGGAGTGCAAATAATTGCTTTATTTGTGGGCAGGCACCCTAAGATCGAACTACTTGCTCTGCAATTTGTAAATGTGCTTCAGGGGGGAGTCATGCTGTATGACTTCCGATAGCCAGAGCAGTTTGGGTATTCTTTCCTAACGTTGCAGTTGTGCTGTGATCTCGTTGTGTTGCGGTTGTGCTGTTGCATTCTCAAAGACTCTCCAATAAGAGAGAGAATGTCCATGACTTTTCTTTAAATCTTGAGCTGAGTTAGAGATTTGTGGTGTACACAGCAACTGTGCCCAGAATAGGTATCTCAAATTTTCAGCTAATGAAAAGACCTGTCTTTCTTTCTTGCATTTTCACTTATATTTGTCTCTCCTTTTAGCCTTCTGTTAGAGACTTGTGGAGAAAAGGAATGCTTCCCAAAGAAAGACAAATGAGATAAGCTATCAAATTAGTTCATTTGTTCAAGCTTTTGTTCAAGTGACAGCTCAAAAGGACAGCAGGATAAATGACTCAGAAGTGTGAGAAGAATTTGAGTACAATTTATTATCTTGACACCCATTATATAATCTTTGTTTTGTGCTATACTTCAGAAACTGTCTCATTAAATAAATTTCCAGACATTTTATTATTTTCTTTACTTAAATCTATTTTTAAGCAATTCCTTTTTCAACACCTAAAGATTCATTTTTGATAGACATCTGAGGATAGTTCACAGGATTTTTATATACCTCTACATCACATGCTGCATACAGAGCAGAAGCACCTGTTTTAGAACTGCTGTCTTAACAGCTTTTGTCAAGTTTTCGCCCCTACCTTTTTTTAGATTTGAGCTCTGCTGGCAAGTCCATATGCATTGTATTCTCTCACATCTTTGTCTTTAGAATCAATTTATCTAGGTATTTGTGACTGGGATATTTTGGTATAATTTTTAGTTTTCCTTTTCTCTCCCTGTCAAGGTCAGATTTTAGGAGCCAGAGTGGCAGAGCCGAGCAGCAGAATGCTACTTCCCCGTGCCTCTGAAGGTTGCAGGAGGTACAGGCAGAAAAAAACCACATGAGAGCTGCTTAAGATTGACAGACCCACATCTGAGACTCCTGACAACGTTTATCTGTGCTGTTTGAACTGAATCAGATTGGGCATCAACTTTATCCACAATTAAACAAGAAGCTGAGTTTAATAACAGCACAAATGGAGACTGCAGTGATGGCCTGGCATAAGAAAGTGCAGAATAAGCCATTGCAAATCTTGACAATAAGCACACAGATCAAAAGCTTAAATATCCTAATGGTCTACACCATCTATTCTGTAAGTGTTGTACAGATGTTTCCTTTTTAGTCTAATTGTTACACCATTGTTAAAAAGTTCATGGGAAAGAAACATATATGTCAGTATATGATTCACCATTTATCAGGTGCACATATTTTTGCTTATCTTGCATAAGAATGCCTACAGTGGGTCAAAAGATCTCTTTCCCAGTAGCGGCCAAAAAGCTTGGGGCACTATGTGGGACAAATACATTTGGCCTTTTTCTAGTGTTTCTCCCAGTCCCTTACTGTCTGCCCTTCAGGCACCTCCTGAGATGGGAAGTGTTTCTATGAAATAAGCAGCTCATGGTGTATTTCTCTTCTGTGAACTTTTCCAGTCTCTCCAGGAAAGCCATGGAAGCTTTTGCCATCCATGACTTGTGGTGAGGAGTTCTGCCTCTCAATGGCAGCACTGAAAGAAGAATCTCTTTTTTTCTTTGAGATTAATTTCTGGAAGCTTAATTCGATGTACTTACTACCATACTATGGTGTCTTCAGGAGCTGCTCTGGGACAAACTCTGGTAGTGGAATGTAGCACTTTGTAGGAGGCTGTGTTTTATAAAGTCAGGTCCCAAGTGAGAGCTCCACCTCTTCACAAAATGCCTGAAGAGCATGGGAAGAGCAGCCGATGTAGTAAGGGGAAGAAGGTTTGCCTCCTGTGTCCAGAACTGGTATGGTTAAAGATAACTCTAACACCTTTTCTGCTCTTTTTATCAGGTTCAGTATGCTTCTTGTTTCATAGTTTGGGAAAACAGATACTTCAAGGACTGCTACATTTAAATAAACATTTTAATGCTCTCAATAATGCTGCAGCTCTGTCATAACCAGGAAAGATGAATTTTAATAATTTAATAGCAAAGTTCACAGTGTTGCCTCTGCCAGGAATACTACATGTGGACTTGCCTAGGGAAAAGGACAGGGAGAGAGGCAGAGGACAGTGGTTCTGTCACCATCTCACTGCTGTTCCGTGCTCCATAAGTAACCTCTCCCTCTATAAGCTCCACTTCAGCCTCCCTCCACCAAGAGACTCAGCCAGGTGGATCACTGTACTGAAATGTGTGGTCACCAGGGTTCTAAGGTTTTGGGTCAGTGGGAGATGGCAAAGCAGCACCACTGAGGACTGAACCCAGGAGTTGAAGAGGCCAACCCTTCCCCTCCTGCGCTACCAGCAAAGACTCTGGGGTGCCTTGTGGAGAGGTGAGTGTCACCAGGGTCCTTGAACCCCAGATATCTTTGTGTTTGTTACCCAATAAATAATAGTTCCATATTTTCAGGTGTATATCAGGTATCCTTCTTGCTGTCTCCAGATTTGAAGATGTACGATGTGAGTCAGAAAAAGGGTAGTGATGTCCGATATTGCTCAGATAATTTCATCCAAGCTTCTCTTATTTTATCAAAACTTGAGGAATGTTTGTCTTTGGCAACCTGTAAATGTTATTGGAAGACCATTGCAGTCTGATCCTTTGGGAGCTGTCAGAAAGTGAGATGAAGATACAGGTCACCAAGCTTATCTCCTTGGCCAGCAAGTACCTGAATTCTATTCACATTCTGCTTGTTCTTATTTTTCTCACAATGTACCTTCCACAGGTAAATCTAAGCTCTCTAAGAAGAAAGGGTGGAGGTTTCTGCTGTGCTTAGCTCTAAACCAACAGTGTTTTTCCTCCCATGCAAAAGATTTTCCTGCTGAGTTGAGTGTCTCCTCTGACTATCAAAATCCACAAGACAACTTCCAAGCCTGCCATTTTAGCTGCAGCTTAGAGAATCACAACAGAATTGACATATATTACATAGGCTTATCCTGTATTACATCTTTTTGTCTTAGTCTGACAAGCTCAAATATTATTTATAATTAATAATTTCCATTCTAATTCTTCTGTATGCACCACTCAAAAAATGCAAAAGAAACCCCTGAAGACCTAAAATAGGGTAAGTTTTGCCATACTCATATTTTTCATTGCAGCTCTGGGGTTTTTATAGAACTACAGGTACCTCCTTTTGCAAACGAATTTTGCCCTGGCAGGCTGGATAGCAGGGCAGTTTTTTCTGGGTTATATCCCATCCTCTGCACTTCAGAACTACAGAATGTGAATGGGTCATAGTGAGGTTCAGCATGTGCAGTCTGCAAGAGGGTCCAGTTCTGGCATCTTAAACTGCATATAAGATGCAATTGTTGTTCCAACAAGCAGAATGAAAGATTTAGTACTTAAATTTAGCTTTGATGGTCAAAAAAATTCAGGAGCACTAGGTATCAGGCTTGGACAAGATTTTTATGCCAGCAAACTGTAGCCACAAATCAAAAACTCAGTTCCTCAAACCTCTACTTAAAACAGTATCTGCCCAAATTCTTGAGTCTCTTCTTTACTAATTTTATGCAGTGTCTTCTGACAAACTCAGTTTTTAGTGGTCATTTCAATGCACTGCAATTCATGAGGCACTGATCCTCATGAATCATGTTTATTTACTGTGTTAAAAAGGAATTAGTTTTCTTTCTCCCTCTCCTTCTAAACTTCACATTTTCTATTTCAGGGAGATCACCAGCATGAAAGAAAACCTAATGGTGGGCCAATGGGTGGAAGGAATTCAGTTCTTAATGTACCACATCAGAGACTGATGGCAAGGATGCAGATGCCTTTGGGGATCATTGGTAGGCAAGTCATTAGTCTAGTCCTGCAGGCATACATGATTTGCTATGCATAATTGAAGATAGATTGATTTTTCTAAAAGCAAAGAACAATGCCAATGTGTTAACATCACATTGAAACAGCTCATTCCTTATTGGCCACTATTAAATTGCAGCAGTATTTAGCTTCCCTTAATACTGCAGCTGCGTATTTTCTGGAAGAGTTCTTTAAAGGTAATGACTAAAGAGAAGGAAAAGAAAGTCAAAAGCTAAACTGAAATTTTCTCTGGTAGTTCAGTTTTTTTACCAGATAGGGATATTGTAGGAAGAAGTGCTTCTTAGTACTGAACACTTATGAACTGCATGGCACTTAAAAATAAATGTTGAGAAATTCAAAGGTGACTAAGGATTTGGGACAGTAATTTTATAAAAAAAAAATTACTGAGATTTATATGGAGCAAGACTTAAAAACCTCTGAGGGATATTCAGAAACCTCTGCCACTGAGTTTATTGTCCAAGTGACTCCTCAGACTGTTTGTGATTGGCAACAGAAGGAAATAGCGAAAGAAAACCTGAGGGAGACATTACTAATAATCTCTGATCAAAATGTTGGAAAACATTTTCAACTTTTGAAGTTTTGCAGGAAAATAAATTGAAGTTCTAGCTAATAAAAGGACAGATTCTTCAGTGTGACGCCCTGTAGAACAGAGACCTGGTCTGAATTTGCCTCAGGGCTTCCCAACAGACCAATATGTTGGTGATGGAGACTACAGCAGGTGTATTGGGGGTCTGCCTGGCTGATGGCTACCCTCTCTCTGGAAAACAGAACTTTATTTATAGCCCAAATTTATCCAATTTCGGTTTCCAGTCACCAGAGTTTGTAGTGCTTCATTCGCTAGATTCAAGAGTTCTTGCCACAAGTCAAGTTAAAATGGAAACAGCAATCTCTTCTTTCTAAAGCTTTCTGAAACCAGTCAGTACAAGCGCTGCTCCTCCAGCTCTGACCCCTCTGGAATGGGTCCTCTGCCCTTCTCTTCATCCCTGACACTTTTGCTTCCTCCTGTCCATTACTGTGATCCCCCAGTAGGTATTGGGTAGGTGCTGGTCCTCTGCTCTCACAGAGCTGGTGAAGCAGACGTCTAAGGCAAAGAACACATATTTAGGACAAAAGTCTTTTCAACACAATGAATAAACATTTCTATTTTGTTAATCCACAGTTTCAGGGCTATTTATCGTCCCCTAATGCAGGCTGGTCCCTCACTGCCCTCATCAGGGCTTTGACAGGAAATTTTCATAAGCCCATCCAAACTAACCAAGGCAAACGTGGAACTGTGGTTCCTTCCAGGTATTTTTTTTTTTTTTCTGGCTACCTTTTTGCATTTCGTCTAAGTTAGTTTATTTCATGTAGAAAAATTCTTCACCTCTGGAGACAGAGGCACTCTAATCCATTCTGCAATCAGTATGAGGATTCTAAGGGACAAGACAATGCGTTTATGAAAGTTTCATAATGAAATCCCAGTATCTCTTGTTCTGTTGTCATTGGCTTTACTGGTCCAGGAGGAGAATTTCTGCATGCTCTTCTCTTTTTATAGGATAGTCCTAATTCGGGATGGCATTTAGCTGTGTTTCAGCATTCTATTCAACAGTTTGAATGCAAAAACATGCCTAAACTGAGTAATGTATTGGGACCTTTTTGGCATTAAGTTAAATTGAAAATCTGCACTATGGAAATGTAGTTTGCATCAAAAATAAGAAAGCATATTTTCCTTTTGCACTTTTTTTCTACAAAGTGCTTTAAAAACATCAATTAATTAATCCCATGGTGATTCTGGCATTCAACTTTTGATTAAAACTTTCTGTAAATGTTAATGTGCCACTGAACTTTGAAAATGCAGACTGTACTGGAAAATGTATTGAAACACTGTAGACTGGATTGAAAATGTAGACTGTACTGAAAATATATTCTGTCAAAAATGCTCTGTCTGAAGCATAAAAGGTAAAGAATGACAGATTATTCTTAATAATATTGTTCAAAGATACTTAAAGGCTAGATGTATATTTTAAAACTTTCCCCTTCTGAGGAGAAAGTTCTTACTCCTTTGAAGTGCTGTTATCAAGCCCTTCTTTGGACTTTCTGTGACCCAGCCCTCCCATTTCATCTCATCCAACTCTGAAAATGAGTGTCCATTATACTGCCTCAGTGTTAGTGAAATCCTTCTGTAGCAGCCAAACACAGAACAAAATAACCACTTCTTCATTTGCAATAAACTTTTGTGTAATGAAAATGCTGATATGCTCAGAGCAAACTACTACAAGTTGTACCAAAGCAACCAGCCAAAAACAAAACCAATGTAAAACAAGGATTCTTCTCAAAGTAAGCTGAGCACCCTGGGAAGCTGGAGGGGCTTCAGAAATTCCTCAAGGACTTTGTTTATGGAAGGTACTTAATAGCCTGTATCTTGGGACTGTGTCAGTCCCTGCAAACAAAGATTTCAGACCATTACACAGTATTAAAAAATTACAATTAAAAGTGCATGATAATAAGCAGTTAGTGAGCTTGCTCTGACTTCCTCTGGTATGAATCAGAAATAATGCCAGTCAGTACTTGATTTCATCCTGTAATAGTCCCAGTGGAATTATAAACAGACTGATACTATAAATGGTGTAAAACTAGAGTTAGACCCTGAAAGAAGACCTTGTAGAATGGGTGCCAAGGTGGCTCCTTGTTCCTTGAGATTTCCTTCCCTCTTACATAGACAAAATGAACATAGGTGAAAATCAAGAAAGATCTCTGAGTTTTATGGCTCTTCACACAGAGTTTTGTAATGAGGACCCTGTCCGAGGAATGCTTCCCACCTGCTGTCTTTCCTCACTGTCAAGCATGTCCAGATGGCCATGCAAGAGTGTGCACTTCTCTGTCAGGCTCAGACCAACCTGAAAGGGTTCCATTTGAATATTCACTTTTTGTTCACCATATTTAATGACCATTGCAATTATTTACAACTAATTTCATATGATCTTGTGCTTTCTTGAGATCATTAGCTCTAATGAAGGCAGAAACAGGCAGTAAAGTAAAAAGAGTCAGATCTGCAAAGAGATTTAGAGAAAAAATTTGTATTTCCCATCTAGTATAGGGGCATCTGCTCCAAGTTCAGGAATATTTTTGCATTCTTCAAAGATTAATTGATGCTTCTGGGGCTATTCAGTTTTGAGAAGAGGAGTAGAGGCAGAAATTGCTCAGGATTATTCTGTCCTGGTGGGCCCACAGTCCTGCAGTATCTCAGGAGGAGCCCAAGCATAACTGAGAGATGCTGATGTTAACTCTTACAACTGACTCAAGTCCTTCCAGAAACAAAACTGCCCCCACATGCCCAGACAAAGGAAGAAGAACCCATTTGCCCTGAATAACACCAGTCTCAGTCTGGACAAACCAGATCCTCAGCTAAGTTTGCCCTACAGAAGGCTCTGAGTGTTTTTCAACAGACGAGAAGTGAACCAACAACTCTGTCCCTTAGCGGTGGCTTTCCCAAAAGAGAAGCTAGGCAACTTTCAGTATTAAGGTAATTTAAGGGAAAAAAATCCTTCCCTGCCACAAGTTAAAAAGCATAACCAGGGCACCAGGGTGTGCTTCTTAAGCAGGTAAGAAATAATCTCCTGCTGTTGACATATCTTAATGAGGAAAGTTTTGCAGCTGGTGAACAACAGAAGATATTTTCTTAGGGATAAAAAAGGATCTTCTCTTAATAATCTGACTGAAATCCTGCTGTGGCGAATTCCTGGAGACACTGGGATAAGGCAGCAAAGCTCACTCCAGAAGACAGACTGACAGACTGATTTAGATCAGAGAGCAGAGCAAATGATGCAGTGCTCTCCCTTGCAGAGCTGTATGAATTATTTGCTGTGATTATTTTTGTTGAATTTGGACGTTTTATCTCTTTGCTGAATGGTTCAGAGAAGATAGGGTCTTCCACATTTTTTCAGGTTTCTTTATTTCTATGTAGTCAATGCATGTACTGGATGAATGGGAGCTGTGAAATAATGCTACAAGCTGGAAATACATGCCATGTGATCAGCCATCCGGATCATGTGGACTTGTTATTTTACCTGAAAAAAACAGTAACTCAGGCAATGAAAACTCATGTTACAGAAAAAAATACTCCAGAACCCCCCCCAAAAAACTGACAAAAGTTGATACTTTTAGCATCTTTGGAGAACTGTCTGGTTCTCGTAACAAATGGTGAATAGGGGATGGGAGTCCTAGGGGAGAAGTGTCATTGTACAGATGGCTTTTTTTACAGTAATTTTTGTTGTGGAAAAGAGACAACTATCCCAGCCAGAAGTGGGGGAAAGGGCTTAGCTAAGGTGCACAGGTCAGGGGAAAGACTATTGAGGTTCATGCAGCCCTTGGACTATAACTCCTCCAAATGGCCACCAACAATATGGCCAGGAAGAGCTGGAGTGTGCTTGGAGTGACTACATGGCTCTGGGGAAAATAGTCAAGGTCATGGGCTCCCAAGTGGTTTCTACTTGGTCCTGCCAGTGAGAGGGAAGGGCTTGAGGAGAAGGTGATAGATCCTGGAGGTCCACAGCCAGTTCCATAGCTAGCACTGTCAATAGGGAGTGTTTTGTTGACAGGGCTTTTAAAACCACAAGACCCTGTTTGAGGATATAGGATTAGTACAGAGAGATGGGACAGACCTGGTCTGGTGGCCTTCTCTAATGAAATGATTGTGTTTCTGGATGAAAGGAGAGCAGTGTCTGTGTCTCCCACAAGACCTTTGGATGGAAGGTGGACAAGCAGATGGTTTTGATAGTTGGAGAGCAGTGTTTAATGGGCAGTAGTCCTTCTGGAGGCCAAGAACAAGGGGAATAACATATCTCTATCAATTATCTAAAGGAGGAGACAGAATGCCCCCCTCAGCAAGACTGCAGATAGCACCAAATGTGGGGTGCAACTGGGATGTGACAGGGAAGGCTCTCCCTACGCACACTCTGCTCTGCTTGCCCGTTCTGCTGCGTTGCACGTTTGCACCTGTACAGTTATAGACAGACAATATTACTAGAAGACTCCTCTTGTTTCTTTTGCCTGGAGTTTTCAGGAACAAAGGGACATCATGATGATTCAAGTTTTAAAACCTTTATTTGTTTTAGCTAACTTTCCCGCTTCTTCTTCTTCTCCTCCTCCTTCTGGTAGCTTTGAGTATTGCTCACGGGGAAGATGAAAATGAAAACTCTGCCCACACTTGGAAACTGGAGAGGCAGATGATGAATTTGTCATTTACAAAAAGCTTTTACTTCCCAGAAGAAAGAAGTGCCTCCTCTTGAAGCTGGCAGAAGTGCTTTCTTTAGAAGGTTTCCCATATAGCCCTTCAACTCCCTAAGACTCAGCTGGACTTCTTTTGCCCTGAGGTCTTTCTTTGTTCTTTGAGGTTGGGAATTGGAGAGGAAGTTGGAGGAAGTTGGAAGTTTTGAGGTTTGCCTCTTGCCTGCTCCCTCTTCTCTTGTTTTTCTTGCTTTCTTTCTTTCTCATTGTATGTTTTGATGATGCATGCTTTTGGAGAAGCAAGGTGCTTCTGGGAATGTCTGTTGCTATACAGATGCCTGGAGGAAAAAACTTTTGTAGAAAGTTGCTGAAGGTACTATTAAAATCATGTTAATTTTATGTTCTTCTGCTGTCTTGGCGTGAGTTTATGATGTGTATCCCCTATCACTGCTCTATGCCCAGAAATTAACTTTGTGCCTTTCTGTGCCTTTAAACTGAGCCTGAGGGGGGGGAGAGAAAAAAACTGAGTGAACTTTTCAAAACAATTGTTCAAGGACACAGATACAGACTCCTTGGATTTTTGCAGTGGCGAGAGCGGAGGAAGCGCCCTTCTTGCTTTTCAGCCAGCTTTGGGCTCCTTTTCTCAGGAGGGAGACGAAGAGTTGAACTTTGTTTTCTTGGGATTTTGGTTTTTTTTCCTTCTCTTCTGGACTGTTCCAACATCAGAACACATCGGGACAATTTTCCATCGAGGTCCCAGAGGCGGATCCCCGCTGAGCCAGCTCCGAGGAGGAGAGACACCACACCTACAGAAGGACTCTGAAATCTTCCCAGGTTTCTCTCCATAGCAAGAGGTTTCATTATTTAGCATTATTATCCTTTTCCTGTGTGTTTGTTAAATAAATAGTTTTTATCTCTTTCACTTTCCTCCGAGGAAAATTTTTTTTCCTGAAGCTGGTGGGGGAGGGGTGGTTGTAACCTGCCTTTCTCACAGAGGATATTTCCTCCAAATTTGTCCAAACTGGCACATCTGCTTTCCAACTTTAATCATCTCTGATACACTTAAGGGCATTATCCTGATCAAGAAGTCTTGTCTATTGTTTGGCCTGCATTTCAGTTGAATATGCACTGAGCTTTTTTTCCTTTTAGGAGGTTCAGGGACTCAAGAGATGTGGGATGAGAAATTGCCAGTGAAAACTGAGGCCAAAAAGCTGTTGAAAACATCAGTCTTTTCCATGACAGTTGTTACCAGATCCCCTGTCTTATTCATCACGAGGGGTGGTGCAAAGTCAGCAGAGCCATGCAAAAGTCCTTGGAGGTCTGCCACACGATGCCACCAGAAGATACAGCACAGAGCAGTCTCATTTTCCAGCACACACATATGTCCTGCTGCAGAGAGGAATGCAATGCAGTTAGAAGCAGTGCCATGATTGCTTTTGAAATTAGGATCTATAGGACCTTATTCTCAAATTTTCCTAAGTCATGATCAAAATGCTTACACTGTTCAATACATGGAGGGAGGAGACTTCCTTGTGTTATTGTTTGGGAAACAATAAAAAAACAATAAAAAAACCCCTTAAATCTCATTATACTCAGCTTTTCAGTGCAGAATCCCATACTATTACGTGGCTCCCAGAGAGGATGGTCCTGGGAAAATGTGAACCATTGAGTTACAAATCCAAGCGGCAGCAACTGTGGACAGTATGGTGAGATATTCAGCCTTGAAGGGGCCTGCAAGCCTCTGCAACAAGGTTTTAAGTTGCACATCTGGCACTGTGCAGTTGGTGCAGTGCTTGCACCACACAGCTCCCAGGGGAAGCCAAGGTGACCATGTAAGCACAAGACATTGAGCACCTCATGGCCATGTTGGACAATCGTATGCATTGGAGCTGACTCTGGCAGGTCAGAACAGCATCTCAAGCTGTGCCAGCAGATTAGAGCAGACGTTATCCAAATTCACCTCATGAGGTTGTGTTTGCAACCCAGCACCCTGTGCCAAGCTCTTTGCAAATGGGGAATCTGGCTTTGATTACTGCTTTGCTGTAACTACTTGTTAAAACTGGAGGTTTAACATTCAGACTTCCAAAAGAGTAATGCAGGGCTGTAGTTCCTTATGTTCTTCATTAGTCTTGCAATATTTGTTGTTTTTAAGACTGCACAGACGTAGGAACATGATTATCCCATGTGCCTTTGGCTTGATCTGTAACCACAGTTGCAGGGGTGCAAGTGCCATGGCGTTCCCTTTGCCCATCAGTGCCAAGAGACTGTGTGTGTGGTCCTGCTTCAGCCTCTTACCTTCTGGCATGGAGCAGAGCAAGTCAGAGACCTTTAATGTTTACTCTGATTGTGCCAGCTATCCTTGTCATGGTCACCAGAAATTAGGGAAGTATTCGTTCCCATGCAATAAAAGGAGGTGCATTTTAACACACTCAGGAGGAGGGAATCAGGCACAAATAACGATTCTTTCAATTACCTGACTGAACTTCTGAAACTACCCGGAGACTGATTTGATAGTGCTGGATTTTTCCCCCATCATTTGATTTTTGTGGCCGTCCATTACCTCACTGGCATGCTCAGTGGAGTTGAAAAATAACAGTCCCAGTCATGAGCTCTGACAATGTTATGTGACATGCTGCTATTAAGCTTCTGCAGCAGTGAGAAGTGATTTTTTAGTGTAACGATTGCCTTTTGGTGCTACAAGTTGTCACAGGGTCCCCTGGAGCATTATTTGTAAGCAACTGTCTTTTCTGCATAAGAAAAGTTCTTACAGCCTAGAGGGTGTTTTATTCCCTGCAAGGAAGCATACTGATGCTTCTTGCAAAATGTAGTCATAGTACTTCTGATCGTGCATTTGTCCTAAACAAGAAATCCTTTCCTATAATGGAAAATCCTCACCAAATTTAATTCTTAGAGCTGAAAATCAACAGTGATTAAAACTTCAGTGTCTAGACCAAAGCAATATGTTTTAATGATAAACATATTCAAATGGTTGAATTAAGCAGCTGTATCTGTCTAATCCTCTTTGATCTTCAAACTGGTTCTCTAGCTCCTTTTCTAGTACAGTACACAAATACATTAGTGGGCTCTAATCTGGCAGTTAAGAGCATAACAATGTAAAATGGCTTGAATTTGAAGTAAATCAAATTCAGGCTGGAATACAGTGAACAGTTTTAATAGTGAATGTTGTACCTTTTGATCAGGTTATTATTCATAAGCTATATAAAATTATTGAATTATAGAGACAAATTGATCCAATTTAATTTTTAAAATATTAATTCCCTGCCAGCCTTTCCTGTCCAGAACACACCATATTCCTAAAAATTATTTTAAATGCATTAAATCAGCAGCCACATGAGAAAATAGTAGATCCATGCAGCAATGATCTCATTGCTCATACACTACATAATACATCTGTGAGTGTTGCCCCTAAAACGAAGTTGCCATTGACAGAAGAGTTCCTGTCCAGCTGCATTAAGGGCGTTGTCGAAATGCCTGTTAAACACTGACAGGCTTGGGTTATTGACCACCTTTCCAGGAAGCCTGCTGCAGTGTTTGACCACTGGTAAAGAAATACTCCATTTAGGTAAAGAAATATTTCCTAATGTCCAGTCTGAACCTCGCCTGCTGCAGAGCTGAACCATTCCCACACATCCTGTCACTGGGTAACAGGGAGAAGAGCTCAGCACCTCCCTCTCTACTTCCCCTCCTCAGGAAGCTATGGAGCGAGATGAGGTTGCCACTCAGCCTCCCTTTCTCCAAACTAGAAAATCCACAAAGTCCACTCAGGTGTATTAACTTCAAAAAATGTTCAGGCTTCAGAAGTTTGGAACTTTTTAAACTAGAAGTGTTTACCAACAAGTAGTCCTTGGGGGTGGACATACAACTAAATCCTGATCTCAGTAGGATCCATACAAGGCAGAAGGCATGTTAGTAATCCTCATGTGACGATCACACAGGTAATGATGGAGGCAGAATTGTCCATCATGGTGGCTACTTCAGAAGTTTTGCAAAAATTAATAATTACAGACAAAGAATTGCAAAACTCTCTCTTCTAGGGAGCCTGGTGATTCAACAAACACATTCCTCTTGTCAAGTCCATCAGGAGCTCCCTGTGTGCTTAGTAATGCTGAGGAATGCCACTGCTCCTAAGAGTAGTCTGCTTTCTGTCTTTTTTATTCACAGCTCTTAATTTATTTATGCAAGACACAGTGGCCACCCCTGTGAAGACGGGTTGTAAGCTGATTGCAAACTGGCTGGTTTGTAACCTATTCAGCTGGTGCCATTGAAGAGGCTTCATTCGAGACTGTAGGACTGCTGAGTCTTTCTGTAGTTCCTGATGAGGAACATGTTACTCACCAAACTGACTCCAGACTGTGTTCAGTCCTACACCACAGGGATTACTTCAAAGGGCAGACAAATGATAGCCTGGAACTTCCTTAGTAGTTAATGAGTTGCGTCCCTGTGATGAACACATGTGCTTAACACCAGCAACTGTTAAGACAGAAATATTTTCATGTGTTAAACAGAATGAAACATAACCACACACCAATCAGCTCTCTGTGACAAATAACATGAGATGAACAGAGCTCTGAAGCTGAGTTGCAGATTGGAGAAGTATATGAGCATGTGCAACCAGGCTGAGCCAGCTAGTTAATACAAAAGCGCATTAAAAGGTTTATTTTTGACATGTATTCCTAAAAGTCTGACACTTGAGCTAGCTTCACACAAAGAAGACCAGATGCAATTCACACTCTGCAACGGTATTTAAACGTTTGCACTCACCACAAGCAGAAGGTTATTGACAGTCATGTTTTTGGACTCATTAGAACAGAACCTGTTTTCTGCAGTATTCAACCATCCTTCTCCTGTCAGAATTGAAAGTAGACCATGCTGGCAGACTAAGGCATCTGTTGACTGTACAGGTGATCGTATGAGTAAAAATGCAGTGGCTAATCAAGGTGCAGAAGGTTAATGTGAATGGAAGCACACAGTGCCCTAAGATGTTTTTGACTTTCCATTCTTTTGCACCTATTTGTTGGGTATTGCCAAAACTGCTTGTTTTGAATAAACAGCTCTGCAGCACTTTCTTTTTTGCAAAATTCTAGTTTTGTTTCTCCAAAACACCAGTGAGAAAAATCAGGTCCGTGGATTCTGTACAGCTGAGGAAGCTTTTAGATTTGCTAAATAGCACATTACAACTTGTTTATAGTTGTTATTTCTTCACTGAAACCTAGATGGACTGATTATCCAAATGTTCTCCAGTTCTGTCATATCTGCTGGAGGATGACTTGATCCAGTAGAATATTCCAATGTTCAAAACCTACCAACAGAGGGGTACCAGAAAATAATGTGACTCATTGCATTTGCTTGCTATCACAATGACCACAGGCTGGCAAGGATCTTTGAAAGTTTCCAGGTCTCTGAAAGTTTGTTAGTGCTGTTAGTCCAGATCTTCAACTGTGCTACCCAAAGGTGACCAGTGTCAGGGCTCTGACTGCACTGAGAGGCTCTGCAAGTCCTTCCCCTCTCCCATGGGTTTGGCTGCCTGTGTTCCAAGCCTGCCCTGACAGAGTGTGGCTGCGTAACCTTGGCTCAGACGTGCAGCACAAGAGCTGTAAGACTTTGGGGCCCCACTTCTTCACTGAGGACTTGTGTTAATGAGCTCAGTCCTTGCCTGAGTCTCGTTGCAGGGGTGTGTGCACCCAGCATTATACCACACTTCTCCCCACCCCAGCCTGGTGACCTGAATTCCTGGCTTGGCCATGGTCCTGCCTTGCCACTGCAGACCTGTGTGGCCATTCCTGGGCTGTGGCTATGGACACAGCACCACTCTGCCCTTGTTGTCTGAGTGCCATGGGGCACTGCACCTTGGCGGTGCGGAGACAGTGGTGCTACTGTAGCTGTCAGCCTCGGCTCCCAAACCACCTTCTGCCATGAAGCAGCCCACAGCTGCTGCTCTCTGACAAGCAGATGGTCCAGACAATTTCAAAGTCTGCAGAGGATTTTTAAGGATTTTTTCAAGTACATAAAGCATTCGAAAATTAGAATTTCTATTGTTCCTGCATTTTCTGTTCTAAAACTGAAAAATGAGCATTACTCCCTGTGCTGCCAGTAGCATATTTGCCTTTCAAGACTATTTATCAGCTTGATGCAAAGATTTGCATCGAATCCATTTTTGTTTGAATTAGGTCTAATAGGCAGGCACACATTTTCCTCATGACTGTTCTATATGCCAAAACTGCTCAAGTTTAAAATCAATATTGCATTATTGTGCGCTTGTGACAATATGGCTAGTAGCTTGTTTCCCAGCTTCTTTTACCTGCTGGCTGCACATGAAATACTTTTCAATCCAACACCTCTCCTGTTGGAATTTAAGCTTGTTATTTTGGTACCTGTCAATTTAAAACATACCCATATCATACCAAAGGTTGCCTGGCACCCAAATGACACCATGACAACCAAGGCTGCTCGTGTGTGGGAGTATGTTCCTCAGAGGAATGGCATTTTGAGCAGTTTTGACAAACCAGAACCAAGCATTGAAATCCAGGTGTTGGAGAGCAAAATTCAACATCAGGAGATGATATTTTTCAGCATTTTCAAAACTTACTGTTGGTAATACTAGACATACTGTGGCACTCTTCTGAACTGGTGCAGGCTTTAAAAGTCTTCTGACATTTTGTGGATGTGTTTAATCCATATTTGGGAAATCTTGGATAAAACAGGTTAATAGACCTCTTGTTTTTAAAATTATAAACAAGCCCAGTCTTTTTTTCTGTTATTACTAGTTTTACATGCCTATAGTAAGAGTGTAACTCTAATTAACACCAATTAAAATTTTTTTGGATCAGTGTTGGGAAATAGCTATTGCCCCAGATGTTATATTTCTGAGTAGGGTGATTTCAAAACTTCAGAGTAAAAATGAATAATAAACTTCTATGTCAAACAGTATGTCTTTATAAAAAGGTTGAAAAACACCTTGAACTGCTAGAGTAAAAAGAATGCACATTGCTTTCCCAAGACAGCATCACAAGGAAATTTGAAAACAGAAAAAAATATTATGTGTGACTGAAAGAATATGATGAACAACAAGGCCACCTAAACTGCTTGTGGTGTATAAGCATGCCTATTAGGTGCTCACAGGAATCAGAACAAAGCCCATCCTTACTGAAAGTTTTTAATCCATGATCTCAAAGTAGGTATCAGATGTCCAGCAGGGAAAACATGCAGATGAGGAATGGTGAAGCCCGGTGTGAGCAGTGATGTGAGCAATAATGAAATCATACATACCATGAAGAGATGAGGTATGAACAACAATGGCGATTAAGAACACACCTGAGAAGGTGGGGACTTCTGCATCATTTGGCGTCCTCAGCTGAAGATTTCTATTACCTTCAGGCAAAGATATTGATGTTTTTTGGGGAAACATGCTACAGCCAAACAAATAATGTTTTACTCAAATATACGGTTATGTGATGAAAACAAGTACATTTTTTCTGCGATTTTGGTACAAAACGGAGAAAACCAGACACTCTATGAGATTTTAATTGGAAAATGGATGGCTATCTGTCAAACTCCTTTGAAAAAGCCCTTTCGAAATCTGTCTTACTGGTGTTGTCATACTCAATTTTTTCCTGTAAGGAAAACAGATTGCTTGCTTCTTTATGGTAAATTACTGTACTGATGCACTCAGAACATCCCTTAATGGTGGTATAACCTAGTTAGATGCACTGTATTATCAAAATTTTCATTTCTGCATAAATTTATTGGGTGACTGGACTGTTGTAGTTTTAGAGTACCTGCCCACCTTATGTCTCCTTACTATATTACAGCTGCTCCTTTAATTTTCTCATGTGCTTCTCTGGGATTCATAGTGTGCTGATGAATTTGTAGTTAATATTCTAAGAGTGCAGCTTGGATTAGCTGAGCAGAATTGTCGTGCATTGCTCCCATTTTTCATTTTTCAATGAAAAATACACTTCTGTGCATCTGAGCACTGCTTCCCAGAGAACTCAGAACTGTCTGTACGGATGAGTAATGGTGTTGTACTTAGAGAGGGTTCCTATTCCAACCACTGGAGTTAAAACTGAAATGTACAGAAGAAAATCTGAAGCATATCATGCTGGAATCGGGCTCCAGATGATTAGAATGGTTTCTCCTTAAAATTAAGGGCAAATTTGTGAAAATTCGTGTTAAATATTATTTTTAAATGATCATTGATTGAGTTTCATGTCTGATTTATTTATACATACAACTCTGAGATGACAAATTGCAAGCCAGAAAGAACTATAAAAATAAAAATGATTCAAAAGTGGTAAAGCAAAGAATCACTGATGAAATGTTTTATTTGCCACTTTCAAAACCAACAGGTTTCTTTTCCCAAGTAAAACCCAAGTTTGTTTCAAAGATGAATTGTGTAAAAATTGACTACACGTTTCAGTCTCATTGAGGAGGCATTTTCCAACAGGGAACCGTCTAACCAGAAAACTCTTGAGAGTCTCTGGCCTTGGGGCAGAGTGGAGTGACCCGCCCAGAGATGCTGACCTGCCTGGGCAGGGCACCAGGGTATTTGTGGCTGGGTTATGTCAGGACCCTCACTCCTCAGTGTGGCACGTTTGCAGAAGCTCTGCTCAGCTTTTGTGTCAGCTGTGCCTTTAAAGCAACGCTCTCCTTTATTTCTGTGGTCTGCTTCTCCTAACTGGATGTTCCCACAGCCCCTTAACGTATAATTGTGTGCAGGGAACTGAGGCAACCTGCTCTTTCTGAGGCTATTTTCCATGATAAACAAAATAACAACATGTAAAAGCTGCTAATCAATGGCACATCCCTCAGGAGAGAAGGTATTACCTCAGTATTATCCCATTTTCTGCTGATTGAAAGGCTCTCAAGGTCAAAGAGACCCAGGCCTCCCTCGAGGCAGTGCTAATGCCAGACTGGCTGTGCATGCCAAGCTGCCAGCCCAAAGGTTATGTGCTACAGGCTTTGACTGTCAATATTGTTAAACTGCTGCTTTTTCTTCCTGTTTACCATTCCCCTGCACTGCACCAATTTTATGTCAGGCTTTTAAAAAGTCTCTTCTCCTATCACCTGAAATTTTCAAAACAGTGGCTGCTATTTGTAGGTGAAGAGGCAGGCTATATATAAATACTTACATACACTATGCACAAAAAAAAGATGGGTTGAAGGAACTATCTCAGGAGGATAAAGCACTTGAATTCAAGAATTAAGAAGAGTAGGACTAGCTGTGTAGTTTTAATTTATTCTCCTGCCCTCCTTATATAAAACTGAAGTGCTGAAGTGAGTTATTGTATCTCAAGAGACTTGTAATTTATTCTTTTTCTTTTTTTAAGCTCTGACTGAACCACATTTCTGATAACCTAATGCAAACAAATCCTCTGTGCTGCAGTGCTCCTTCCAAGAATGGGAGTGATAATACACTGCTACAGAAACTGATAAGCAAGAAAAAGCATTACAAAGAAATCAAAGCTGCATGCTTTGTATGAGGAATTGAAAAACAAAGCTTCAACTAGAACACGGTCTTAAAAGAAACCTGTCATCCAGGGTGCTATGCAACACACTGACAAAAGCAAATTCAGGCTGGCAGTTCCATTCCAAACATCTTTTTAAATTTTTAATCTATTATATTTAAAAGGACCTGTGAATGTATTTGCATTAGGAAAGGCACACACAGAGGTTTAAAAGCTGTCTGTGTTCACAAGGTGGGAGAGAACACTTGGGACTGGGACTTTCTTTCTCATCTGTCCACCCTCCATGTCAGAACAGCATCAGGTTGCTAAGAGCAGAGAAAGAAGGTGTGCTACATTCCCTGGCTGCCTGCTGGGTCCTAAGAGAAGGGGAACTGGGACAGAAATGGAAGAGAACTCCTCTAAGCACCTCATGACTGGCAGATGAATTCTGCTGCAACTGAAATCAGAAAGTGCAACGTTTTGCAGTGTTGCCATTGGGCTCCCTTATGGGCTGCGTCAGGACCTGAGGGGAACACCTCTTCTAGGGTGGATTGAAGATGACAATTCAGACCAAATATGGGCTTTTTTTTAACAGCTACTGTAGACAGTAACAGCCTCCATCCCAGTTCAAAAGAAAAATTTGAGTTCCAGAGAAAATTTTGGTGGGAGAAGGGACTGGATGATCATTCTTCCTTTGTGAGACAAAACTAAAATGCTTTGCATGAGGCTGTTGAACTGAAACATCACCATCAAACCTGTACCAGGTGCTTGAGAGGTTTTGCTCCTGAGGCTGGTACAAACAGTTTGCATCTCTATATCCCAGATGGAACCGTAAGTTAGAAAACATTTCACTGACCCAGCATCTTTGAATGCGTCTTTGCAGAGTTCATCTCAGTTGCAATTATATTTTTTATTCTCCCTCCGTTCAAATATTGTGTATTCTAGTCATGGGGTCAGATCACTTTAAAAAGCATGATTTTCAGTCAGTGTCCAGTTCACTCAAAGAATTTCAGATCCAGAGCTGGAACAGCTGCTTTTGCTCTAGTTCTCTGAGCAAATGTTGCAGGCTGCAGATGTCTGTGTTTGTGTCAGAGGTGTTTGCAACTCTGTACCTGGAGAGAACCTGTGCCAACAGGGAAGTGACGACAGCTTTCAAGGCTCAGAAAGATCTATTTCCTGTCTTTCTTGAAAATCCACAGCAAAATCTGCCCAAGTTTTTCTGTTCTGAAAGCTGAAAACTAAGCATTGTGGAAGACTTAAGGAAAATGTTAAGATACACACAGAACATTAGCTATAGCTCATTATGATTTCATAAAGTAAATTTTGAAATATTTAAATTAGATTTGCTAAAGTGGATTTCTTCAAATTCGGGGTTTTATCCCTTCTGCTAATTTTGCATGAAAATCAGTTATTTCTATAATTATATTTTGTAGTGACATTTCAAATATTGTTTAATTAATGCTCACAGCAGCCTTGAGAGTAAATGGAAGTTAGAATAAAACAATAGATTTAAAAAACCTTTAATACAAATAGTCACTATTTGTTCAGATTTTCATCTTCAAAAAATAGTAATTAAGGATAAGGTGATGAGACAGCACATCACATCCAACAAAGGGGACTGAAAAGCCAATTCTGCAGATACAGATCTCCTCAGGGCTCCAGCAGACAAATATTGCCTTTCATAAAGGATACATGGGTGGAAGGTTGACCACACAGCTGTGTGACTGTCACTGGTGTGACCTTAGTACACCAGAGACTTTCCAAAAAGGAGAAACTCCATGCATGGTCCCCACATCTACAATTGCTTTTAAAACTTATATCTGCAAACTGTTGCTAGAGAGAATTGTTTGCTTGTATACAGTTTCTGGAAGGTTTAATTCCTGCTTTAACCAAATGGATTTCCTTGGAAATATTAGTTATGAGAAGAACTCACAAGAGGATTTATAGACAGTTGAATTAAAGATAATTCACAAAATATCCACAATAACACACAGAGGTCATGCCATCTATGCTATTTACTGTTATTCTAAGAAATCCAATGATTTCCTCAGTGTCTTAGGAGAAAAACAAGGTTTAGATTATTTCTTAATGGCACCCGTGCCAGAATACAAATTCTACCTGAATATCTTAGGCACAGTGTATTTGATAAAGGGCCATACTTTTCAGTAGCACACGGGGAAAAACAACAAATGCTAATCGTTGGTTCATGCTTGAAGTCTTTGGGATTTGCTGCAGTTGCCACCAATTGGAAATCACATACTCTACTGTTAAAAAGGAGAATTAAAAAAAAGGATACAAAGGTTTTAGTTTGCTCCCTATGTGACTGCAACCCTCCCCACCTCAGTGGCAGGCAGTGCCAAGGCAGTCAGGTGTCAGAGGAGCAAACCTCTCCTGAAGTGCTGAGATTCCTCACACATGTCCCCAGTGGAGCTTGTTCCCCCAAATCCCACTGTTCGTGGAGACAAGTGGCACTTTTAGCCAGCAGTTCAACTCAGTGTGTCCAAACACCTTTCTTTATTAAGCTGGTAAAAATTGTGCCCTAGAAGAGCCTGTGTTCCTCCAGATAAAGGAGATGCACAAAGCTCAGTCTGCTGCAGACATCAGCTCTGGCAGATACACACCCCTTGTCACCTGTTCCCTTCAGTCAAGAGTGTAAATCAGTCAAAAAAAAAAAAAAAAAAAAAAGGCAAAGGATGCACACCCCTTCAAAAAAGTTCAAAAGGTCAGTGTGGGGATTTGCAGGTCACTCAGCCTCACTTGAAAACTTCCTCACCGAGTGAGGCCTCTCACAGAGCATTTCTGAGGACAAGAAGCAGCTGGCTGAGAACAGTTGGTACAGATTTACTGAGGATAAACTCTGCCCGACCAGCTTGATTGCCTTTGGTTATAAAATGACCAGATTTTTCAAGAGGAGAGCAGTAGAGAGTGGTTCCAGGGGAGCACCACACAGGGGTCTCCACTGGGACCTGTCTGCTTAACATCTTTATCAGAAGCTGGAGGAGGTGACTGAGTGCACTCTGGTTGTGCTTGCACACATCAGCATGGACTTATGAAGGTGAAATCCTGCCTGACCAACCTGATAACCATCTGCAGTGACAAGACAGGTTTGGTGGCTGCGGGGAGAGCAAAGGAGTGTTTTATGAAACTCTGAAAAAGAGTGTTTAACTATTGTGTCATCCTACAGGTGAGTACTTGATAACAAAATTATGTGGCACCTATTTCCCTCAGACAAACATAAATTTTGTTCTCAATACCAAATATTATCTCATTCTGTGCCATGGTGCTACTTGTAATCAAATACCATCAGGAGAATGCTGTTGGCAAAGGAGCAGTCAAACAACACAAAAAGGAGAGATAAGTCACTGTTAAAGACAGTGAATGTAACAAAGAAACCCTCTCTCCATTCTCACCTCTCAGTAACTGCACTGGGGTACTCTGGAGAGGGGAAGAAGTGAAGTGAGATTTGTCTCAGGTTTAATTGACAGTGAAAGTGAAAGGGAGCTTGATGAAGTGAAAAAGAAATTATAGTCTGGGTCTCTGAGCATAGTTTTGCCATCAAAAGAATCTGCTTGTGGTGCTCCTTTAAACAAAGAGAAGCACGTCAGTGCCTGCAGCACTATCCTGCTTAAGTGGGCAGCTCCAAAAGGAATATCCAAGCCTTTGTCCCTGCTTTCCCACCCAATGATTCGCAAGTTATTCAACCTCTTACACTTCCCTTCTGCCGCGCTTTCTGCAGGCAGTGCCTGGGGCTCCTCTCAGCAGCCAAGGGATGAGCTGGTCAGTACTGTGGAGCAGGAGCCTGGGCACTAGAGCTGGGTGTAGAACCATCAACACACAAAGTGTTCATATTTCCTTATTTTTCCCCTTGGAAACTTCCATGAATTTGCTTTGCTGGTGTTCCTATCAGAAACTGATGAATGAATTAGAAAAAAATCTTCATTTCCATCCCTTTGCCCTTTTTCACTTTCTGTGTTTGGATCAGTGCTTGGATCATAAGTGTTTCTGCAGAGAGGTGGTCTTTTTCTTCTGCATGTTTATGGCATTAATATTAATATTAATCAGTATAAGCAGCCATTCTCATGAAAAGTTGCAAAAACTTTGTAACCTGGACCCTGCCCTTGGGTCACTTGTTCACTTCCAGAGGGTCCCTGAACTCAAAGCAAAAGCCAGACTGCATCCTCTGGCTTGTGTTTTAGGCATTACCTCACTGTTGACAGTCATTCTTCTCCAGGTAGGAAAATTCACATCTGAGTGCATAACTTTTTTATATTTGGGATTTATTTTGGATAGGTAATTTAATTTCTTTTCTATAGTTTTGACATGCTGCAGAGATAACTAGCAGTCTGTCCCATTTCAGATCTGGCATGAAGTGCTGCAGAATCTCCATGCTGATTCAAGTGGCACAGCCATTCATTTGTCATACAGCCAGTTGGAGAAGTTGTTTGTAACTCAGCAAATTCAGTTGGTTTCCATCTTATACTATTTTCCAAAAGATTTCACACCTGATTTTAATTTCTTTTTCAAATTCTCTTATTGCAATATCTCATACTTTTTGAAGTGACCTTTGCTTGCAAAGAGGAGAGCAATTATTTCTGAGAAACATGTAAATCTCTGGACTGTCTTCATCCTTCCTTTTGGCTTCTATTGCTGACACTCAAATTTTTAATTTTTTTTTTTTACCACTTTATAGAAGTTTTCCATAATGTTCAAGAAATGGAAAACTCATACTGCAAACAGTAACTGTTACATTTTTGATGGTTCAGGTTGTAGCTAATAGCTTCCAAATAACTATCAAGAAACAATTTTTTCAGAAGCTCTATCTTAACCTCACATATTAACCTCTGCAATTTTACCTAAAAATGCTGAATTGAAGTGGTTTACTAAAAAATTCCTCCACTTCTATCAGAAAGCAAAAATAACCCCTTATTTACTTTGTACATTCTTAGATGGTTTTATTCTAACAGGTTTAGCTGTATAAGGTTTGAACAGTGAAAAGCAATGAGTTTCAGAGCTCTCTCTATACATTGCATCTTGAAAATTGAAGTAATCACAGATGATTGTTTAAAAATGAATGGAAAACAGCTATGCAAGATTTTTAAGAAATGCTCTTTCCTCAGCAACACTTGGTCATTGGGTTTAATAGTGACTTACAGTGGCTTTAGGTATTTAGTCAAGCAGTTTTCCAGGAAAGGTTAGTAATTATTAGTCTCCTATTTCTCTTCTCCTGGAGAGATCTAGTCTAAGACAAGTCAAGTTACTGTTCTGCTTTCCTGCCATTTTTAGATAGACTTCTGAAGTACTCCTAGGTTGCAGAAATAAAGACAAACCATACTGCATATTCTTTGGGGAAGTATCTTCAGTTGCAGACACCTCAGAGCAGGAGTGCAGGAGCCATTCCTGCCTCCTGCAAGGCATCTGCACTGGGGATAGACTGCAAACTAAACACCTGCTCCCTACACGAGCACCAGTGCTGACTCCATGTTAGGCTGGATGTAAGTTGCCATTCTCACTGAAGTCAGTACACACTCTCCAAAGCAGTTGTCATCAACACAAATGAAATTGCATTCTCGAAGTAATTCTCTGAGCTGTCACCAGTGCAGCATTGTGCAAAGCACAAAGCATAATATTGCTTCTTAAAACAACAGTGATGATACAGTAACCTTGCATCTGTTGCTCTGTTTCTTAGCAGGGGGGAGTTGGTAATGTATAATATGACATGATAAATTGTAAAGTACTGCAAATCACTTAAATACTTTCATTTAGAATTATTTTGGAAATCACTGTTTTCCCAATTTGTCACTGATGTTAAGGCTTTTACATGTCGCACATCTTGGGCAAGCTCTTAATGATTAATTTCTCAGAAGAGAAGGCACCACTCTGTTTGGGTAAACCACTATTAAATTTTTTAACCAGGAGAGTGGATGAAGACCCCCAAAGCCAAGAATATCAGTGTTCACCTTTCACTCAGAGTAAAACCAAAAGGCAGATAAGTGCCTCCAAGAAATGAGAGGAGCCTTTGCCCGAAACACACGTTGTATGTTAATGTGGTTAGAAACCGAGCTGCATGAAAGGCAGAGTAACCTGGGAGGTGGTGCTGCTCCAAGGCTCATCGACAACTGAGTGCCAAGGGAGAGTGTGTGATTTTGGGGTGGGGAGTGGTAGATGGGGAATGGGAAATACACAGAAGGAACTCTCACAAATTGCTTGTTCCTTGAGGAAACATAACTTGAAGCATCTCTTTGGAAAACTAATCAAGCTGTATTAAAAAACTTGTTCAGCCCCAAATACCAATAAATCTGGCCAAATAATGAACCTTCTTTCACTGTATCTGTGAGGAAAGCAGGCGCAAATTACAGCCACTCTTCTCATGTTGGACACCACAAATTACAGCATTTAAAGCCCAACACAGCACTTAGGCCCCCCAGTGCTGGGCACCAGTAGACTCCATTTGTTGATGTGTGTCCTTCCCCAAGGACACCCATGCACTCGGCACTGCTGAATGTAAAGGCACGTCACTGACATTTCAAACACGTAGTTAAAACTTTCCTCCTCTCTGGGGTCTGTGCCCCAGCACCAAGAAAGGCCAAATCCACTGCTAGAAAAGTAGCTTGTAAAAGGTGAAGCTTCAGTTGTGGGTGGTTGTTTCCCCACAAGCTGCAGAGCAGGCTGAGGGCACAGCAGTCACCACCCACTCCTGGGCTCAGTGGCTACAAGGATGCCCCTCCCAGTAAGGAGCATCCCCCACTCTGGAATTCAGGTGCTGTTTCTGTCATCCACTTGGAGAGCAAGACATCAACTCCAGCCCACCATTAACTGTATGGCTTCAACATGAACCATGGTCACCACCAGTATTCCTTTTGCAACAAGAAAAGATGTAAGTGGTGAGGTAAGAGGCAGGGATATCTCACCATTGCTTTGTGCTGAAATAAATGCTGGGCTTTAAAAATGGGCCTTTTTTTCATACGGAAGCCTGCACAAGAAGCAGTTAGAGGCTGTGATTGAGGCTCTTCCACATGCCCTGTCCTTTGCCACTCAACCTCCCCCCTGGGTACCAGCACTGAAGCCATGGTGGGCAGGTCAGTGAAGGCAACTGAGCTAGCTGAAAACTGAGTCCTCAAAAGTCCACAGGCTTCTCTAGAGGACACCTACACAACACATGCTTTGTGTTTGACTTCATCTTGTGTTCTCAAGCAGTACCTTTTAGAGGTAGCATCTCACTGCACTTCTGTTCTTCAGCATTGTGACAAATACAACCTTTTGCCTGATGAATTGCAGTAGTGAAAAGGGAACAGAAGCACAGCTGTATGAATCATGAATAGGACGAAGGACGTCTTTTACAGCAAAGAGAGGCAAACTGGATAACCACCTATTGATTTAGCTTTATTTATTACTTTGCAATATGCCAAGGTACAGGACCTGTTCTAAACACCTAATACAGAAAATATTTACTGAAAACTTCATCAGGTTTTTTAAACAAGGAATTTTAATATAGAAAACCTCCACATCTGTTTCCTGCACCAATTGAAGTTTTATTATAGAAAGTTGTACGTATTCTTTTCAGAAAGTTTATCAAAACTCCTTTCCTGACAAACTAAGTGAAACAAAATGACAAAAATGGATATGAACAGCAATGTTCTCATTTGCATTTAGATAAACATTATAAACACAGCTTAAGTCATAGTGATTCTGAGAATACTTAAATGGCTTCTAGTTGTAAATGCTACGCTCCAGTTAGCTTAAATAGTTACCTTCTGTGCATCATTAGATTTGCATTAGACACCCGGTACTACACTCAAATCAAGGCCAGCCTTGAAAACATCAGGCAAGGTGTGGATTTTGAATGGGATCATTATTTCCAGAATATTGGGCCAAACTATAATCTGGTGGAAACAGGCTGAAGGATTTTGAAACAATTGTACAAAAGATCCAACTTGAAAATAAATTTGAAACAGAAAGTTAAATACAGCACACACCTATCCAAAGGTCCCAAGAGTGAATGGATACAGCCCCTACTCTTCCTAGGCACAGCTCCAGATCCTTTGGAAATTTGAACCCAGTACTCCCACTGGGAGCCTCTGAGCCTGACGCACCTCAGTAGCAGCGAGGTCTGCCCATACACCTGCCTTTGCTGATCCAGGCTACATCCATCCTCATTTACATCCATCAAAATCTGCAAGCTGTCTGGCAATAGCACCACAAATGTGTTCTCCTACAAGAATTTTAATAATAACTACATTATAGAAATAATTTAAGGGTAAATTTATATTGGCATTTAGGATCATTTTAAAGGCTGTTCGGCCAAGGCTGATTTATTCAAACAGTTCTTATTCCTTTATCATATGCTGTAAGTTGTTTCAAATTCAAGAACAAAACGTGATACTGAAGTAAGGAAAGTTAGAGAAGAGAATTGGACTGTTCAAACTTAAAGGACACAACTTTTATAACCAAAAATCATGGACAAAAATAAATTAAAAAGTAATCAGAAGCCTAGTATATGGAATAAAGAAGAGAATCTGGGAAAGGCTTTTCTCCAGAAAACCTTCTCAACAACTATTTGAACTTCTCTACATTTTTATGATTATATCTGACATGAGGGAGAGGATAAGCCTGTGAGTCCGAACCAAAAACTAGAGCAGAAGCCTAATCACAATTTTTGAATTGTTCCTTCTTTTTGCAACTGGTGAGACAAGTCACAGTGAGGGTAAAAAGAAATGTTTTAAATGATGAGTGAACTCTGCGTTCTGATTCTTTCTGGAGACTTCCTGTGCCTGGAATAAAAAAGGAGAAAGCCTCATTTGCTTCCATGTAGCACTACAGCTCACACACAAGGGTCTGACTCTCTCCTGGCCCATCTGTCAGTCAGTGCCTACAGGATGATTACCTGTAGCACCAGCTGCAAACACTCTTCTTGTTTCACATCGCTCGGCTGGCTCTAGCTCTCCTTTGCTGCATCCAGGTAGGACAAACCATAGGCTAACCTGGATGCTGGTCCTGTAAATATGCAACAGCAAGGCACTTGCAGAACAGCTCCAGCATCAACAGCCAACACAAGCTTTTGATCCCATGTGCATTTCAGGTTTTCCTGGCTGCAGCACTGCTCAGCAATCACACAAACCCCAGCTGCCTTCAGGCATAGGCACTTAATTCAGCTGTCATTGCCAGCAAAGGGGCAGGGATAGACACCACTTTTGTGTGACTCCATCTAATGACCTCCCCAGTCTCAGTGACAGCTGGGCCACCCTGCTGCATATCCAGCTCAGTCCTCGCCCAGTGACTGCCCATGTCCCACCCCTGAAGCAGAGGAAGAAGGTCTGAATAGAGGAATGTCTTTACATTAGACATATAGCAGAATAAAGGGAGGGAAGCACAGGATAACTGTATTCCTCACCTTCATCTCACCTTCTCTGAAAAGCAGTGATATATTTTCTAGCACAGCCACTGCATTCACATTATTTTGTTTTCATCCTTTTTGTTGCAAAATTCAATTTTGCCTCCATTGCTGTACAGGGCTGTACCTTGCAAGGAGTCTGAGGTCTGTTTCTCATGAGCTACCACTGCATGGCACGGTCTGTGCATAACACACTGCCCAGCTCTGACCAGAGCTCAGTAAGGCAGAGCTTATTACATCTTCCTTCCTTAGTCAGACATAACATTAAGAACTAAAAAATTAACATAATAATAAATTAACATAATACAGAATTTCAAACCCATATCCTGTTAACTGTAACAGTTTATGAGATTCAGTGAGTGCCCAGTGGGGCATGGGATGTTCTCTCTTGCCTCTACTGCTCTTATTTCTAAAATGGTTGTGGGCATAAAAGATCTGGGGGCTCTGTCTCCTGGGCCTTGTCACCTACAACGATGGAATTCCAGCTCATACATGCCCTGTTGTCCATCCTCCAGGAACGAGAAGATACTGCTTCTTCTTTCACAGTTTATGTCCCTCTGGGCCCAAAATCTCTTCTACTGAGAATGCTATTTAAAGGCTTCTGGGTTGTAGATTCCCTGCACAGGCTCACACACCTGCCTTTTGGACATGGCTGCTCCTGAGATCTTTTTGAAGCTGCCCCAAGATGTTTAAAACTTACCAAAATGGCTGGTACTTTAAAACCTCAAAGGTATTTTTTCTAGACTGCTTCATGCTATTCCCACAATGACAATCTTCTTCATTTCTTATGACTTCTGTGCAGTTCTTACACATTCAGAGGAAGAGAAGCAGGAAAATAGTTACATGTTAAGTTTAAATGCTGCTTTGATTACAGCTTTGTTCACTGTCCAATACAAGTCAGCAGCCAGAAGGTAAATGTCTAGATACACAATCCTCTATCACAGATGACATAATGAGTGATTTGGACCTCATAATTCTGTTGGACAAAGACTGAAGAGAAGCAAAGGCTCTGTTTATATTTACTGGGTAATATATTCAAATATACTGAAATATTTATATTTCTCTCATGGGGAAATAATAGAAAACTTATTATGTACTGCAGAAAATAATAAAATCATAAGCATTTAACTTTTTATGCATAATTAAGCTAGTCACTGCCTCTGTTCCTGTGGTGTGCAACATAAATCATTGATAAGCAATTAAAATATAAAACAAGCTTTTGAAAGCATTAAGCTAACATAAAATTATTCACTTGTCACATTAAATGAACATTTATCCAATTCCTATAGCTTAGCAGTGTGGCCTCCAGCTATCAACTACATTTTGATACCTCTGAGAAATAATTTTATCCTTATAAACTTCTAAATACCTTAACACTTAAACTGAAACTTTATATTTTCTTTATGCAAATGATCTCATCAAAAGTCCCAGTTGCACTCAGACTGTTCACACAAACCTCAGGAAACCAGCGATCCTTTTTGACTTGCTCCACTGTTGGGGTACCTGTTTTTTGAAGTCTTTTGTTGGGGTTATCTGCTTTTTGCAGTCTTTTGGCTAGTATCAACCACCTCAGTGAGGAGGCATAACTGTCTTGTGTGTGATTTCATCTTTTCCACCAAACTGATAATTTGAACTTTTTTGTTTTAATTGACTTAATGCCAGACTGGACTAGCCTGGAAGATCCAAAGAAGCAGCAGAGGCTCAGTGCATCCCAGAAGGCTCACAGTGCACCCCAGAGGGCTCACAGTGGCTGTGTAGTTGGCTTTTTGGGTCTACCTGCACTGCTAGAGGTAAAGAAAGCCTAGGCTGCCACCTAAATCCATTCAGGCATAGTCTATAGCTAAATTCTATTCTGCTGGTAGTGCGTGTGGATGCACGCAGGATTATGCTGATTTCTGCTCGAACACTAAGCTACTAAAGCCTCTAAAATCCATTGATGTCTTTCCAAAACCCATAGACTCAACTGGAATAATAATTATTCAGTACATTTTCATCTCTTTAAAAGCTTGCATCCAAGGGCTCTGAGGCACTAAACAAATCCAACCACTGGATAATAGAAATGTGTCAGCCCATTCCAAATGTGAGGAAGCAGATGCAGGTCCCATGTAAAGAGGAAAACAATGCCAGAGAGGCCCATGTGGCACAAACCCATACACCTTCCTTGCCTCATTATAAATTCAGGTCCTGCCCCAAAAAGATAAAATAAAAAATGTTTATTAAATCAATGTAGCCCTAGTCTGACTGCTGTTCAAAAAGAGTGAACAGCCACTGCATCATCTATGCCAGAACCTGGAAGACTGTGCTCCTGCCTGAAAACAGTGTCACAGGGTAGCTTGAGCCACTCTAACTCAATGCACCTTCCCCACCTCTGTAGCCAGCACACAGCAGTGTGAGATCTTTGGGCTGTGAAGAAGAAAATAGGAAGAGAGAGCAAACTGGGAAGCAAAATGTGGATTTGTTTCATGAGAAAAAAATAGAAAAGGCTTTAGACTGGAGAAGAGGAAACATATCATAAGAATAAAAGGAGCTGAGAAAGAAAAAAGGGAAATTATAAAAGTGGGAGGGAAAATATCCAGACTTACACTGCAGGTATTCAATTACACTTGTACAAAATGGGAGTCCTCTGCTCAGAGTGCCTTTGCAGGCAAGGGAAGGACAATCTCCACTACAAGAGGGACTCAGACTCAGTACCCCACAGAGGGAAATTAAACTGAAAGGGGTAAAAGAACGTGAACAGGAAGAAGAGAGTGCTGGAAGTGTGCTGTGATTACAAAGTATTTGTGAAGTGGCTTGGGCATAATCAGCACCACAAAAGAGATGTTGGCTAGCAGAAGATAAAAATATCCTGTCCAAGAAGTTGTAGGTTAAGCAGGAAAGCCTGACAAGCAGAGGCCATATACCCTAAGCACAACTGAATTATTTTTTTGTTCATACATACGCTCACACTTAATTAAGTTATGATATTGTCAAGCCTTTGGCATACTGCCTGCTGTATAAACATTACTGGCACAGATATTCTGTAATTCCATTACAGATTTACTAAATCAAATGGAGGAGCAGGCAGGCATGAGACCAGCTGGAAATTTCATCTGAAACCCACCTCTGGTTCAGACAGAGAAATGCAAAGTGCCAAGGTGGCAGCGGTGTCTTCACTCAGAGGAGCCACCCGAGGTCTCTGCTCATCCCTTTAGTGTATTAGCAGACAAAGGTCCAAGTCATTCTTGTATCAGCACAGCAGCTCAGAATGATCCCCATGCACAACAACATCATCTGAGCTCGAAGGAGTTGCTGCTGGATTATTAGGTTTGCCATTGGTGGGATTCAATTATTCCTGCAGTATTTATGTTAGACTAATGCAAAGGGGCTCCAGCTGGGACCAAGCCTCCGTTTTACTGGGAGACAGTTTCTTTCTCAAAAGGGGCTTGCAGTTTCAGCTGATGATACACAGACAGAGGGGAAACACAGGCATCAAGGAGAGATTTTATTATGGTTGCACAGAAATACAGCCAGCAGGCAGACACTAATTCTAAAATGACACTTTTATATTAGCAGACATCCAGTTAAAACATAACCACATGCCCTTCCATGGTTAAAATAGAAGAAAGGCAATTTTAGATCAATAAAATAAACAATAAGTCATATATTATAATGACAAGAAAATGTATGTTAGACATACAGAAATGTTACACTTTGGAAGCTAAAGGAATGGAGAAAAGTATTTTACCACCAGAATTGGAAGACTCCTTAAAAAATATTTTATCACCAGAATTGGAAGCTCCTTAATTCCCACCTTCCCACTCTGCCATTATCCTGTACTATCTGTAATTGAAAGTACATGCTTTGATGTACATAAATGAGAAACAGACAGACGGGGGTTCTTATCTTTGATTCTATAAATCCTAGAACAGTAGTTTTCACCACAAATAGCACACTAGAGAATCTGGTTTTAGCTGCCCTCCTACTTACCATAAGAATTAAAGCTTCTTCTTCCAAAGAGTTGTTTGATGTCAGCTCAGGTGTGAGACTGGTTTGCAGTGCTTGGCCTGATTCACTTTTCTTACCAAATTTCCCCACCTTACGTGAGTTCTCAGAGACCCTCCTGAAGGCCAGGAGGGAAGCCCTGCATGCTGTAATGGACAAACACCCGACTCAGTGTCCTATGGAAGAAATGGGATACCTTAGAGCTGGGGAATCATCACGCATAAAAGATAACAGCTGTCCATTCTCAGGAGCTCAAGGTGTAAGAATTCACAAGAGCTGAGATTCAGCCTTTCATTAACACTTATGCTCTTGATTATTCTCTTACCAGTAATGTTATTTTACAGACACCAAGGGCAGGTTTGTCTAAGTCCTACAGGACCTGTACTGCACAAAGAAGACGTAGGCAGCACTTCTGATACTCTGCCTTACACCAGCACCATGAAATCACCTCTTCAAAGCAGGACACCGTAGTTATTTGACTGTGATGTGCTGACCAGCTTTTCCAATAAAGAGGTGTTTTTCCACCTGCCAACCCACAACGTCAAGAGCTTCTCTTTCTCAGAAGCATTTGTTTTCTGAAACAGTTGCATCTGGTCTCTTCTTTTCAAAGATATTTCAAGCCTATACAGTAAAGATACCATTGATGTTCCTGTGTCCCACTGAATGTTGAACTAGAAAGGCCCTTAAGACCAATGGGCTAAAGCAAAATAAATTCAACGCAGTCTTGTTTCTTCAGATTCAGTTGACTTCCCTCATACAAAGTAACAATCATTAAATGACAAAGAACAGATATTTACGTATATTCACTCATTTTCACAGTATTTTAACTCATGTATTTTTAATAAAAGCTTCCAACAGATAAAAAAATATATCTTAATCTGCTCCTTCTCCTATTTGTTCAAGGCACTGTTTTTTATTTCTCAGCTGCCAGACCTGAAATTTTCTCTTGCATCAGCCCAAGGTATTTGTACCATTTGTATTACCCACTCTTGAAGCGCTTCTCTAACACTTCCTGGTTACAGAGTTGGTTGTAGGGGTTGGTTTCTAGCTCATTTAAGGCTGATTATGTGTATATAGATATATAATGTACATATACAGGCCTATGTATATTTGTGTATGCTACATATACAACATAGCATACAGATACTTGCATCAACACATTTAAATTTTAATGCAACTGAATTTTCATTTGCCTCTTAAAAGCCTGTTTCTACAAACTCAACAATCCAATCAATGCTGCACTCAAACTGCTGTCACTCAAAAAAAACCCAAACAAAACCAAAACCATAATCATTCTATTAGAAGACTTCTGAAGTCCCCAAATTGACTTCTATAAACAAATCAAATGTGTTTTAGAATTCCTAGCATGTTCAAAGGGTCTTCACTCTTACAACAGTCCTTTAGGAGAAATTATTGCCTTCATCTGACATTACTTCCTTCCTTCTTTTAAGTGAAGACTCGCCTCAGAGAATAAACTTATTTTCTGATTTCTTAAAGGCATTTTCACAATCAGTGCTACATAGCCCTGTGGCCAGCTTGTCTGACTTTACCCAATCCAACTAAAACCAATGTGCTTCCACTGCAATGAGCAATTTGCTATTTTCTGGTTTTATCCCAAAAGGTGACCAAGAGATAACAATGATTTCTGCAAGCAGGAGTTGCCTGGCTGCTCCAGCTGAAATGCAAATAAATATCCTACTGCACTCTAGGGAAAACATTCTAAATTAACAAAGCAAATAATCTAAAGATCCCAAGAAGCAATTAGGCAGAAACAATGATATCAGAAAGATCAGCCTCTTTGTAATACACTGTTCTCACTCACATGAGAATAGTAATTGTGGTATGTGGAAGTACAAAACTGGAGTACAACCTCTACCCACACACAGTTTTACTATACAAAATTAAGCTAATACATTTTCCTAATGTTGTACAGGCAGCTAATTAATTGTAGACCACGTAACCATCACAAGATTAACAAAATGCTTTTATGCAGGTAGTAAACACTGCTTGCTGAGAATATTATTCTATTCAGTAAACAGTGTTTGAACTTAATAACTGCAGGAAAATTCCATTTCTCTTACAAAGAGACTAGTGACCTTACTGAATAAGCAGTTCACTGTGCTTTTCACGAAAGCTCTCAATTAGGATGAGGAGCACATTGTACAATGAACAGATACAAGGACTGAGAATCCACTCACCTGATGGCAGCTGTAATAAATTACTAAAAACTTTGCTGCTGATGCTGAGAGAAAATAGGATATTCATTTTAAAGGAAAAATATCTTCAAGGCAGTATTTTCAGATTTTTGCCTGAGTGCTGTTTTAAATGCAAACCCCAAGTAATTTTAATAGGGAATCATTTAAATATATCAAACACCCCCCTACAATGAAAAATAACAAATGAATATTTTAACTACGTATAGGTAATTGTGTACTTAATTGCAGAGGAAAACACAAACCTATGCTTAATTGAAAGATAATATACTGCAAAGCAGTGTGTGCATATATATAGAAGTCCACATTTATAAATACATAATACATTTATTAAATTATTATATACTATTGTTAAAGTATTATAAATACGGCTTACTACATATAACATGCAATGATACACATAAAATCTGTAGTCATGTTTATAAAGATTATTTATGTTTTTGCTAGTCTTACTGCATTTCCCTTCTGCACTAGTTATTAAGACTGCTATCTATGATGCCTTAAAGCAAAACCAGCAGTATATTGATACAAAGGCAAAAACTGCAAACATTGGTGGAAACAGCTGGTAGCAAATTCACAGGGCAGAATGTTTAGCTCCAACACTGGGAAACAAAAAAGTCAAAACAGTCACGCAATCAAGAGTTTAATATTCAGTGACATCGAGTAGTGATGTCACTCAGCTGAGCGAGGTAATTCCAGAAATCAAGAGGCAGCTTTAGAGCCACTGCAGCAGGAGCACATCCTCCCCTCCTCTGAGCAAACCAGTGTCACATGGAACAGCTGAGAAATCCCTGCCTGCTCAGGCAGCACCAGCCTGGGTGAAGCGGGGCAAGCCAAGCTCCTGATTTCTGTCTCTGGTCAAAGATTCCCACGGATTAAGTGGATGGGACTGGCTGCTTTGGTGAACTTCAGCCTATTTCATGATTAAAGGAAAGCAATTTTTTCAAACACTGAACCAAGGCTGGAAACATTAAGGTACAGGGAGAAAAGAAATTTGCAATTGGGAAATTTTAACTGGGACTTTGAAGTTGTAATACAGGTGCTACTATTTAACCTTGAGGGGAAAAAACCCCAGAAACCCATACTACAGGATTGAACTAAGTTTTGATCTGCTTTGAGATCTTAGAACAAATCAAAACTAAGAACTTCTCTCTGTGAGTTAAAAGCTAGCATTAGCACACCTTTTCTTTTACATTTACTTATCATTATTTGTGTTACAGCATTAAAGTATTTACATGTAATTTCTTTACTCATCTTTTCCATTAATTTGCTAGAGTTTGGTAATGGTACCAAAACATTTTCTTCTCAGCTCAAAGACAACCTGCCAGCAAGAATTGTTGGCATGCTGGGACTGGCCCCATTGAAAGTTGTTGCAGCAAAAGTACCTGAGATGGATGTGTTAGAGGTCCTGTGGTACCAAGGGCACAGCATAAGGCACACCAACATACACAGAAACAGGATGGAAATGATGCACCAGCTTATTCAGATGTAACAAAAAAGGGGCAAGTTTGCAATCTCAGTGCTTGTGTGGAATAACTGACTAGACTTAAATGCCTAAGTAAGTTTAGGAGGTAATTACCAAATCCAAAGTGAGACATTTATACAACTTTCAAAGTATGAACCTGAAGAAAACCCTCACACAACCCCTTCAGAGCTTTGCCATTCTTAAGTACAGCATCACCATTTACCAAAGCTCCATAAGTCCTTCCAAGTTCTGGCATTGCCTATAGGTTTGGCATTGCATCTTGGTTGTGCTGGGAACCTTGGTGTTCCTGCCCCAAGCCTGCTCCAGATGTCAAAAGGCATCACTAAATCCCTAGGACATACCTCACAAGCATCCTGGCAAACCCTGGAAGTACTCTAGGTGTTGGAAAACAGAAGATGCATTTCAATTGAAATATCTGTTTTCTTACTGTTTAAATCACTTATAAATACAAATCAGGTTTTCAAGTGTTTTAAAGAAAAGCCTTGTGCAAATAAAAGAGCTTTTTTCTGTGTGAAGAAGCTCCTACTACAACCTAAAGAACCTTTGTCTTCTATGTCCTAATTAAAAAACAAGTCTTCAGAAATTTCCTTGCATGTGTAAGCAACACTAGGCATCACTGTAGTTTTGTATTTGAAAATGTGCATCTTCCTAAGAGCATTAAACTCCACACTATGCCAATTTCAACCACAACATGAGACACTCACTCCAGCACAGAACACACCAACATTATGTCATATTTGTCAGAAACTGGGTTGCACATTATAAAATTAAAATTGTGGAAGAAACTAAGTACTAGAGAGCTGGTCCAGACCTTTGTTTCAGATTCACCCAAAGGATGTCATTAAGAGTGCACAGTTTCATGGTCCCATAGATTGTTTCCAAAATAGCAAAGGAGTGCTAGACAAGTGTTTCAGTAATCTCACCTATGTCTGGATCTAAATAATAGCAAGATAAAATAATAACCACAAATAGAGAACACAAACACAAAATAATCCATGTTTTATTTCAGTAAAGATATTATATCCTACCTTTGAAGAAACAGGATTCATATATAGTATCTGGCCATAAAAAACTGCATGTGCAGCTCAACAATGTATTACAAAAAATTACTTTCTGGAAAAAACAAAACACTCTTCAAAAGTTGTCTCTCTTGAAAATTCAGAACTTATTTTTCATGCTTATGTTTTCTACGAAGAGTGAAGTAATCAAAACTAACCGTATTCTGGAGGATAATGAAGCAAATATTAGAAAGTTCAGACATCTGCAGAATCAGGCAGCAGTTAAGGCTGATAGTCTCAACTGCTGTTTTAGATACGGTTCTATCAATTCTGCCAAGAACCACTTACCTTCTTTGTAGAATGTAGCACTATAATCTTGTAAAGCTCCAACAAAGGGCAGGCTATGCTGACTTGCATAACCATCTGTTCAACTTGTTTGCAAACCATCGCCTTATTGCAGTGTCTTGGGTAAAGACGGCTGTTTAAAGTTGAGCTGTTGCCTGGATGTTTCCAAGAGCATACGTGTAACAACCACATACACACTACTTCTGTTGCTACATCTCTGGTTTCTTGTCTAAGCTGAGCATACTTGATTAACATCAGTGGACTTGATCCCGTAAGATAGTAACAATCTACACCTTGTGTAAGTTCACAGACTCTGTAAAAGGCAGAGTGAACTCACATGATCCACTTTTCAAAGTTACAGATTTTCACATCAAACGGCACCGTCTCTTGTCACACATGTGCAAATTGCCTTAAACACAGTTTTACCCCCTGAAGTTCCTAATCCATTTAAGCATTTTTGATCTAAGACACAAAACGTTTTGAACAAGTCCAAACTAAAACATATCTACTCACTTCTGACAATCTTTTTACTGAAAACCAAAACTTCTAAAATTTATTTTTTGGTCAGAGATTGTTAATAAATACTTTTTAGAAACACTGTGTTGATATGCCACCTAGGACAGCAGATCTGATCTAAGACCTAAATCTGAGAACTTGAGAAACAGGGTGGCTGGTCAATCCTGTTCCATAGGGAAAAAGTCTACCCAGCTGCAGCCACCACTGGGAAAGGCTCACGTGGAACTATACCCTCTCAGGTGTGTGGTATAGTTATGTCAAAGACAGTATCTAGAAAACAAAACAGATGAAGGAATGGAGCCTGGAGAAGGAAACTAAAGGCCCTGAAGCTTCTAGATGTAACTGGTATATTTCTTGCAGACAGAAGAATGATGGGAGACAGCAAAGGTCAGCTCACCTGACCTAGACTGGGCTAAAGACTTGACCTAGTGAGGGAAGCTGGAGCTGTTCTATAATGGCAGAGGGACTCTGTGGCCATTAGGACTGTATTCTGTAGAAATACAAGTAGTCAGTGTTATGGCCGTGTGTGGATACAGGGCTCAATTATCTTTTTATCAGCAAAAGGTGTGACGGTGGATTAAAAAATAAATTTGTCTTAGAACTGTGAAATTACATTAATTTATTTGTACACACTAGCAACACTTATTTTAATATGTGCCTCCACACCACATATACCCAGAAAAACTTTCTTCTGACTTTAAGAAGGATCATTCACATTCATAAGGAGTCAGAATGTCCTGCTGGCCTTTTAGCAGCATGCTTTTAGCTGAAAATTCCATAACCACCCAGCTGCTCTTTCCCACTGAGGTAAAAGCAAGTGTAACAATTCTGTCCATTTGCACTGACATGAAACAACCTGACTCAAGTGGCTCTTCACATTACCATCACCTAACCTTACTGCTATTAAGATTAAAAAGGAGATTAATCTTATTTTTCAAATAGTTCAGTGTAAATTAAAAGATGTGGAAAAAATCACAATGTGAGAAACTGCAGTCTTTTAGACAATTCTGTATGAACCACTCTAAAGTACGATTTTATTTCATGGAAAACTAACCAAAACAAACTCTTACAGGTCTTTCTAACTAGATATAGTCTTGAAAACTATCATATTCCCAGCAAGAAAACCAAGCGCAATTTTCTAATTTAACAAAATTGGCTTGTCCTCTACTTACATGCAAGCACAATATTAGAAATAATTTCATTAATACTTTTAAAACTCTTTCCAATGAAAGAAAATTTCTGGTTTGAGACACAGCTTCCATGCAAAAATAATTAATCTCTAATATGAAATTAATTCTCTTATCCCCAGAAATCCAGATCTGAAATTTCTTTATTCAGCTCACCCCGTATTTGCAGCTCAGTTCATTCTCCTAGAAAAAAAGTTGGTAACTTCAAACTGACTGGCAAAGCTGCAATTGATGGGTCCAGTGACTGATTGGCATGTATTGGACCTCTGTGGATTGCAAATTATTTATTTCAAGTTGAATTTCATTTTTATAAAAGACAAACAATCTTGAATACATCACTTAGAACTTGTAAATAAAATACTCTGTATTTCTTTTAACTTCAGATTTGAAGTTACTGAACTTCTAATTTAGCCCCTGTGGAGTCTGGAGGGAAGAGTCATTGCTTCACTGATTCGTAGTTTTGGAGGGGGAGAAAAAAGCACAATGCCAAAAACTACAATTAGCATGCAGGATGAGAGAGTCATGGAAATGGAAACAAAAATATTAATCAGCACTGGAAGTAGGAGAGTTTAACAGCATGTGTGAATTCAGAATTATCTACAGCAGACTCCAAAAGCTTGTATAATAATTGTGAAACTCATCCTCTCTCTCAAACTTTTCTTCATCTTTGTAATAAGGCATGGATTCAGTGGTTACACTACAGGTAGATTCTCCTTTACATGGTGTTCACCAGACTACAGGGTGCAGCCTAGTTGTACACAACCACAAATTCAATGAAGATCTATGTTTAACTTTAAGACAGAAATTAACTCTTTTTGTGAAAAATCATTCTGTTCAGTATGTTTTCTTAAATTTAGATGGACCACATTGTATCTATGATTTCTCAAAGGAAGAGTGAGAGGTAATGGCACAAAATAGGATTTGTTTTGACAAAGAAGACAAAATATTCTAGATGAGCACTCAAGATCTACAGATCTCCAGAAACCTTCATTCACTGTTTAAAATATTCTGTCATCAGATGTTACAAGACTATTTGGAAAGAAGTCAGTAGCTTTCTTTTTTTCTCTGTGTTTCCCCCCATGACTGATGCAAATCCCAGCCTAGGAAAACTGAACTGCTGCTTGGCTTGTATCTATTGCTGACGGAAAAAATACAAAAAAGAACTGTTAAAAGAAGAATGCTAAGTTGCAGGAAGCTTTAATTAACAAAGATAAGAAGTGAAAAGACTAGGAAATATTTGTAAGTTAATTCCCTGTCTCAAACTATTTTTGCACAGATGTAGCTCTCAGACTACTAAGACTCAGACCTTTGCAGCCTGGCATTACACAAACACCAAGCGTTGTACAAACACTTGCACCACACAATAACAGCGTAACAATTTGTACCAATTTTCCTGGCTTTATTCGTCCATCTGAGAATGAATGAATAATTTTTTAAGAGAAAAAGCAGTCTCATAATTTAAGCTTCGGCATAAATAAGTATGGAAACACATTTTTATATACTAAACACTTGTTGACTAATAAACAACATTATTGTACAACTGCTTTCTGTTCCTAGCATGGATAATTACTGAAGTGTAAGAACCACAGGCAAGTAGATGCAAAAAGGCATGTTAGTTTAGGCTTTTCATTCAAAATTCCTTCAGTAAGGAAACATGTCTTCCTTATAATTCTGATGAAGCATCAATTTTGAAAATGTGAAAATCAGGTTGTCAGCTTAAATAAGGAAAAATATGTATCATTTACATATGTGCACTTATTCCCATACTTCAAATTAAGCAGAATAACAGTATAAGAACTTTGACAAGTTTCTTTTTCTTATACATAGTCTTATCTTGAATGTGAACTCCGGTTCACTGGACTCTCCTGCTTTGAACAAAAATTGTCCCAATATGCAGAATCCTCAGGTGCAACTGGAATACCAGATGCAACTAAATCTTCAAAAGTCAATACTGTAAATTGCGGTTGGTTAGGCTCCATAGACTGTACCTAAAGAAAACACATATTAGCATAAAATGAATCAATCAAGATCAATTTTTTTCCTGTAAAATTCTCTGTCCTGTTTAAACTATATATTTCTTACTGAAGAAGAAAGAAAACATTCTACATTTGAGACTGATGTCAATTCCCCTAATTTAGGCTATGCAATAACTATTAGAAGCATGTAACAGGCCACACAGAAAAATCGAGTTTTCCCTTGAAACACAGTTCACAAAACTTACAGAACAAGGGCTATAAAATGCTCCAAGTGTGACAGAATGAGTGTTTAAGTCCAGCAAAAAAAGAAAAAGACCACCATCAAATGAACTGTACTTCATTCTCCAGCAGATACGATTATTTGAGACAATTGTGTGAGGATTTATTCCACTAGAGGTGTGCCTATCTGTACTCTCCTTAATACCAGTAGTCACTGAGGTTTTGCATACTTCTCTCAGACTTCAAATGCTACTTTAAAACCAGTCGTCACAATCAACAAGTAATTCCCCATGTTAAATCCACGTTAAATGCAGACTGAGATATTAGGAGATGACAGTGTCATGGTCTCCATGTTAGTTTCATCACTCCAAGAAAAAATAAATCACATTTCAAAGAAAAAAAAGATTTTCGATTTTTTTTTTTTTTGAGCACACTACTGTGCAGCCTGCTGTATGCCATCTCCAAATGTAATTGTTCCCAGACAGCGGGGCATACAGTACCGCTTGCATGAATCAAACATAAATATAGCTGATTTTTCTCTAACTGGGCATTTGCTCGAGCTACATATTCTTAATGTTTAGTATTTCATAAAATTCAGTAGGGCTCCTTCTGCAGTGGTGTTCCTCAGTACATCAGACAAACTGACTCATTTTTGATGAGCCTGTCTTTGTGGCAATACAACCCTCTGGTGTATCAGCCACTCCTCCCAGTTTGGTGTCACCAGCAAACCTGCTGAGGGTGCACTGCACCATCACCCAGTTCATTAATGAAGCTGTCACACAGGACTGGACTCAGTATTGACCCCTGGGGCACATCACCAGTAACTGGCCTCCAACCAGACTTTGTACCACTATCACCACACCCTGGGCCCAAATTTTTGGCCAGTTTCCAATACACCTCGCTGTCTGCTTACCCAGTACTCAGCATTTTTTCTAGGAGGATCTTACGAGAGACAGTGCCAGAGGTAGAGCGTACTGAAATATAGGTAGACAGTTACCCACTGCTCTAACCTCATCTACCAGGTGAATAATTTCATTGCAGAAGTTTACCAAGTTGGTCAAGCATGACTTTCTCTTGGCAAAGCTATGCTGACTAGTCCTGAGGATTTCTTTGTCCTTACTGTGCCTGGAAATGGTTTTCAGAATCAGCTGTTCTGCCACCTTTCCACAAGCTGTGAGGCCTGTAATTCCCCAGGTCCTCCTTATTGACGATAAGGTGACATTTGTTTTCTTCCACTCTTTGGGCACTTCTCCCAGTCCCTGTGATCAACCAAAGATTATTGAGAGGGGCCTTGCAATGCCAGCTGTATCCCATAAATATTAATCAACTTACACCCATCCAGTTTGCTTAAGCATTCCCCGACCTAATTCTCTTCCTCCAAGGGTGCCTCTTCCTTGCTCCTTTCCTCTTTCATCCCTGCAACCTGCGACTGCTGACAGCCAGTCTTGCTAATAAAGATTGATGCAAAGGTGGCATTCAGCACCTCAGCCTCTTTCAACATTGGTTTTCTTGAAAAAAACCCTTCCCTCCCTTTGGCTTCTTTGTACTTACAGAAGTGCTTCTTGCTGCCTTGGAGATCCCTGGTTGTCCATATGATCCCAGATTAAATTCTATTTGGGCTTTAGCTTTTCTAACTTCATTCCTGGATGCTCAGATAATATTTCTGTATTCTTCTCACATTACATATTCTTGCTCACACCCTCTGTACACTTCCCTTTCTCTGTCCAAGTTTAGCTAGGAGCTCCCTGTTCATCCATGTAGAACCCCTGGCCTTTTTGCAGTGAGATGAACTTCATATGCAGTGAGATGGAACTCACTTGAGAGTTGAGGAGCTGATCCTTGAATGTTAAGCAGCTTTCTTGGGCGCAGCTTTCCTGTGAGGCCTTATCCCACAGGACCCCTCCTTGTCCTCTGAGGAGGAGAAAGTCTGCTCTCCTCATGTTAAGGATTGTGAGCCGCTCTTGCTGCCCCAGGATCCTAAACTCCACCACCTCGTGCTCTTGGAGCCCTGCAGCCACACAGAGATCTCTGACTCATCATGTTTACTCCTCATCCTGAGTGCACTTCAGAGGCATGTTGAGTTCCAGGAAAAGATTTGGGGAATTTGCTCATAATTGTGCCTTGTAGACCCTTCCTTGCTTACATCCAAGTGCTAGAGGTGACTGAATCCAAGGTCAATTTTGAGGATTTTGTTATCCCTTCCTGTCACATTGATGAAGGTAAGCAGATAGGGAAAAATCAAAAATGTCTATTCTCCAGTATTTGAGCGGTAAGCAGGAATAAATACAGAGACAACAAAATGGTTTATGCTTGCTGTAACAACACAGAAAAACTCTTTGTTGTCAATGCAGACTGAAAGCAAAAGAGATTGAGCTGTCTCTCACTTTATGTCCTTACACAATGACACGGTGTTGAGACATTCCTGTTCACTGGACATTTTGGAGATGAGGTAAAGCTGCAGGAATGGTGCCCAGAGCCATGCAAGTGACATCAGAGACGCATATTAAATATAAACTAAGCCTGTGAGCTAAGCAGTTGTTAACAGATGTAGTTTGAACTTCAGCATGTGCTTGTCTGAAGGAAGTGTGTCCTGACTGAATGCACCACAACTCTTGTGAAATTTAGCAAGTGATAGACAGAAGATACTTTATAGCCTACACAGGATTTATAAAGAATTTTAAACTCAGCCATCTTTTATTGAGACTTACCTCAGATAAATGTCTAGATCTAGGTTAAGAGCACAGATAAATGTTTTGTTTCTTCAAGCATATAGCAGTCACTAGTATTTTGATAAGACTCTTGACACTAGAGATTTTTAATTACAGTACACTGACATAACAATTGGTCTTTCCTGGGAATTGTAGGTACATGCTATCGTTTTGTGAAGAAAGCTGAAAATAGATGTTCTGCAAGCAGGCCATAATGAATTACTCCCTTGATTACGGAGAGGAAACAGACACAAACACTGACATCCTGAAACAACTGGGTAACATTTACACACACATTAAGCTACAATGAACAACTTTTTCTTTCAACACATCTAGCAATAAATAGAGTCCTTCTTATGGTTCTTTAACAAAGAGAGAAGGCAACTTTCATTTCCTCCATGTTCCTGTTAGAAGGAGGCCTAAAAGGGCACAATGCAATAGTACATAAATTTTCACTTAATTTCCTTACTGGGGAGTCTCAGAATGCTCTCTTGTCCTGCTTAAAATGACCTTTCTTCATTGAATTGAGATAATGAAATTTAGGTCATCATAAATTTAGTCAGTGGGCAAGTAAGCCTTTGAGACTCCTCTTGATTCAAAGACTTTTCATCATAACCTTTGATATCATGACTATTCTTTCTATGATAAATTTAAGGTTCACCATGATGGTGAAGGTCAATACTTAAAAATCCTGGATTTCTGCAGAATACTTAGGCAACTGTCTTTTGAAATAACGGCCACCTTCTTTTCACCTCAGACTTACAGTTACCAGCATTTCTGTAAGAAGGATAATACGCAGCCCCACCAGGAACTGAAGTATGTCCTGTCAAACAGAATGCATGTAATTTCTTAAAAAATATTTGTCCACTGATTTATCACAGTAAATCCTCAAAGGCAGTTTAATATCTCTTTTTCTCAGTCTAACCAATACTAGTTAAAAGGTCTGCCTCCCTTTGTTATCCATGAATACAGACTTTATTATCATGGTAGAGATAGCATGCATTACCACTTTCCTGCTTTTATCCATTCCTATACTATGTTTTTTTCTAGTTCCTGGTAGAATCTTTGTATCTAAATAACAGAAGACCATTTTCTCGTGACCAACTACAACACCAGAGAAAAATCTGGCAAATTGTCACATTCTCCTTTGCTGACTGTCTGGTTGTTTTGGCTACAACTTGCCAGTCTGCCTCTCCCTTGAATTTGACTTTTATTGCTATTTTCATGACTGAGATCTTTTTTAAATTACACAGAAAATCTTGAAAAGCTTTTAAGTAGCTTTGCTCTTTCTCTCAATAGAGACACCACATGGAATGAAGACTAACACTGCTGTTCTTCCCATCTGTTGGTTGTTGTTGCTTGTCTCAAGGGTTATCTTGTTGTAATGGTATTTGAGCGATGGATCTGCTCTGGGATACATGCACTGACAATCCCCCACTAAAATCAGCTTGGTGAGGTGTCATACAAGTTTAACAGTCCAGATTGGTTCACTATTTCCATTTTCCTCTGTGAAAACCATCTTTCCCATATGAGTACTAGCAGGCTGTGACAAAAATCACTTAATCTTCTCTTGAATGAACACACTGAATACATGCATTACAGACTTGACACTATTTGCTGCTGTCCTCTGAAACTATTTCTCCTTCCCAGATTTTTCCTGAAATAGGCATAAGAGAACTACGGGAAACAGTTCAGTAATACTGCTTGGTTCTGTTTAATACCGTGCCTAAGATAAGTCTTCTTCTTGGCCCTATATGTGAGATAACACACTTTTAGCTACAGCATAAGTTTACACTCAACTGATCACGAAGACGTGAAACTATTTCACAATTTCTTACATCAGAATTCTTCTGTACAAATCCCTCCTGTTTCCCAAGCGCCACTGCAACATGATGATGGTCATCCAAGCGGGTTTCCTAGTAAAGATTAAAAATGGCAATGTAAACGCATTTTCTTTACTCTGTTTTCAGAGTACAGACTATATAAATATTTAGAATATGGTTCATAACAATAGCAGAACATAATTTAAAATACTTTAAAATAATGACATTCAAAAAGCAATAGTACTTTTTAGTAGTTTTATTGGAGAGCTCAGTGACACAGATACATTAAAATGTTCACAGGGCTGAGGACTGGTTACTATAGGTTACCATCACCTTATCCATTTGTAGATACTTATATTCAAGTTTGTCACCTGAGCATTCCTTTACCAGTCTCTTTTAAGTCTCAAACCACATAACCCATCTTAGCTANATATATATATATATATATATGTGAGGGGAGGAAATAAAATTTTCCCTGCTTCTTTATCCAAAAGTTTTCACTTAATTTCTGCATACTTTCTAAAGTAGAAATCAAGAATAACAAGAATTTTACCTAGGAAAGTGATCAATTTCAATATTGCCATTAATCTGAAAATCAGAAAGTCATTGGGATATTCTCCTTCGATGTAAGACTGAATCTCCAATTTTGGCTTCCTTAGGAAATATTCTAAATGCACTATATTATAATATAAAGAAAGCACCATGATCTCCTCCTATTTCCTCTGACAGGTTGTTGGTTCCCTCGTTTTTCTCCCCTTTTAATCTAAGCAAAATGTATTTTAGAACAATGGTGTCAGTGTGCATCAGGCTTCTCTACAGTTCATCTACCATGTAGAATTTTCAAAGACTTCAGTTACCAGGATACCATTTCAGTGATTCCCAAACAGCCTTGTATATATATTAAAAAAAAGAAAGTGCCAAGTTGCTCAGCTCAAATCTACTCAGCCCAGCTCAGCCAAGGCAGCAGCTGCTCCAGTCATGTGCAGCACCAGTTCAGCTGTAAAGCTGGGGGACTTTTCTGGTAAACGTGGGTGCCTTGGTGGAGAGGTGCTGGTGAGGAAATAGAACCGTGCTTTTACTTTGATCTCTTCAGCACCAAAACTGTGCCTATTTGACAGCTTTAGCAGTCAGAACTTTAAAACCCTCACCTACTTCAAAAAAACCCTATCAAGCTCATGTTGTCATACCTTTCTGCAAAGTGCTAGTAAGAAAATGAATATTTCAATTCTGTCTAGATTAAGAAAAATATTTAATATAAGAAACACTAACAAACCTACAGCATAAGCAGTACTTTACATGATTGCAAAAGCTATAAATGTATTTCCTATTAACTATTTTACTGGGTTTTCCACTCCTTTACTAGGGTACAAAACCGAAAATTAGTCAAGTATAAAGAACGCTACCTCAGAGAAAAACAGTTGTACTCAGTGTGCACATTTCTATAACTTCTGCAAAAATAAGAAAGCCTATGAATATTAGATGCTTGATCAGGTGTTGCTAAACCATTTCTATAGTTCTAGGGTGGCAGTGTTTTGTGTTTTTCTAGACGGAAAAATTACTATATCCCAATTTTATTCACTTCATTTTCTGCCCTTCTATTTTTTTGGGTGTCCAAGAGGTCAAAGACAGATCAGAACAGAGAGCACATTACAGCACATTCAGCAGTGGCTTACACCTGTAATCAGAAGTCTGCAAACTCCTTTAAGCACAGAATTTTCTTGTTTTAAAGTCAACTTATATTACTTCTTGTTTGTGCAACTAAAACCATATTATAGATACTATTTTATATACTGTTAGCAAAATAATATTTTTTCAGTTCAAAGCTGCATTTAACAGGCAGTGACTGTTTAAATAGACCTTCCCTGCAGAGACCCTGCCCAATGAACAGTGAATGAAAAAGGTTCCATTTCATTTATTTCATATCCTCTGTGGTCACAAAAGAATTTTCAGCATCTTACAATAAAACATAACAAACTATGCCCTTCATCTATCTTTGCTGCTTCAGAGCAATGTAAATCCAAATGAAATACAGAAAGGAACATCTTTCCTGGCCTTTACTAGTGGCCAGCAAAACCTTAAGCTATGGAATTAATGAAACATAGTGAAACTATAAAAAACAGCGGATCAACTTGCTTCCCTGGAGATATTGTTATACCAGCTTATAAAATTAATATCTTAAATGGAAATAGATGATTGAACAAAAAGAGGACAATCGTATAGAATTCCTTCAAGGCAGAGAGTTTGTTTTGTTAAGATTCCTCTCTAAAAAACAGAAAACATGGAATGGATCAAAATCTGTTTTTGTCTGCACAGAACGAAAGCGTTACTAGAGCACACAGAGATTTACAATGATCTCATTTCAAAGACTCGGCAGAATGATGTGTCTGGAATTCAAATCATTATGAATTCACTCAACAACAGACGGCTTATGAGGAAACTACCTTCCTAGCCAGCAGAATTGATTGATGAGCGAACCCAGTTGGATTAGCTAGTCTTAGAAATAAGTTTCTATTCTTATTTACTCCTGACATTGCAACAGGATTAACTTCTCTTACTGAGGGTAAAGATGCCAACTACAGTTGCACACCAGCAATTACAAAATATGTTTCAAATCGACCCAGGTAATCTCTCTTTGAAATTCACATTCTAGAAGTAGTCTATTCACATATAAACAAACCAAGCAAATATTTGTTGTGAAAAAATACAAAAAATTATTTGTGCAACAGCAGTCCTGCCAGGTGATTCTTAATCCCAGACCAAAGTTTAGGATAAATCATATGCTTCCTTTATAAAATAGTTGTATCCAAAATTGAGGTAGATACCAAAACAGAAATGCCTTATGTCTTATTTAAGATTCTTCTTTAATATTGATTCCAGTAAGTGCTATCCAGTTACTCCTCCTGATCAACTGTACACAACTGGGACCAATAAGGAAAGGGTCAAAAATACATTTAACATTTTCCATATCAGTATCTAGGAATTTTTTTTCATAGAGTCATAGAATGGCTTACATTGGAAGGGACCTCAAAGATCATCTTGTTCCAACTCCCTTGCCTTGGACAAGGACACGTTCCACTAGACCAGCTAGCTCAGGGCCCCATCCAATCTGGCCCTCCAGGGATGGGCCATCCACAAGTTCTCTGGGAAACCTGTTCCTGTGCCAATATATACTCCAGTGCCAGTATACTTTTCCATATATAAGATCCGCTACAAATCTATCTTATGTTGATATCTTTAAATGATAGAACTTGTCATAACTGTCTTCAAAAAACTTCTTTTGTTTTTACCAAAATTAACTACTACTTCATTCTTGTCATAGTTGAACATAGTAGGCAGCTCATACCACACAGCCTCCTCACTGGCAGGCACTACGAGAAACTGGAGACCTTGACTTTGTTTCAGTGTGTTATCAGCACTATTCTCATCCTAAATTCAAAACACAGCGCTATGCCAGCTACTAAGAAGAACATTAACTGTAACGGAGATGAAACTAGGACAATTATCCAAGTTTATTTTCTTCAAAGGAAATAAATGGAGCATATAGAATTACCCATAATCATCATCATCATCATGACTCCATCCTAAATCAACACCCTGACAAAATGCTGTTATAACTCTTCACTGGGCTAGCCGTGTCTTAGTTATTACTAAACAAAGTCACCTTTTTAATGAGGAAAGTGTGCACTATCTATATGAATAAAGCATATTCAACACACATAGCAGACCTATCTTAAAATCAAATTGATGCTTTTAAATGAAGACTTTTTTTCCTCCAACTCCTTCCAAAACAGCTGAAGGGAATCTGCGTGGCAATCTCTAGAGTACTGTACGAAAACAAGACCCTAAAGCTAAATCTTTCCATCAAGATCAAAAAAGAAGAGGCTGTTTCTGAGCAACTTCCTTCCATTCAAGCCAAAAACTATGGGGAACGAAGGACGGCAAAGATACTTTAAGCAAAACTAAACCCTCGGTGAAAGGACCACAAACAGTCAACTACATAACAAAGTAGTTAATTTGGTATTTCCAATGAAATAAGAGAAATATTTTTGCACTGTTCACAGAAAATTCTATCTCCAGTTTGAATTGGCTTTGCTCTGACTGTGAACAGTTACAGGGGGTCTGAATAGTGTCAACTTTGATTTGTTCTGATTCATTAGTATTTCTCTTGACCTTTTAGCCATGACAAGTATTAGGTGGTGGATCTTTTCCTGGTCTTTATGAATTTAAAGTTGTCTTTTTCATATTACAAGATACTTTCTGAAGGAGATTTCAGAATATTTTGTGTAATTTAAATGGATAAAATCCCCTTTAATTCTCCCTTCCATTTTTAGTAAATTAGGTTCTCTTTAAAACTGAAATAAGACAAAATATGTGAATTGAATTTTAAACAGTCTTGCTCTCTTTGATAATTTCCTTTCACTAAGATATAGGCAGCTCTGAAAAGTAAAAGTGAGGTCATTATATTTTTTTTATTTGATAGAAAAAGCTCCCTCAAGCAAACTTAGCACAACAGGGAACCTAAAGAAAAGACTGTATCAGAAACATGTAGTCTTACAGGTGACTTAATGTCTGCTCTTGGGTGACTCTTTCAGATTTCTCAAAATCAGTGTTTTCAACTAAAAAGTTATTTCAGAAATCTGATCAAACAAAAAAAGACTTTTCTAAGTAAGAAAGCGAACACAAAATTAAAAGAAACTTGGGAAGAGACAAAAAAGTAAAGCGATGCTTAATTTCAGGCTCTCCAGAGACTGGTAACTGAAAAACATTTTATTTATTTCATTTTAATGAATGTTAATATGTAAATGAAATTATATCCCAATTGAGCTTGTATTTAAAGGAAACTTGATATTAAGTTCTTTCTTTGAAATACTAGAATCTGCCTCATTATAATGCTGCACTCTTGGGAAGCAGGAGGGCAAGTGTGGAAGTGGAGACATTCCTCAGACAAAAACTGCATGAACCTTCTGGCAGCAATTACTAAGTAATAAGGAAAATTCAAACAATTACAAAGCATTTAAGTATTACAAGGAGCTATCTACATCATCATCCTCAGGCTGTTTCTGTCAATCAACCACAGGCACGTCAAAGACCAAAATTAGGAGTTCCAGAATTCAATCAAGAGAGGTAGATGTTCCCTTGGCCACGGTACACTGCAGTAATAGAGAAAGCATTCTGGTACAAGATGTGCCACAGGCTTTCCAAGTAACTTCTTTTGCCAGTGTAACTTCAACTAGGAAATTTCATGACATGCTGATACTGCCATACCATACAGGAATTGAATAAGAGGGCTGATTCAGTATGCATAGACTTGTAAAATAACACAAAACCAAAAGTGGATAGGAATGCTGAATGGAATGAACTGTGAAGATACAAACTTGTACTCTGAACTTAAATATTACTGGAACATTCATTCTTTCATACCACATGCACAGGGTACGTGTAGCTTATATACTAAAGAAAATAAGCATACAGCAGAAATCGGTCATTTAGACAAGCTCTATTGGAACAGCTCTCTCCAACAATACAGGTATTTTCAAAATGCAAATACATATCTGAATCAGAATAATCTTACTGAAAAGTGCACTTGACAGTTTGTTCCATTTTTTGCTTTGTTTAAAGTGGTTGAACGAACATACCTCTGGAGTGTAGAGAAATGGGATTATGATTTAATTTGTTTTTAAAGCTTGGTTTTTTAGGTAATTAAAAATTTTGAGATCATTGTGAATCAGAATCATTTAGGCTGGAAAACACCTTTAAGACCAGCAAGTCCAACTGTTAACCCAGCACTGCCAGGTCCACCAGTAAAACATGTCCCTATCAGTTCTTCCCCTACGTATCCTTCAAACTATACAAAATGACACTGATTATTTCTTACCAAATCTGAAAGGATAGCTGTTTTAGTGATAAGCCCCAATAACTTTGAAGAAGGAAAACAAAAGCCCAAACTCCAAGACTCAGCTAGACTATTGAGGCCAAACTAATCTTCCATTAGGCAACTTTTTTTTCCATCTGTCCATTCCCACAGACAGCAGCCACTTCAAACTCACAAAAACACATGTTTCCTGTGTGGACAAGAAGCTCCAAAGGAGCTGAAGACACCTCCTCCATTTCAGACATCTAACATAAACACTAATGGGGTTAGTTAATCACTAGCCCCATTCTAGACCAACTGATAAAGAACTTTAAAATCTTAGACCTGGTCAAGAAATCAGGTCCAAATATATTTCTGTGAACTTCCTGCATACCTTAGGATGACTTCCTCAGAGTTCAGGAAATATATTCCAGAAACAGGAAAAATATAAAGACATTATAAAGAATGTATCTATGGGGTGTTCCTGCAATCATCAAAAATACTTTAAAATGCTGCAGATTTGTATCCTAAGTTTTGATTAATATAGGCTCAGTGGGGTTATACAGAACAAAGGTATGAAGTTGCACTTAAAAAAAAAATCAAACATGAAATACAATCATAAAGAGTTGAGACGGCTTATCACTAGTGAAAACATATTCTTTACCTCAAATGTCCACTCCTCTTCTTTTTCTCCATCCAGAAGCATTTTTGTCTCTTTATACACCTTCCCTATTTCCAGTTGCAATGGAGACACATTAAATTCAATTCTTTGCAAGTTAAAGCCAATTCCAACTCCAATAGCCTTTAAGAAGCTTTCCTTTAAGGCCTAAAAGACACAATAAATGTACTTTATTTATACTGCCTGTTTTCAAACTGTTCTATAAACATTACTTCTGAGTACACATTGTAGACAAAATAAACTTAAGACTCATACTACTGTAAATATGCGGGTAGACTGATGCAATTATCAAGAGAAAAAGTTATCAGCATTGTATTTACCCAGCCTAACTTGCTGCATTAAAATAAACATGCAACTGAAATTACTCAGTGGCACATATAGATATGAACCCTTTACCTTAGTAGCTTATAAAGCTACTAATAAACCCTACTGGAAATGTCAGCTGTCCTATGGTTATCAAAGTTATTCTGATATTAAAATAAGCATTGAAATCTTAAGCCCAAGAATATCTTCACATGAAATGGTATCAGGTAGCACCAGAGGAGTTTAGATTGGATAATGGGAGAAACTTCATCAAATGGCTTTTCAAGCACTGGAACAGGCTGCCCAGGGAAGTGGTTGAGTCACTAATCCTGAAATTCTTTAAAATACAGGTGGAGATGGCGCTTAGGGACATAGTTTAGTGGTGGGTTTGATGATCTTAGATGTCTTTTCCAGTCTAAACCATTCTATGATTCCGTGCAACTACAAAAAGATTACATTTTTACTGTAATGAAAATAATAAATTATATCAGAAAAGAACATGCACATTTGCAGACTTTAAATGGGAAAAGAAGTATTACCCAGTGCCGATAAAACATATCCAGCTGCATCCATTCATTACTCATAGACTTGATTACATCCCACTCCGTTTCAGTAAACTGTCGCTTCATTATGTGAAAGAAATTTGGAACTGAGCTACTACCTATAAATCAGACAGAGATATTTACAGAAATTTTAACAGAGTAGTCATAATAAGCAAATGAATTACTTCAGATTATTGCTCTAGAAAATCTTATATGAAAAAAAATTTATGAACCAACTCTGCTCTACAATTTGAATTTATACAGCCTCAAAGCAGTGAGCTCATGAATGTTCAGGACACAGAATTTCCACCATTCTCTAAAAGGCAAAGTATTTAACCAATGCTGATTTTATATAAATATAAAACACTTATATTCAACTACAAAAGTAGCATATACAGTCTCTGGCATCTGACGGCTTGATCTAGTAACATTGTATAAAACAGCATGCTGTTTGTCAAAATTTATCAAGCTATTCTGCCTCCTGCCCTTGGATTCTGGGATGCAAAAGAAACATTTTTTTAAGCACTTGTAGAAGCAGAGTCTTCCAAATTTATCACACACATATTAAGCTATTTGGATTGGCTTTACTTTGGAAGAAAAATGGGAGTAGAGAGGTGCCCATAATAACTGTAAGAAATATACCAAGGGAAAAAAAGTCCCCCCAAAAACCCAGCCTCAAACTACCAAACCTTAAAATCCTTAGATCAAATTTAAGCTTCCTGTAAAAATAAGCACAGCTGTGTGGCACTTCAGCAGCTCTTCAGTGGCTACACCACTTTTCCCCAGTAGTCTACATTTACCTTGTTGACAACCCTAAAGAGTGTGTGGTTATATTGACCAATGGCACTTCTACAGTACACTGAAATCCATGGACCTCGTTACAAGCTTCGTTACCCATAGCCTATATCAATCAGCATGGCTTACAGGTGGCTAAAGAGACAATAGCAGAAAACAATTTATTTTCTTTACTAGGGGTAGTAAAAATCTGGATAGAGACAATTCCACATATTGAGATAATTTCTTTAATAGGTTACTCAGTGTTCTCACTAAAAAAAAAACATTACTCATATTTAATCCAAAACATTTTCCCCCTCCCAATACCACACTACTTTGAAGAACCCATTCACTAAATAATTGCTTAAGATGCAGATTCTAACTGTAGCTGTGCCAGTAATTCTTTGAGTTGACTGGGCAAGGAACTTTCCTTCTCTACGCTCATGTTCCCCATCTTAAACCAAGGGTAAAGCTGCTAAGCCTTCTCTATAAAGTGGTTATCTTCTACAGATATCTAAGCACTAAATAAAAACAGGTATTGGCAGCAGTAATAACTGATCTGAACAAACTAATGTTACACTAAAGCACACATTCAGGTTTTTTCACAATTTCCAAATCGTACTGCAAAGTGTTATCTGACATACACATCACACAAGACATGGCAGTGACATTTCAGAGATGCCCTCAACTGCATTTTTAAAGTGAAGAGAACACCTTTAGACAGAAATTTTGTTGACAATTGCAGCACTAAGCTGATAGAATGATCCAGAACAATCTAAAGACAGGACTAACTTCCCTCCGGAGAAAATAACAGTAAAAGAAAAAAGCAACCACAATGTTAAGTATGCTTTGATGCATTACTGAGGCAAATGCCATATCTATCTACTTACACAACGCAAGTTCCCTGAAAGAAGGAAAAATAAGAAGGAAAAATAAGAAGGAAAAACTGAACTTGGCAAAAGGTATTTTCTTTCACCTCTGTGTTTATATGACACATTTTACAATAAAATAACTACATTAATACCTGCTCTAAACAATCCACGTTTTTTTCCCCACTTTCTCTCTTTTCCCGAATATTTAAGACGACAATAGAGAGGCTCCAGCCTATTTTTGTGATTCAAAACATTCTAGAATGTCCTGGTGTACTCTTCCTCCTCCATTACTTCCAGAGAGTTCTCCGCCTTTCAGTAACCCAGGACTACCAGAGAAAACCACCCAAGACTATTCACACTATGCTACCTTCGGCACATAGAGGCATATAAAGGCTCCTGCACTGTCAGTCCTGCCATCCCAACTTCATCACATGTGGTGAATACACTCGATACTTAAACCATTTAGTACACAAAGTGCCTATCAATCCCATATGCTACTGCTTTTTCCCTCATTGTTCACCTCTTTTCATGTCCTAGGTTTCTTCAACCATTCAGCTACCCTTCTCAACACTCATGCTCAAATTCATGCAGTACCTTCCCCTCCACTCCCACTGTCTGTCACATTCCTCCTCTGAAAAGCTCAGGCAGCACTTTGTCCTCAAGTGCACTTCCTCCCTGTTTCCCTAACACAGTAAGTTGCTTTGCTCTGAGGAATGGATCAGAGCACTTAGGACTACTATTCTCCACAAATTACTTACAGTACCACAGCCTGCCTAGTCCATTTCCCCGTATTTGCTTCAGTATTGGAGAAAGACAGATTCACAGAACCACGGGGAAAATGTAGGTGGAAAAGTACCTTTGGAGACCAGCTGGTCCAACCTCCTGTTGGAAAATAGAGCCTTATGTTGGGTTACCCAGGGGCCTGTCAAGCAGACTATTTCACTCCTTTTCCGGGAACCTAGTCCAGTATTCTACTGTTCTCATGGTGAAGACTTGTTCTACAGAGACAGGATTCCCCCTGAAGCACCCTGAGCCTGCTGCCTTTTGCCCTGTTCCTGTGCATGCTCATGAAGACAATTATGTACATCCTCTCTGCAGCTACATTTCAGGGAGGCTGTGCCTAGATTCCCCTCCTCAGAACTTTCCCCTCTACTGGTTCAACAAACCCAGCTCCATCAGCATTTCTACACAAGTCAAGTTCCCCAACCCTCTAATCACCTTGGTGGCCCTTCACTAAACCTCCTTCAATTTTCCTATGTCTCTCATGACATAGAAGATAGGAAGGGGGCAAAGCTAGAGTAGCAGAAAGTTTCTGTTTAAATGCTACACTGTTTTGCTTTTAGTTTGATGAAAAAAAATTAAAAAGCCTCAATCATACTTGCCACAATTTATGAAAAACTTTCTTCGAAAGAACAGGAACAAGTCCCATATAGCAATTAATTATTTGGTTTTAAATTTGCATTTCTAAAGTAGCTCTCACTTGTCAACTTGTTTCAGAAATAAACTTACTTCTTAAGTAAGTACTTCTTACTTGCCTATGCCAGGAAATAGAACTCTTCAAAAAAGCAAACTAACTCTTTTTAATGCTGAGCATTAATTATATTGCCCTCTCTGATTTTAAAATACATTCCCAGTTAATAAACTTTGAAGCACATTAGATCCTTAAGAATATAAGCTGAGTAATCTTTCAAAATTGCTTTCTATTAAATAAAAAAAAAAATCGAACCCAAAAGTCGAGTTTCTTCATCAAATTAAAAGCACACAATACCCTAGAAATTTCAGGAAGAGTGAGGAGAGCAAATAGCGAGTGATACTGGGAAAAAAAAAGTCCAATATTAAGCCTGGGAAGTAAACATGCTATATACAGGCAAGCACGTGTGTTCATATGTGTGCAGATGTGTGTGCATTTTGGATTTTTTCATGAGCTGTTGACATTAATACATAATCCATGTTTTCCACCCAAATAACAACTGGGTTTTTGTTAATTCTTTTTAAAGACTAGGCAAAAAATCTGCTTTGCATTTTCCCTGTAGAACAGTAATGCCACAGGCCAGACATAAAAGACTTATTTTAAAAAGAGGCAGGAGTAAAGGATAAGAAAACAGACTATATTTTCTAGTCCTGTTTGCAAATGCACTGTAGAAATAGTACATAAACACAGGGTAATTTCCCCCATTTTTCTACCTGCTAAAGAATCCAAACAAGCTGCATTTGTAGGAAGATAAAAGGCAATCAGAGTTAAGATCCATGTAAATTATGATGCCATTAATAATGAAAATTACTATCTATAAGGCTAATACAGAAATCTTCATAGAATTTTTTACATTTTTACAAACATCAGGTTAATTATAAGTCAGCTTTGGTAACACAGTGTATACTTCACAAAGGCAGGTACAAAAGGTTTTTGTACCCAAAATTATTAAAACCATGACCTGGCCTCTCAAAAATAGTGAGACGAGTAGATGACTGACCATCTTCACTTCAGGTTTTATTGGTTTACAGTCTTCAACTTGTTTTGGTCAGATAGAAACTAACTAGCTTATAAAGCTACTACTGCCAGCTCACTGATCAACTAATCTGAAAAAACACAACAAACAAACAAAACCAAACCCAAATCAACACTCAAAACACAAATACAAAACAAATCCCAGAATGTGAACAGCTATCTTGTGTTTCACATTATTATGCAGATTGATCTGTTCATGCTTCAGTTGTTCATCTGTTTCAAGTCCTGGACTCTTGGGCTGACAATCCTTTTGGTGTAGGACAAGCCATATTTGATCACCTTTTACTGTCCCTAAAGGAAACCAAAGTAAACTGATACAGAGAAAACATTTCTTCTGCAACAGATGCCCAAGCCCTAATTGTTCATTAATACCAACTACCCCTTTTACAGATGTTTAAAAACAACACAAGGCAAATAATTACTGAGATAAATTACTAACTTACAAGAACCAGATAGAACATTAACAATGCATGTTTTTTCAATCTACTAGCTGACGCAGCTTTAGTGTGAATTGGAAACAGGATTTACATTCTCTGACCTCTACACTTCCTGTCAGTATCCCACAATTCTCCCAATTGTATGTATGTTAAACATCCATTCTCATCATGGTACACTGATGTGTTTTATCTTGGCACGCCTCAGAGAAGCACCAACTCTAAAATGCCTGAAAATTTCACATTGCCTCCTATGAATTACTCAACATTTTCCAGACTGTAAAATTAGAAAAGTCATGAAGAGACTGAAATAATTTGATAACATTTGATATTTTCTCTGCAGTTAGCATCGTTAAGTCTTTGCAATATTAGAGATCTGCTAAGGTTTCAATTGCATTAGGATGGTTAGGTCTAACAGCAGTGATGAACTTAAATAAGCAAGCTGCCTTGATAGTAAAACAAAAGGAAGTAAAGAATTATAATGGTTTAGAAAGCTCTACCTCTAAAACTTGACTGGAAAAACAGCAGTTTTGACACAGCTATGGCTTGGTTAAAAAAACCTGAAATAAAATTAAAAGCTGTCAACTGGATACCTCATATCTGATCGATTTTTAAAGACAAGTAACACACTGTCTGCAACAGATTCATGCTTTTTGTCATTTATTCTGAAAATTAAAAAAAAAAAAAAAGCCAGATCCTCTCAAATTCTATTCAGACTCCAGAATATTTTTCCATATTCTTTCCAGGCCAAACATTCAAATAGTATACTTGCTATTGAAGAGCTTGCAGGCAAACACACCTGGGTGCAAGCTCATGGTTTTAGCTTGCTTCTGAGTGGAGAAAATAAGAGCATTTAAAATACACAGGGTCTTAAGCACTAAGATGACTCAGGAACCTCAAATTCTTTGAGCAAAATGTACTTACAACTAAGCAGTGACAGCAAATAAGAAAGTGAGCAGTAATAAAATAAGAAACCCTTTCTTAACTTGCGTTTGTCAACTCTTAACACCTTAAGCTCTTTCCAAGAAGTTGTATGACCACAGCTAGCAGAGCTCTAGGTAGCCAAAATATTTCAGCAAAACCAAAAATTACCCACCAAAAATGGCATTTTAATCAGTTTTGCATTACAGAGCATATATCAAACAGTCACAGCAATCATTCCATTGCCAGAACAGCAGGAACTCTACTTCCTTTCAACACTTAGGAAGTTATGCTGCATCACACTAAAACACAAACCCTAAAATCTAAATAAACATAAAAATACACTTTCCTTTGCAAAGCAACTCATGAGGACACAACTAGAGATGCAAAAAAAAAGTCCAAATGGTGTCTGACCATCTATAGCCTTACACTATATAGTACTACCAAGCCGGCAGATCTCTGAAAAGTTTTATTACATTTTATGAAGTAATATACTAGAAGGTCTTTCTATACAATCAGAGATATTGTAGTGACTGAAATCTTTGGCAATTAATCCTTTGCTTTAAAATTAACATTTAAAAGAAAACCTGTAACTTAATATCATTTACTAGTCCAGGAAAACAAAGAAGCAAAACTCCCTACTTATTAGTCCAAGAAAACAGACAAGCGAAAAAGAGGAGATTTAATCACAGTATCAGACTTTCCTTTCACAGTTTATCAAGCAGGAAAAGTTAGGTGTTTAGTGAGAGTGTAATTATAGGGAAAGCAGGCCCATCTTTAAGAAGCTAGTAGCACTGCAGAATCAGGGGGTGCATTGGAATCCAGTTGGTACCAGGTATATAAAATGTTATATTGGATAAACGGGGTTGGGGAGTCAAGCCAATTCTCAGTACCTAAGTCATCTTCATCTTCCATATGAATTTCACTCCATGATTCACACTTTCTAACACCTCCTTGATCTGACTAATGCAGTGTTTGCCTGGGAAGCTCTGCGACCTTAGAAAGCACAAGCTGATTCAAACTGAGTTGGTTTCCCTGAAGGAGTCTGATGAGAGATGTTTCCTCTAAGTTTGGTATGGAAATGGTCCTCAGTATTGAGACACACACTCTGGGAGTATGTCCTTCAACCTCACGATACCCTGCTGCAGTAATGAATGCAATGAACAACAGAGCTGCTTTGTAATGGCAGAAGTCAGGACACTGCACAGAAGCCTGTCCCAGAACATGACTTGCACAGCCAAATGCAGTAAAAATCCCTTGTTTTCAATTAAAACTTTCCCACCTCTGTCTGTACACCATCCTTCCCTCTTTGCCCCCTTCATAATGAAGTCCAAAAAACCCCACATGATGACAATAGTAGTATTAGTGTTTTAAATTTGGGAATCAATCTCTCCTACATAAGGACATTCTTTAAAAACAAATGAACAAAAATCCAAAAAACCAAAACCTTATAAAGCCACTTGTTTGGCTTGCAAGCAGCTGAAAGACTGTTTGTCCCACTTGACAGCTAAAACCCAGCATGTTTTGCTTTGTTTGGTCTTCCCACAGGGAAGAGACAGCAGTCAGCTAGTCATTGGCATGTTGTCCCCCCATATCCTTCCCCCTAGCATCACACAGATCATCTTCTGCCGCTGCAGGAGCTGTCTCCTACTCAGCCAAAATATACAAGGAAAGATGCAAGAGGAAGATAAATGTGCTGCAATATGGCAAAAGCAGATGGAAAAGCAGAGGCCCACAGATGAAAAACTGATGAACTTCAGTGGTCTATTCACCTGTACCAGCTGTATCTACTCTTGTAGATACCATCTCCAAGTGTTTGCTTTGCTTTTATTAAACTGGTTTTTACTAGGAAAGAAAAAAGGAGGATACACATGTTTAATACAGAACCCAACAAGTCTGATGAACAAACAGGAAAACTATACAGGACAAGTAATGATTTTTAATACACTACAAAATTGGATTTTCCATCAAAAGGCAATACAGCACATAATAGCTATGAATGCTTAGAATTCCCAACACCAACCCAATAAATGGCAAGAAAACAGCTACCTATGGAAGTAGCAAATGTCTCCCAATTCTAAACTTTCCTGAAAACCTGACATAACAATAGCAACCTGTCATCTTTATTGAGGAAATATAAAAATATTTGCCGTGTTGAAAATCAGAATTTCTCTTAGAAAGGAAATACATCAGGGAAATGCAGCTGAGGCAATTTTTTTTTACATTTACTGAGGAGAGTTGGGAAATATTTAAGATACGTTTCTACCATTTCATAAGTCAGTCTAAAAAAAATCTGCAAGTCTGTCTCTAAAAGACTGTCTCAAAACCTTGAAACCAGTAAGAACTCCGAACTGTAATACCTGCACAATCAATATCCAAATAACCTTCTGACAACACAAAATAAAGTCAGCTTCTATGTTCCAGCTCTTGCAACAAATATATGCATCTGTAGAGCTGAAGCTATTGGTAATGGGCAGCGTTAGCAAGATACTCCTCAAAAGGCAATTTTTTAAGACCTACATAGTAATTACCTAACCTTAGTCCTTAGATCACATTTTTCTGCTACACTTTCTTAATCTGGAAAGCCAAAGCTAACTGTTGCTAGTGCAGGCTGAGAAACACTTTCAGTTCTGTTAAAAAAAAAAAAAATCAGTTCTATTTAGCTGCTCATTGTGAATGTATAACTTAATTTTCCAAAACACCAATTAAGTAATAAATTGTGATTATTGTAAATTCAGTGTGCAGAATGGAAAAAGACTCCCAAAACCAAAACAATCTGACAAGCATTCTTATAGTTACTCTTTGTTCCACCTCTTATTTTTACTAAAGGCTCTTATTTTAAGACTCTTCTTTTCTTTATTGGTGGTTTATCCCTCATTTTAAACATATCTATTCTCCACAGCTTAATTTTATAGTTCTGCATTTTGCTATCAGCTCATACTTTAATCCAAATGGTTTTACATTTTTCTATTCAAGAAATAGTCTAAAGGATTAAGAGTGTTTCTCTGGAAAATAAAGAAATTTTCCCTTAAAGAGGAGATTTAGTCACAATATCAACTTTCTTTCACTGTTTTCAAAGCATTGGTGCTTCATCAATTACAGAATCATCTAATTCCAGGTTAAAACTGTGTTAGAAATGTGAATAAAGCACAGCAATGAAACTGCTATATAACATATATTCTTTAAGAATACTTTTAAGATGGCTGTTTCTTCCCAGTTGCAAACAGAACAAGAACAAAGAAATGCCTCCCTGTTTACTCAGTGTAAGTGCATAGAATCACTATGATTCTTTAGCTCAAAAAGGACATCAGCTGTTTTAACATCCTTCACATCTAAAAATTAGGTGCTTACATTCATATTTATAAATTATGACTTCTTTGATCTATTAGAAGTCACATTTAAATCAAACCCTTTGTTAATTCCTTCATTCCAAGCACTGCATCTACACACCTAAAGCTGCAACATCAGCTAGCAATTTGGTGATCATCTCTAGCAGTAAAAGAATAAATGCTGATTGCTGCTATGAGATTTACTGAAATACAACAATAAAAACAGAAACAGTTCAAATTTTGTTTAAGGTAAAGTTAAGTCACCTTAATGACAAAAGCACAAAAAACAATCTGCTTTGGAATTTCTTTCTAGGTTAGGAAATTCTTATTGAAAAGCTGAAAACCACCAATTAAAAAAGCATTGCAAGTTCAAAAAACTGAACATGGCCGCTAGCTAAAAAACATCCCAAATATCTTAACTATGATGTAGGTGTGCCTAACTCAATTAGGCTTATGGATACACCAAAATAAACAGCACAGTTTAAAACTGTTAGGAGAGAGAGAGCTTTCCTCCACTAGCTAGACTGATGTGTGGTATTTAGCTTCTTTTGGGACTTAGATACTCTGATTCACGTGTGACCTGTCTCTGATTTGAAGATCTCTATCATCTCTTGCATTACCTCACCTCATTAATGTAATAATCAGAATAAAAAGAGAAAAATTAGTCAAGTTCTCTTTATATTTCTTTATCTCAGAGAAAACCAGTTTCAAATAATCAAGTGTTTGCACATAACAGCCTACTTTCTCAAAAAAGCATTTAATGGAGTATTTTTAGATCAAAGTAATTTTTCTGTAAAATTCATAAGCAGAAAATTTACCCTTTTGTGTCTTTTAACAAGCAAGCCTAGCATAAAACCAAAATATTAATGAGAAAAGCTAATTTTACTGCATGTCAAATATTTAATTCTGGAATAAAATTGAGATTAGAGATGTCCGGATCAAAGTAAATAGAATGTGACAGGTAAGAAAGATTGCAGGCTGATTTTCAAAGATATGGAATGAACTGTTAATTTATTTACCTTTGCAAATCCATCTAAGCTAAGAAATTGCATTAGTGAAAGGAAATTCACTTGCACAGCAGGAAAGCTCTTGAGACTAAGATCTAAACTTTTCTTGAATGCTCAAGGCAATCTTTTTTAAGCCACAATTATTTCCTAAGTCTCTGAAAATGTTCTACTTTACAGTGTTTAAGTGACTGGTCAATCAACATCCCACACACCACTTAAACCAAGTTGACACTTGTTGCAGAATTTCTTGTCCGTAAGTTAAAAATAAAACACAAGCTCAGTTTTTTCCAAAGGAATTAATAGTACCGTGAGAGTCCTTCTCATTTCTTTTGTGAAGGGCTTAAAATAATTTCATATGCATTACCTCTCTGGCCAAATAATGTCCACAGACACTTCTACTGACAAATTTACAGAACAGTGCTCATTTTTCCATATGACTCAACAGTTCATCTTAAACTGATCTAAGGAAAGAAAATAATCATTGATCTCAGTAATTCTTCAAAAATAATTGAATGGAAAGACTGACTTAAATCTACAATAACCTGCCAGATAACCAAAAGGCAGCATCACACAAAACCTGAAAAGGGTATTTTCCTTTTCTACCATCACAACAGTACTTACTTTAATATCTGAATAGAGGAAAAAAGGTGATAAACTGTTGCATACCTGCGGAACTTTTGCAGAACTGTTGCTGTTTGCAGTGCTAAGAATAGCTGCTACTGCCTGCCTTCACCTCTGAAGAAGACTGTGTCTTCTAGTAGTTTCATTTCTCAGACTTTAATAATGACGCACAAGTAATATGGAAAGAGGAGGCTTCTTATGAACAATAAGTAAAACAAAAACACATACCACGGATTAAGAAGTGACATAAAATGTTCAGGTGCACTAGGACTCCTCGTTACATAACAGCACACAAACAGCAGACTTCTCAAAACTTTCAGCAGCATGATACTCTTGTATATCTGCACTGCAGATTTTGCACGCTAGCAGGTTGAACAATAAAGGAATGTAAGAGCTACAATACTGGAGACCTCAAACAAGATGCTGTTGGATGACATGACAAGATGAAGTACTTTGTATTTAGAAAAGCATTTGAAGAAAAACTAACCTACTGAAATGTACTTTGTTCATAGGGAACTCTTTTGTCCTTGTAGCTGTTCCAAGGAAAGAGATTTATAGTGGCTCTACCTTCAGAAATATAATGTACTTAGCAACTGCAGAACACGAGCACCACTCAGTGGAACTATCAGAGAAAATAATACTGGTAAAGTCAGTGTTACCTATTCATAACCCAGCAACAAAAAAAGTTTCAGGCGATTCTACTAAGACAAAAATCTTTGGGTAAAAACACTGAAGCCTGTCTGTATCAGATCTCAAAGTATTACTTAGTCTTCAGACTTCAGAAATAAAGTTTAACAAGTTTCATAAAACTGGTCAGTTGGACGTTGACAACATGCCTTTAAAAGGTCAGCTACATTTTACAGCTGCATAAAATACCAGCAGAGGAAGTAAGATATCCCTACCTCCACATTTAAATTTTTCAATTTTTCTGTATACATTTGAATTTTGCCCTTCCCAAGAAAAGCTTCAAATACAAATGCTTGAACATTTTGATTTTCACTATTTACCCACTGAAGCTAGAAAGTTTTTCAGAAAGAGGAATTAAATCTATTGAGTCTTGTGGTAAGGCCAGTGGCAGCTCAACTGGAGTATTTCCAAGGGCACTGGGTCCAGGTGTTACCTTTCTTCATGGCAGCCTGCAGAGTGCTGTGTTTCAGGTCTATGCCTAACTCAGTGTTGATACCACACCAGTAACAGCAGTGTTTGCATGGCATCAAGGCCTGCTCTGTAACTGCTCCCACAGCAAACGGGCTGAGGCTGTGCAAGACACTGTGAGGAGACATAGCCTTGCTTGCTTTGCCTGAGAGGGCTATGATAAAAGCACCAGCTTCAAGCTTAATCTGGTTATTTGGACCCTGTGTTACTGCAGTCCTGTCAGGTGGGCCCCTGTGGACCAAAGCAGCCTTACCCACTGGACACAATTCCTGTCACAACACATGTAACAGCTCTGGTGGGGGATCCTCCAAAGGCTACCCTGTGGCCTTATATGCTGACCACCACATTCAGAATGAGGGTCAACAGCAGATGGGAGTCACAGGAAAGAACTTCACATTGCAGCAAAGTTTCTGTGTATCCTAGCTAAACATGTCAATCCAGAAATATACACTTGAACTTATCATTAAAAAGATGTAAAAAGTGATCAGACAAAGTTATCCAGTCAGGGTTTATCTGAATCTCTACCTTACAACACAACATATTTCACAGCATAAAATGCTGGGCAACTCCAAAAATTGTGAAGAAAGATTCTCTAAGAACACAACTGCTACTGTCATATCTGGTTAAATGTTTAAGGAAGACTCTAGAAAACTAGAATTGCAGTGAATCATAAATCCCAGATTGTTTCTCCTTTAACCCAGTTATGCACTGATGAACATTTGCAAACTGAACAATCTCCATAAAGCTGTATTTAAAAATACACTTTGCTACAATCCTAATTTTGGTCCTGAAGTTCACTAATCTATACAGTCATTTCATACAATTAAACAGGCCAGTAACTAAATTTTGTAAAGTTTAGTCTTTTCCCAGGAGCACCTCACGTGTTCCCTCCTCAAGATCCCCTCTCACTGAGGATTAGTGCACATTCACAGAGAATCTGTGTTGCCAGCTGGCTGACACATAAAATGTCCATACTTATGGGACAAGCAAGTAACACAGACTATGAAAGTTCTCATGGGGATGGATCCCATTGTCCCTGTTTGTAAAGATGTCCCTGCTTCTACCTCACAGACAGCAAATCCATAATTAAAGTACCTGCAGATGCTGGTACTGCCCATATCATACCAGGATTCATGACCTTATTTTCCCAGGGTTCTGCTTCTCTAAATGGGAAATATATCCATATCTGTCTTACAAGGCACCCCAAAATAAACAACGAGAAGTGCATTTAACAGTTAGAAATCCCAAATACATAATACATTCATACACTCTCTTCTAATTACACTAAATTTCTAGGACACAGAAATTCTGGTTCTTTGGGAAATGTGAAAAAGTTCAGTACTCAACCACTGCAGAATCTGCTTTGGTCACCATAATGCATTACCTGGTAAATTAGTCTTCATAATATCAATTCCAACTTGAAGCTCAGGCTCAGCTGCAAGCACTGCATAATCTCCTTGATGAGAGATATTGAAGTTGTAATTTGAATTGATACCGAGTAAGTTATTGGCCAGGAAAGGTTTTCCTTTTGATGTCCTTTGCAAGTGTACTTCATTCCAAGGTATGCACAGCTCTTCTGCAATTAATTTCCGCATCAGCAGGCGACCAGCCTATGAAATAAAATGGAAGTGATTCATAGAGAACTATTGTCCTATGTGGTTGCTAGAAAACCACCTGCCTAAAAACTGGGTTGTGTATTTTAGCCAAATAATTTAAATTTCTCCCTTTTATAAAAGCTGCATCAAGTCAGTTTAAGCAAAAGAGTTCACCAGAGTATCAAACACATTATCACTATTAGCACAGTCAACACAAGACGAAAAGCAGTCCCAGCCTAGACAAACCACAGTAGTTCCTTTCTCTACTTTATTTACGATATTTTATGGCACAAATAAATACTTTTTACACCACCCTGAACAGTAAAATTATGCCAACAGCCTTCCTTTCAGTACATTCATTCACTACTTAGGTGCAAAATGAAATACTCAACAGCTAAAAGTGATGAGTAACTCCTTACAGACTAATTAACAGGTGTGTATTACTATGCTATTAGGCGAGATTTAAAACCTGAATCATGTAAAACAGCTTTATTCTCCTACACATTACACTGATGTCTTATGTATAGTCTGCCAGGGTACGCTGATTTTGCCTCCTGACAAAATCTGGTATCACGACTTAGAAGACGTGAACTCTTTCAGAGTAACTACTGACAGGAGGCTACAAACATCTCTCTTTGCTCCTTCGTGAGGCAGAGATTCACACTTTTATACAAGCTTTATCCTTTAGCTTTACATCCCTGAAATGGCCTTGCAGGGCACGTTTTCCTACGGAAAGTCAGGAATCTGGGCAATGCTGACTCTGCAGAGAGACAACCGCGTCCCCGCTCCCCATGTACCAAGGCGGCTTTGGCATCGCGGGCAAAGACAAACTGGCCGATGCGGTCCTTCTCCTCGGGCTGCACCAGCTGCGCGGCCAGCAGCCACTCCCGGCGGCGGGGTCGCCAGGCACCGCAGGGGAAGGCCCAGCGCACGCTGCCCATAGCCCCGGCCCGGCCCGGCCGGGCTCCCTGCGCCCTCCCACGGGCCCGCCCCGCGCCGCCATACCCCGGCCCCTCGGTCCCGGCGGGAGCCTATCGGCGTGCGGAAAGCACGGGGGGACCCGCCCCTGAGGGCATGGACCAATCCTATGTAAGAGCGCCCTGTGAGTGACAGCGGAATGCGCCAGGTACCGACCTATCAGGGAAAAGGAGGCGCCTGCGGCGGAGCTGCCCCCGCGGTGTCGTCAGAGAGGAACCCGCTCAGGGAGATGGGCGGGCTCCCGCCTGGAGTGACGGCCGGCGGGACCATTCCGAGCGCAAGGAGAAGGAGAATGACGCCGGAAGGAGCCAATCTGCTGGCGCCGCTGCTGCGGAGGGTGGGCCAGACCGCTCGGTGAGCTGCGGGTGTTGGCGGCAGGTGGGTACGCGCTGCTCGGAGGGAGCGCTCAGGGGGGACTGGCGCTTCGCCGCCTGCGGAGAGGCGGCAGTGCCGGAGACCGCCGCATGCCGCGGCCGGGTCGCGCTGTGAGAAGGGGATCCCTTTGCCCCATCCCGCCCGTCCTGTCAGAATTAGTCCTCCCTTAGAATGAACGGAGCTGCCGCGGGGCGCAGGCGCGGGCGGCCTGAGCATGTGCAGTAGGGGCGCTGACGCCGCTGCCCTCCCCCGGCGGGCGGGGCGGGGGTGATGGCGGCCGGAGGCGCAGGGCTGGGGCTAATGAGGCTGGGGGCGGCCGATAACCCTGGCCGGGGCTCCGAGAATGTAGTTCCCGCTAAATTCTGCCTCCCTCGGCCCTGTGCGACACAGGGAGGTGGTTATGCCCTCGAGGGGGAGGTGTTTCCTTGGTGGCAACGCGACCCGTTGAGGACAGGTGATGCCCGGCCCATCTCTGCCATCAGCACATCTCGCTGAGGTGTTGCCGTCAGCGCATCCATTCTGCTGGAGAGCCGTCCGGGCCCCTGGCAGAGCTGTCGCAGCGGGGTGGGCTGTTTGCCTTTTATTGACTGTAGAGAGGAGCTGATTGTCCCGAGAGCAGATGCAACGCGCTGCATCACCCTAGCTGGGTTCTGGCTCCTAAGGATCTGTCCGAACAAGCGCCTTTTGTGTCTCGTGCTCATTGCTCTGTTAAGAACTCTAATGGTTGTCAGAACTGGATTCCCGTGTGCCCTCAATTATAGGCCATCTGTAAATCCTCAAAAGGTAATAAATTTGCTTGCCCTTTGGTTCTGGAGTGGAGCCATAGCTAAAAAATTAGGGCCTATTTGAAAATTTACAACCCGTCTTTCTGTTGCTTGCCTTTAGAAATAATTATGCTTCATCCATCCTGTATTGACCATATACAAATGAGACAAAAATGTTGAAAATTGTATTATTGCAGGTATTTCTTACAGTCCTCCTTTTTTGTTGTTTAGCATTCCCAGCTCACTATTAATATGGAAAACTGCTATTTCTACACAGGCCAGAAGGTCTTTCTGTGTAAAATAAGTCTCAGTTATAACTGAGTATAAATTGGTCTTTGCAAAATATTTTAAACACAGAAATAACATTTGGATAAAAAAAAAATCATCAAGGAATCAGTAGGGTATTTGACTAATTTCAAAATATTATTCCTATTTTTCTTCGTGATTTAGCAAAGCAAGGAATGGCATAATCCTACGTATTATCCAAACCCATAGACAAAGTTAACTGACAGCAGAGGAGGATTTAACGCTGTCAAGAAAAAATCCCAGGAAAATACTCTTTGCCAATATCAAACTCTAGGTGAGGCTTACTTTTCAAACTTTGTATTCTGCACACTCTGAAGAGGAAATTGTGGCCTTATCTATATTTACTTACTGATAGATGATAATACTAATGGATTGTGGATCTTACATAGTTCCAAAAAAACCCCTCAGGTTTGATTGATAGGTTTGGCTTGTCCATGCTTTCTACTTGAAAAGATTTAAACATGTAGCAATTTTTTTCACTAGTGGATTAATGTTTTTTTTTTTTAAATGAGCTTCGTGTGTAAATACAAACTGAAGCTCAAGATGCATTGTATAATATGTACTATACTTATGGACATATTCAATATAAACCCACATCTTTATTTTAAGTAAAACATGCTATGATAATAAGGTATGCTAAATTATTCTCTAAAGATGCTTAATATTGCATGCATGTTTTGAAAAAACCACATATTTTAATCACATGCAGAAGTGACAGGCTACAGAAGCCATTAAAAGCTGTGATTTTCTTTTACAGAATTTGCAGTTATTACTTTTGCCAGAATTAGAAGTACAATATGTCATTTTAATTACATTTTTTTCCTGAAAATTAAAACTACAGTTCTTGATCTTTTTGGCTAAGAAAATAATTTGCAAAGGAACTTGATGAGTTCAAGAAATTTAATTTTAAGAGAAAATCCAGCCAGATTTACTTCTTTTAAGTGATTACTGCTTTATCTTAATGGGTTCATGTGTTTGTCAGGGAACATGCATTTAATGATCACTGCTTGCAGAATGGGAATCTTCCACTTCTGGAATGCTTCCAGGAATTAGTGCAATTTCCTCACTTCCTACTGGTACCATGCTGGGGTTTTTTCCATGTTGATTTTTTTTTATCACTTCTAAAGAACATAAAGCTTTAAAGTCTCTGTGTCACCTTTCAATCTGAGAATACTATCTCAACATTTATTATTGATAAATGTCACTTTTGTGGATTAAATGTCTCAAAATGTCCTGTGCATTTTTTTTGCTTGTCCTAAAATGATTGACTGAATATTATTTTTCTTTGAAGTTCAGTTATTTATGAAAAATCTATGACACTCGGTTGCGTTGAAATTTCCAGGCAGGAAGTTGGAATTCTCTAACTGTTTTCAATCTTAGGCGGTCAGTGACAATCAACACAATAATGGAATATAAAAGTACAGAACTTGTACTCAGTATTTATAGTTGAATTACATTTTAAACCACTCTTGTCTTTTTAGTCAGCAATTAGAAGTGTCACCAAATCCTACAGATACCTGTTCTACTCATACTCATCTTAGTGAATGTTAAATTAGATGTGTAGTGCAGGGTGGTGTCTTTTAACTTGTTAACAAGTCATTAATTTCTCTCCTTTTGAATGGACAAGGAATGAAAATAGCAAATCATTTTGATGGATATACAGTAGACTCAATAATGTGTTTAATATTAGATCTTAGAATGCTGGTAATGACCTTTTCAAAATTATATTAATGTACAGTTAAATTCTGTATGAAAAAAATAACTGAAAGATTTATAGAGAAATCTATACAATTTCTTCATCTTCACTGTGCTTAATTCTTTTGTCCTAGGTACATAAAGTGTGCTGTAAAATACCAGCACTTAGATTTCCCTTTTTTAAAATCCTCCTCCCTAGTAAGACATACAATCCAGGCTGGTAGAAGGCCACGTGATAAACGTAATGTTCCATTGAAGAACAATTTATTTCTCATAAGATACCTGCTAAGAAGCACTAAGATTTAATTTTTTTTTAATTGGTGAGTTCTGTAGCACAGCTGTGTTGTGCTTTCAGACAAAAGCAGATAGATTGTTTTAAAATTGTTTGTAAGTCATAAAGTACCAAATCAGGGTTGAGTTTAGACTGGTTTTGCCAGCTGTCTTGGAAGAGGAGAGAACGTCTGTCCACACAGTGTTATTTGTAATTTCTGAACGGCCACACCCTTGTGCTGGGAACAGTCTCCAGCTTCAGTCTGGTTAAAAGGCTTTGGTCCTGTTTATTGTCAGGCAGGCACAGCCCTAACGGGCTTTTTCTGGCAAAGTATGAATGGAGCTGTGTGTGATACTTACGTGTGCTCAGTACTTTCACAAAACAGCATTCCCTAGGCAATTTCAAAGTCATACATATTTGTATGTATATTTTTATCTTACTGTTATAAAGTGATCAAACAGTTTGGTGTAAGTCTTTGCCACTGTCTTTCTGGACCCTCATCTGGGTGTTCATGCTGCTTTCTTATTACACATCCTCTGCCTAGTTTATATCTTTTCCTTGGTTATTCAGTAAGAAATAATTGCACATCTTCCACCGTTAATTAACATATTTAAACTTCTGTAATCATTTTATTTATCAGTTGTAGCAGCTAGGGCTATTTGGACTCTTGGTTTAGCAAAATCTTTTCAGCAAAAGTATTTATTAATATCCTTATGTTATCTGAGTATGTTCTGATCAGTGCTTTGGTGGGAACTACAACAGACCACACGAACAAAAGTTCATCTCTGCTCAAAGGTCACTTCACAGTTCTGTTTGTTTGCTCTTTCAAATCTGGTGGAATGGATGTGAAAACCATTTCTAGGAGTTGTATTGCAGTGGTTATGATTTTAGTGTATTGCCTGTATGTTCTGAAAATGTCTGTCTTGGATATTTTTGGTCTCCTGTATGAGTTTAACAGTATGCTGTGTTTACAGTCTCCTAGTATAATATCTAGGATTCAGCATATATACAGGTTATTAAATTGATAGTCTAAAGGTCATTTGGACTTCCCAAAGGAAAAGTATAAGAAAATAAATTACACATTCCAGTATCTTCTAGGTACAGAATTATAAGAACGCTTAAGAAGGACTGTTGATGGTGCTAACTAAAAGACAATCATAAATATGTTGTGTCCTCTATATATCCTTGGAAAAGCAGCATTTAGCATTGGTAAAGTAAAACAATTCTGCTAGAAATTCAGTGAGGTTTTGGCATGGGATGTTTGCATGGAATTAAGGTCATTTAAACACTTTCTTGTAGCTTTTTACCAATAGCTTAGATGCTAAGAGGAATGTGTGTATATCTCATATTTTGACTATGGTCTTATCAGAGTTCTCAGTGTGTTTACCTGGCATCTGGGTCAATGAGCTCGTTGTGTTCTAGACTGCTCGGTCCCTCACTCTCTTGGGAAAAGGACAGTGTTAAAACTGGCAAAGGGTTGTAACCAGGTGATCCCTAATGGCCCTTCCAGCCCAAGCCAGTCTATGATTCTACAACAGAGGGGTCTTTTAAACAGCACAATTAATGAGGTCTGGGCTGTTATTATTGGATTTTGTGACAGATCATAAGAATGCTCTTACCCTCAGAGCTCCCAGACGGTCCCTTATTTTATCCACCGTAATGACCAAAATAAGATTACTATCACCACCCTTCTGGTCAACTGCTGGCTGCTCTGTGGCCATACACAGACTGGCCATTGCTTGCCACTTCATTGTCAGGCATGCAGAGTGCCTGGCCCCTCAGCTGGAGACCTGAACAGATAGTTTGAGAGGTACATATTTGTCCCCCACACATGTATTGTATGGGGTTGACCTTTATAACTGTGAAGTTTGTATCAATTTTCACTGTAGTGGCCAACTGGCCTCTTGTTTGAGGTGGCTTACAAGAAAAATAAGCCAGGGCAAATGTTTACCTTTTTAACTTTAATTTTGTTGTTGTTTTTTGTTTTTTAGAAAAGCAGGCTAATGGTTAAGAGGGCACTTGTCAGTGTAAGATTGTAAATGTCCAGTATGCGAGCAGGGAGGTTTTGTCAAGTGGTGAGAGATTGGATCACTTACAGCAGTACTTGTGTCATGTTCCAGGAGATGCTGCAAGGCTGGTTGCTGAACAGCACACAGACGTGTCTTAAAAAGCAAAAGTAAGAGATCCCAACTCTAATGAACCATTTACTGCAGCTTGGTTCTTGGTAATCCACATAAAGACAGGCTTTGTAATTGGAATCCCTTGGAAGTTTATGGAGCAAATAAAAGGAGGGGTGTTCCCCAAGCATTCCTGAGCTGCAGACCTCTTCAACAAATGTCTGCACCCCCTACGTTTCTTACCCTTTTGTCAGAGTTGATAAAATATTTATAAAAAAACCTATTGATTAATTCATATGGCTTTTTAGATGAATGCATGAAATAATTATAAATTCTAGTTGGCCTTGTTTAACGTACCGAGTTTTAGCTGAATTGTTAAGATAGTTTGGAGGGCTCTAAAATCATCGACAGATTCAGTAAAGTGGTACAGTAATAGCAAAATTATGAAATAAATCAGGAATTGGCTACAAGAGATCTGGAAATAGAATTTTTTTAATGGAGAGGAGGGTGAATTAGGCTAAGTCATTGCACAGCATTCATTACTACATTCCTTAATCGTGGACAAAACATTAAAGATACACTGCTGAATTTTGCTTTTAAGAAAATAATGAGATACTGCTATTAAAGATTAGGATTAGGATGCACTAGATGATTTGCAAATTGGACTAGTGAGACACTGATGAGATCTGAACCATAATGTTGTACAACAAATCTTATATCAGTGAAAGAAATTTAGGCTCAAACCAGAGTAAAGAGAAAACTGCAAGAAATAATAAGGAAAACCAGAAATTCAGTCTTATAAGTGGACCTTAGAAAGTTTGACTATTATTCATTCTAATGAAAGTTGAGAGAGGATATCAACACTCTTGATAATTGTAAGAGTGAATAAATATACAAAGGAAGATTAAGTCAAATAACAATTTTAACAGAAGAATAAATATATGTAAGCATTAATAAATTGATTGTGTAATTAAGAGGTTTACAGACTCTACACCAATGTACTGGAATAGAGTTCTTGTGGTAATAGGTTGGTAAAACAAGATTTTCTGAAACATCGATTGCTTGTATGAAAGTGATCATATGATGTCTTACCTAAAATAGCATAATTGGACTTGATTACAGTAGATGTTTCCATGTTCTTTATAAAAATAAAAATATTACTGAAATTTTACCTACAGAAAGCATGTCGTAGATTGGCGCTTGCTATAGAATTTACATGTAAGAGGAGAAGGATGTCTAGTATCTATTGTCAGTTCCAGAGTTTTGTAGAAAGGTTTATGTTTCTTTTAGAAGAAGTGTTATTTTACCTGATGCCAAATAAACTTTGAAATTCACTTACTTTTTAAAAAAAGTTTCATTCAAATGTGAGAAACTAATGTTATTGAAACAACTCTGCTTTTGAAGATTCAGTCTTTTGAGGAGCAGGCTTTTAAAGTCATAAGAAAAGGGTATTCTAGAGAATTCTGACATATGAAAAAGTTTTATGATTTATGGAAGTTGGGGTTTATGAGGCCATACATTATCAGAATAAATGGTGGTCTTGTTCTTCTGTATTTTCCTAGTTCCTCAGGCTTAGAATGGAAAGAGTGAATACGTTGAGATTGTCTGGCCATGGGAAGGAGAAGATGCCTGCTCCAAGGGTGCCAGTGCTGGCAGCAAGATCACTGGATCTCTTCTATTCCAGGAGACATGGAGGTCTATTTGTGGTTGGAGCTACCTGACTAGATATAGATCAGTCTGCTGTGAATGTACCTCACATGAAGAAGACTGCCTGATGGTTTAGTTTGCTCTGAATGTATTGTGTCATCAGATAAGCCTTTCCACGAAATTAAAAACCAAAACCAGTATTTTCTTGTTTCCGGGTTTTGTTTGGAATTTTTTGTCCCCTGTCAATTCAGGTGGACCCTTATCTGTTGTTGATTCTAATTGGAATTGTGGAAGCAAAATCCTGGAATAAAAAAAAAAAATGGAATGTTTCTTTAAGCTTTAAAATAGGCAATATTGACTCAGATTTGCAGTAAAGGCAGTTCAGGCATCTGCAATATATAAATAGCTCTTTAAATAAGTGTAAATAAAATATACTCATGTTTAAAGTTTCTTTATGTTGACAAAGTGGAGTAAAATATTTTCATTGTAAAACCCAGTTAAAGCCAATTTACCATAGAAAAAAACACACTTTAGTGTAGGGATTTTCATCAGAAAAAAGGCTTGGCTGCTGAAAGGGAAATGGTCTTAAATTTAAATGTGTTCTAAAGCCAGTTAATTTACGCCACTGTAAATGAAACTCAGAGTGGGCAAACATAAAGCTTCCTAACAAGACTAGAGGTACATGACAAAATCAGTTTCAATTGACTAAACATCAAAGGTGTACTGTCACCAAATTGTCTCTAAACAACCCTATTTGGTAAGCCCCAGCAATCCCGTGATTCAGCCAGGCTGTTGGTGTTTGTATTCCATTATTGCAGTCCAGAGTGCCTCATGGGAATACACTTAGGAAGCAGTCTAGTAGCCTGTGTCTCCCTTCCACTACAAGCTGTAGAGTGATGAGCCTTTTGGAATGTAAAATATGTAACAAAGTTTTCTTTTTCCATCTTAATTTTACACAAAATTGTAAGAATTTGGGTTTTTTTGAGGATAAGCCTAGGATTAGTCTTTCTCTTAAATGACAATTAAATACACTCCTTGATGTGCTTCCTGTAGACTTTACTGAAAAAATTCCAACAGGTGGGTATTATCTGTAGAATTGTTCTCTGATATATGGCAGATAATTTACTTTTCAAAATATGCCGTGTGTATATATTTTACAAAGTAGCAGTATTATCAAATTCAGTGTAAAAATCACTTATAACACAAATTTCTACCTGTGCATAGGATTTACAAACTAAATTAAATGCTGGGAACTTCTTTGTTTGTTTTATGGTGTATTGATTTTGTTTGGGGTTTTTTTTAATAATAAGACTGTAGAATCAATTACTTATTTTTCCATTTCAGGAATAGATTGAAGAAAACATGGCCAATCAACGGGATTACATTAGCAGACCTATTTGCAATGGAATTTCTGTTCCTGAAAATAAAATCAATTCCTTAGTGGCTGAAGGTCATGGACAACAAATTCTAAAAGTACTACAAAAGTTCAGAGAACAAAATATATTTTTTGATTTTAAAATTCTTGTGAAAGATGAAGTAATTCCCTGTCATCGTTGTGTACTGGCAGCATGCAGTGATTTTTTCAGGTAAACCTAATTTTGGCATGACTATGCAGGAAATAGATTCTAAGTTCTCTGGGAGGGAGGGAAGGAATAGAATTAATTTAAAAAAAAGTGAAAAAAAATTATCACAATTTACATATATCTGCAGAGTTTTGAGCAAAGCATTCAAACATCGTTTTAAGGGTATGCCAGATACAGTTCTTTGTATTTTCAAAAAGTCATGAGGACTCTGTGAATCAGATTCTGACAGCAATCCAAATTCTGAAACACAAGTTTCAAATCATAAGTGTGTGGTTGTGCTATTAGGTAGAACTGGCACAAGTTATAAATATTTAAGAGTTACCTGTTGCCCGTATCAGTACTTGGAGGTCTGCAAGGATACTGTTTGACTTTTTATGTGATAGTCTATGTACTTTGACACATTTATATTGTGAAACTTAATAGATTGACTACAAATACATCTTGTACTGAGCAATTGTGGGTAAATTGTCTATAACTTTGGAATGGAACTGGTTTTGGTTTGTCCAAGATGAGTGGTCAGTATAGTAGGCATTGTCTTCAGCGGTATTTAAACAGATATGCATACTTTTCCTAAATTACAGATTTCAGCCTTTCAGCATGAAATGGATATTCCTTCTGCTGCTTAAAGCTATGTATTCTTAAGGGACAGCCAGATCATTCACTTACAGAATATTAATTTATAAAGAAACCTTGCTAACCCTTTTATTAGAAAGGTTCAGACTTGTAGTTCCACATTGAACGTGTTTCTGAATACAATTAAAGAAAAACAAAGCTAATACTCTAACAATGAAAAAATGGACTCCTGGAATGAGTTAATGGCCTCAATTTGGTTGCCCATACATAGGTGAGTGTTATTTTCAAATGTCTTGGAACATCCCATGGTCTAAGTGAGTCTGCCATCTATGACAGAAGATAGCTAGATGTGTTCTAAGAATTACTGAAAAAAGGTAGAAATGCACATGACATGAGCACTTTCTCCACTGTAGCAGCAGATTTGGTTTTTTCTCTGACACACAGAACTGCTTTCATTTGTCTTGAACTGCTTGACAGCACCGAGATGATCTGGTAGAAAGAAATACTAGGATGAAATAGCTTCCAGTGGTAATTTTTAGAACTGAAGTTAAGCACAAATGGAAATGCATGTGTCCTTTTCATTACCTACAGACTCTTCAGATTAAAATCTGCCAGGAGAGATCTCTCCCTTCTCCTAATGGTTGATATGGCAGATAATAGCAGCCAGCAGATTCATAAATTGTCTTGGAATGCAAGGCCCATTTTTTACCTTCAAGGAATAAAAATTACCTAAATCCACTAGATACATTTTAAAATGGAACACCTTTTATCTTCCTTGGCCTTTGGACTTCTCTTAGTTTTGGCTTCATTGGGTAAACCCAAAATTCAGCAACATTTTGATCCTTACTTGTTAGCTTCCAGAGTCAAAGCCTTTGCCTACATTGCTCTCCTTCTACTGGTATTGTTCAGTTGCTATCTTACTCCCTAATTAAAGATTTCATAGCTCTTGGGTTAATGATGAAAGGATTATAAGGGTCATCACTTAGTATGCAAAGAGGTCTTTGGGACACAGGTGTCTTACTGTAATTTTATGTTCTTGTTCAGGAAGTCAGGCAAGTTTTTGCTTTACCAGATGTTTACGTCCCAAAGAGTATGTGCTATACACAGTGATGTTTTTTTCCTCTTTGGCTTCAGAAAAGGATGGGATTGTAAAAATCCCGTGCAATAGAGATACTAAGTATATAACTGAACTATGATATAACACTTTTTTTAATATGAATTAACTATGATATATTAATAATCCAGATTCTCTCCTTTGCATTTGATGATTTATCCAACTCTTCCTCCACTATTATCTTGTGTCATATTCAGAAGCCACTGCTTCCCAGCCTGATGCTTAGGCCTGAGAGGGTAGGGCAAGGGATATTGTAGCACTTTTCTGTTGCCAGCAGTTACTGGCTTGTAAAACTTTAGTTATTTTATCTTGCCTTGTTAGATTGTGTGAAATAGTTAAATGTTATTACATACTTAGAATAAAGCAGTTAAATTTGTAATAAAATTTCCACAAACCTACTGATCAATAGTTCATTCCACAATTTCAACTATCATCTTTGTATTCAGTCACAATCTACTTTCTGCACAGTTTCATTGTGTCATGCAATCATATGTCAAAACTTCATTTTTTCTTTGACATTGGCCTGCACTCATACATCTCTCTGTCAACTTTAAAGCAAGAATTAAGTTTCCTTGTGTTTTTTCTCCTCATTTACCCCTCACCTACTTTTATTTCTGAGGACTACACCCATCATCTGTCCGGCCATTTGCTCAGCCTGCAGTTTGGCAGGCTTTTTTTTTTCATTTAATTTTATATATTCATCCACAGTGCATGACCTAACTAATGGGGCTTTTATACTATGTATTTTTTAAATCAGCCTTTCTTCCCTAAGCTGTTGAAACTGTGCTGTCCTGAACAGTTTCACATTTTCTCTCACATTGAGAGCTGCAGACTTCATCACTGTTTGTGGAAATCCATACAAAACACAGGTGCTGCTATCATTTTGTTACGCCATCACTTTGAATATGTTCTTATCACCAATCATTTTTTTCTTCAAACATACCAAGTAAATTCATTGTTCATATAAGAACTTACATATTCTAGACCTATTTTAGACCAGCCCACATTATTACGGGCCCTTGATTGTCTCCTTCCACATTAGTGTTCTCTTCTGTTTGCTAAATCTTTAATTTGTGTGTATCTTTTCTGTATTTTATTCACAGAGCCATGTTTGAAGTTAATATGAAAGAACGAGATGATGGCAATGTTACTATTAGTAACCTATCACCCAAGGCAGTGAAAGCTTTTCTTGATTATGCTTACACAGGAAAAACAGAGATAACCAATGATAATGTGGAAATGCTCTTCCAACTGTCATCATTTCTTCAAGTTTCACTCCTTTCCAAAGCTTGCAGTGACTTCCTAATAAAAAGTATTGATCTTGTGAATTGCTTACAGTTGCTTTCTCTATCAGAAAGTTATGGGTCTGTCCGCTTGTTTGATCATGCACTAGATTTTGTACAACACCACTTTTCATTGCTGCTCAGATCAAGTGATTTTTTGGAGATGAATTTTGAGATACTACAAAAATGTCTTGAGGCTGATGAACTAAATGTCCCTGAGGAAGAATCAGTGTTGAAAGCTGTCCTCCAATGGACCAAACACAACTTAGAAACACGGCAGAAATACCTGCCGAATTTGATTAAAAAAGTGAGATTACACCAGTTACCTGAAAAGACTTTGCAGGACTTTCTGCATTCTGAAGAACACTTACTTAAGAGTGCTAATTGCTCAGTAATAATCAATGATGCTGTTAAAAGTGTGCAGAACTTTAGTGGATTGTTTCCAGATGCACGTCCTTCAACAACAGAAAAATATATATTTGTTCATAAAACTGATGAAGATGGAGAAAACAGACATACATTCTGCTACAACATCAAAACAGATAAATGGAAAGAACTACCACATACGCACATGATTGATCTGCCAGGGTCAAGTTTATCTAGCTATGGAGAAAAAATATTTATAACTGGAGGATGCAAGGGGAATTGTTATAGGACTGTCAGGCTTCATATTGCTGAACCGTTTCATGATGCCACTGACCAAACCTGGTGCTACTGTCCAGTCAGCAATGAATTCTCCATAGTGTCAGCTATGAAAAAACCAAGGACAATGCACACATCTGTTGTAACCTTAAATCAGCTCTTTGTAATAGGTGGAAAGACCAAAGGAGCTCAAGAAACTCGGAGTCTTTTGGATGTAGAATCCTATAATCCTCTTTCCAAAGACTGGAAATCTGTAAGCCAATTACCAAGAGGTATCTACTATCCGGAAGCAAGTGCATGCCAGAATATAATTTACGTCCTTGGCTCAGAAGTAGAGATTACTGATGCCTTTAATCCATCTCTTGACTGTTTCTTCAAGTATAATGCTATGACTGATCAGTGGTCTGAGCTTGTAGCAGAATTTGGGCAGTTTTTCCATGCAACTCTAATCAAAGCTGTTCCAGTGAACTGTACATTGTACATATGTGATCTCTCCACCTACAAGGTCTACAGTTTTTGCCCAGAAACCTGTGTTTGGAAAGGGGAAGGATCTTTTGAATGCGCTGGCTTTAATGCAGGGGCAGTTGGGACAGAAGACAAAATTTATATACTAGGTGGTGATTATGCTCCAGAAGAAATCACAGATGAAGTTCAAGTCTACCACAGTAGTAGGTCTGAGTGGGAAGAAGTTTCACCAATGCCAAGAGCCTTAACTGAATTTTACTGTCAGGTCATTCAGTTTAATAAGTATAGGGACCCCTGGTCACCCGTACTGACAATTTGCTCTGGAGAATTTTGAAACTCCTGAGTCAAAAGAGTCTATGTAAATGCACAAGTTTTAGAACAGTTTTTAAGTATTAGTTTACAGATGGAGAAATATGTACCTGTTTCTTTAAATTTTCAGTTTAAATTATATGCTGTAGGATTGCTTTTGGAAGAGTCCATTAAAATGTCATTCATGCTAGTCATTATACAGACAGTATTACTTAACTTTATATACAACTCTTCTCTGTAATTATCAAAATAATTTTCAAAATGCTACTTTTCAAAAAAATATTCATGAGGAATTTGTTGTGTAATATGTGCCATTATTTCTGTAATAATCACAGCTGTCCCAATAGACAAATTGCTAAATGAGAAAACTGACTGTGATACTGTTTTCCCTATGTAACTGGAGTTTAAAAGAAATTTTCATTAGTGTTACTTAGATTTTCTATGTTCATAAACCCGTAAGAGGAATTAATTGTCAGCTTTATCTTATCAGAATGACCTTAGCAAGGACAAGAGCCAAAGTGACCTTCACAGTATTAAAACCAGGTATCTAACTTGAAGAGACTGATCATTCCTGTCATCTTATTTCAGCTCTTCAGTTTTACCAGTTTTTCTCCATCCTTGTGCCTTAGTAGTAGCTTTATTTTCTGTTTCCATCCCATTAACTGTGGCAAGGTAAACTTCAATAACATACTGCAGGGTAGGTAAGATTTCTACAGGATGGATGATTCATGTGATATCTTTGCTTCAGTCGTGTTGTTAACTAAAGAAAAAACACTTCAGGACGTTTTCTAACAGAAGTCTTCTGTCTTTGCAGTCGTCAGTGCTACCTACTAAGCAGTCACTAGGCTGCTTATAGCAGCAAGCTGTAAAACCAATTGTAGCTGTTGCTTCGGTTGACTATGGGAAAAGTTTGTATCTTGTTATACATCAAATACAAAGTTACAAAACTACACCCCCATAATAAAGTCAACAGTAAATAGTATTTCTGAGGTGAGAAATCATCTCTTGTGGTTTAAATTAATTAAAACACTTTATCTTGAACTTCATGGTAATTTTAAATGTTAAAATAGTACACAGTAAACACTACACAATATATTGCTTGATAAACTTTAAGTAGTCAGCTATTATAATGTTAAAATTGTAATGGACTTTTAGTGCTAATATTAATCTAGCCATACGTTGTGAAGTAAATTTGATCTCATGCTTACAAAGTCAGTCTTCTTTCTGACAGGAGGACACTGAAATTAGCTAGGTTTCATAAATTAATTTGTAATTTTCCATAGCCTGAGAATTTCCTTTCTTACCAGGTATCCAGATAAGACACTGAGAGCCCTTATGTTCCATGTAAGTATTGTGAAAACAGTAAGGTTGTCTTCTGCCAGAGAGAATAATGGTTCTAAACATCTAAGCACACCTTTTCAAGCAGTTTAAAACATGAATAAAGTTTCGTGAGGCATCAGAGACATCTTTCATATGTCTTGAGAGAACTGTGGTAAGTTCATTATCACATCACTACTGCATGTACTTTTTGCAAAAACTAAGCTGAATATTAATGCTTAAAGCTTAATATTGCCTAGAACATTCTTCTGTTTTAAACAGTCAACAATGGAAAGTTCCAATTGTGATTGACTCCGTAATTTCTTAGCAGATACCTTTATAAATTTAGATAACATTCATCATAACAACTTTCCTAAGTATGTAAATCAAAATTAAGCACATTTGGAGAACATGTTAATAGAGCAGAACCCTTCCACTCAATAATTTCTGTATATTAACGTGTGTCAGTTCTGTAGAAGTAAGTAGCTTGTTACAGTATTTCAGTATTTCCACATTTATTTTGGTTTTTTTTGATTATAAGTCTCCTATCATATTTTAACTAAATGTAGCCAGGTAACCTTTACAATCACCTAACAGAAATGCAAGTATTTTTATATTGGGATACAACTGCTTTTTGTTAGTGCAAAGCAAATGTATTGAGTAGAGAGAGGAAGAATACTATTCCTGCTTGCTGAAACAATAGGAAAAAACCAGACACATAGGAAAACAGTAGTTTTAGTTTTAATAAAGCTACTCAGGGTAGCATATAGACTTCATTAACCATTAATTATTGCAACTTGTCACATCATTGGAATACAAGGTCCATTTCACCTTTGCTTGTGTATTTGTGTTGTTTTTATACCTGAGTAATATGAGTATGCAATTTATGCATTGAGAAAAGTAACATATTATGCCCATAGTACATGGGTATAAATAGCTATGCAAATTGGAAGAGACTAGAGAATTGCAAGGGTGTTTTAATTGCCACTGTCATGAGCAGACTGCTGGATCACATAAACAGCAAGCGAGTGAGTCATTCAGGTGATGCTCTTTCCCTTAAGTTTTTCCCTACAGCAGATCTTTTTGGCACTCCTCCACCCAGCTACTTGCTATAAGACTCTGGCATCTGACAGTAGACAGAGCAATGACATATGTGAGATATTCCTCAGTATAGACAGTGAAAACTGACTGAAGCTGAATTAGGAAAATTCAGACATGCTTCTTTAATATTCTACACTACACTTGTGCAGGAACTAATGTCAGTTCCCGGTTTGACAAATCATTCATGGATTTCACAGGGAGTTGAGCTGTCTTACTTTGTGATCAGGAAATAAGGTAGTAATGTCAGTTACTTTCTAACGTTGCTTACAGAAGAGTTACTGTGAAATGGTACTGATTTTCTGCAGTTAGGCAGGTAAGCCTGTACTACAGCTCTCACAGAAGGAAAAAGGGTTATTTGCCACATTTTCACATACAAAGTGTTAAATCTGGTAGCAGAACTGAATGCAAAAGAAGCAGAGGTGTTAGAAGGTCACGGTTAAAAACAAGGCTTTATGATAAAAGTAAAAACCTATGTTCCAAACATAGGTGATTAATTGCTAAAGATGTGAGAAATCTCAGTGAAGTACACAAAAGAATATGAATTACTTGCATGAAAAACTGTTGTAGATCTGGATCAAACATTTTTCAGTCTACACAGCCATTATGCAATTAAAAAAAAGTCACAAAATTAATGCAAAGTGAGCTTTTTAATATCTTTTCTGACTTTTCAAAGCTCTTTGAATCAAAGCTTTATGAAAAAGTACCTTCATCTAAAAATAGTCGGTAACTAGATTAATGATTACCTATGTTCTCACTGAATAGAGTGATGTTTAAACATACAAAATGCATGTAAAATTATAATCTACTATTTGCACTTAAATGATGTAACCAAAACATTTCTAATAGTATTCTATTTTATGTCACAGAATACATTATAAGCATGACCAGTATAATATACACGAAGATAATATATATTGTATGTGGGATTTTAATATCCAGTGATGATTATATTGGATAATCTCAATTTTTAAAGAATGCTATCAAAACATTATGGCACTTTGGTAATGGTATCATACTGGTTTAGTTGTTATAATAAATATCAATTATTCAGGTGTTTTATTGATTAAGTTTGCACAGACCTGATGTTTATTATTTAAGGAATAATTAATTTGTTTTCTATATTCTAAATACGTTTGTAATAATTGAGTTTACTGCTGTTAAAAATTCATTATATTCACAAAATGGAGTAGATTTTCTGGGTCAGATTTATTTATGGTATTACTCTGTGAAGAAAACTGTTTACCTCCTCTGGTTAGTATTGGGTAGTAGGTAAGGTATAGGCTATAGAATGTGCTGACTGCAGTTCCTAATGTGGAGATTAATTTTAGATGTTTCTGTTTGTAGGTGACCAACAGGAGGCAGCATAAGATCTATTTTAATTAAAACAGACTGAAAACAGGGATGTATTTGAGAATATTTATAGTTGAACATTATGCTCAATTTACTTTTTTCCTTCTAACACCCAATAAAGCATAGCGAACAGTAACATTTTGCTGCTGCCTGGGCTCTGCTGATACGTGGAAAGTACGATATTACATGTTTGCCGAGATGTTCATTCTTTTGTGAAATAAAGCACTAAGCAACTGAAACCTTCTTGAGTCTCTTTTTTTTTTCCCAGTGAGGTTCAAACTGCAGAGAATCTGCAGTGTTTCTAATGCAGGTAATCTCTTTTTGTTTTTTTCCAATTGGAGAACATTTTGAATGCTATAACCAAGAATGCAGCTAGCATGGATGAAAACTGCAGTGAGGGGGGTTTACACTTATCCTTGGACGTTGTATTTGTATATCCTTTGCCTACTGAGTTACTGTTCCCATGCTAATTTTAATTGTCTGCTGAAAAGTTAAGTTTACCGTTGTAAGGTACTCATTTAAATTGGTATCACTTTTAGTTAGATGAGATTGATATACAGGTTTTTTTAACAGTTTAAGTATTGCAAATGATTTGGTGTTTATTTTTATTGAAATGGACCTTCCATACTAGTAGAAGTAGCTTTAAATAAAAGGAGATAAAAGCTACTTAGTCTAAAATTTGCATGCCAAGGCATGAAGAAATGGCATCAATACGAAGTGACAGAGCCCACCCAGTGTTGTCTTGTATTCTTCCAAAACTTAAAATTCTGTAACTCCAAGACTCCTCTGTAGATAAATTAAAGCAATACAGATTAACCTTCCAACACTCCAAGGCCTTTGCTCCAAAAGCCTTTCAGCTAGCAAAAGCCTTTTGGAGACATGTACAAAGCATTCTAACAGCATTCACAATATTAAAAATTTATATTGAACAATGAAGGGATTCACAGGCCAAATCCGAGAGCTCAAGTTGTGTAACCCTGTGCACAATCAGAAGGAAATTGTATATGTATGTTCTACAGATCCAGGGAATTCACCATGGACTTGGAACAGTTTGCATCTGAAGTAGACCATATGGTACGGATTTTCTTACTACCATCAAAAGCAAGGAAGAAAGAATCTGGATTTAACAATTAAAATACACAGAAATTACACATAAATTCAAGACAGTTCGCGTAAAAGAAGGAGATCCAAGGATTTTTGTTGGAGGAAGCTGGTATACACCAGGATTTTTCACCAGTGATCCATAGCCTCCATAAAAGTGGAGTAACAATTTTGGGAGAAAGTAGAGCTATCTAGGTTTATGTGTGTGGCTACTCTAGGAAACCATATGCCTCCTAGTTGAAATTATTCTAATAGATACTAATCATATTTAGTGGGTTTTTTCTTCACAATAAAAGAAGGATATTCAATGAGGTATAATTAGGACTAATTATTTTTGCAGCCTGGCAGAGGTTCAGACTGTTAATGACTTCCACTTTCCATCATTTGTCCACCTACTTGCACCTGAATCTAGTTTGAACTAGCTTGCAAGACCATTAGGGTGCACTTGAATCTTCTGAGCACTGTTAAAATACTGGTAATAATGTGAAAGGAAGCTAAGTTCATGCATGGGTCTCAGTAAGAAATATCCCTGTATTATATATGCCATCAATGTGGCATGGTCTTGCCATGCTACTCCTTACCACTTTCCTTTTTAACATGATTTTCAGTACAGAATGAGCAAGTATGGCAGCAAAACTATCACTACCTATAAGCAAACTGGTAAATTAATAGTTGGCTGAAACTGGAAAATACCATTTTAGGGAGATTTGTAGTTTCATCACAGTTATGATCATTGAAAGCTGTATTAATCAAATAAGTACCTGTTCAGTGAAATAACTTGGAATGAAAGGACTGAGCAAGTAATTGTTAACGAATATGCAAAATAATAAATGCACACATCAGGTTAGGCAGGATAGAAGTACGTAACTTCGGAAAAGTAAGGTTACATGATCAAGGCAACAGGAGGTAACACAGAGGGCAAGGACCAGACATATCTTGTGTGGCGGAGGGGACGAGGAGCCCCAAGCCCGAAAGCTCCAGGAAAGGGTTTTGTGTGTATATTCACCCACATCAACGGCGTGCTGGCTCACACGTGCAGCACTTCCCGAAAAATACTTTATAATAAAATACAGTACAGTATCTGATAAAAGTAATTTCTCCATTTTAATCACAAACCGCGCCAGTTCAGGAGGAACAGCCGGTTGCCGCGCACTCGCTCTGGGCAGCAGCATCGCAAACCTGCCGGCCACACCGGTGGCTTAGGCACGGTGATCCCGCACGCTCCAGCTGAGCCGGCTGCTCCCTCCCTTGCAGGCCGCCGCGAAGAGGCAGCGGGCCCCTCCCCGTGCCGCGCCCTCCGGCGGAGCGGCAGCACCAAACCCACCCCGGCCGGCCCCGCAATGAGGGGGCGGGCCTCGACAGCGCGCAGCCAATCACCGGCAGGCCTGGGGAAGACAAGCGGCGGCTGCAGCCAATGGCTGCCCGGCAGCTGCGCGCAACGCGGCCCCGCCGGCTGAGGAGCGATGGGGATTCCGGCCCGCCTGGCGCGGCAGGGCGGGGCGGGGCGGGGGAAGAGGCGGACACGGGCCACCAATAGGCGTGCGGAGAAGAGTGATAGGCAGGCGGCTCGTCCAATGGGAGTGCGGCAGCCGTTAAACGACCGGCGGCCCGGAGGGGAGCGCTGGGCGCAGGTGAGTCGCGCGCGCGGCCCCCGGGGACCGGGTGGGGCGGGCAGCGAGACCAAACTGGGGATGGGGCGGCCGCTCCCCCCGCGGCGTGTGGGCAGCCCCCCGTACCCTTGCGGGGGTAGAGCGGTGGGGCTCCGCCGCCCTCGGCCCTTAGGGGTGATGAGGCGGTTGCCCACCGTCTGTTCTCCCCACGGGAGGTCCCGTTCCTCTTCCTCCTTCTCCTGGGAGAGTCGCAGAGCCCCGGCGGCCGGGAAGGCCCCGGCTTGCGGCAGGGTCCACGGGCCCGTCTGCTCCCCGGAACTCGGGGGCTGTGCTGGCCGGGGCAGTCGGCCGTGCCCCCGCCTCCCTTTGTTGCCGCCTTGCTTTCCTGCAGCGCTCCGGGTGGGACCGAGCTGGCCCCGGTGCCGCGGCTGTGCCCGCCCTCACGCCGCCGGAGCGCGCTTGTCGCACGGGGATGAGGTTTTCTGTTCCCCTTCGTGGCCGTGGCTGGTTCAGGGGAAGGGGAACTTCGGCCTGATAAGGCTGTGCCTTCAAAAGCCTGAATCCCCAACTGCTTGCCATCTTCTGTGGTTTCTCCTGCTTCGTTAAATTATCCTTTTAGGTGTTGTTGGTTCCCTTCTGTGCCTGCTTTTTCGTTTGAGTAAACCGCGGGCTTCTTGCAGGGCTGTGTTGGGTGATGTGTTGTGCAGCACCCAGATTCTCCTATACTAAAGCCTTTGTAGAAAAGCGTAAGTTGCTCCAAGCCAATGTAGCCCTCTGTTAGGAATCACACACTAAGTTTTCTAGAAAGCCTTAGGCAGAAGATACTCAGACTCTCTAATTTTCTTTAAAAAACCTTAGCGATAATAGGTCCTCGTGATTTGAATGTTTTTTTTTTTATTCAAGCATAAGCCCTGAAAGTTTTTTTAAAAAGTCATCAAGACATCATCTGTTTAAAGTCATGATTTTTGTAAAAAATTATTCGAATTTGATGCTAGCAACAGTCCTCCAGTCCTGGTGAATGTATGTATCTTTTTGTTTGCTTCATTGCTTGTTTGGGGGATTTGTTAATTTTTCTTTTTTTGTTAGTCCAACACGTGGTCAGACAATAAGATGTGAACAAAGGAGACAGAAAAGACAGAAGCAGAATGAGGATGCAGAATGTCTTTAAGTGTGCCTAAGGTATTCAGTGTATGTATATTCTATCTGTTTATGGAGTTTCCAGCTTTGTTTTACAGTACTTGTTTCTTTTCAACCCTAACAGTTTGTGTTTCTTTGGTGCAGTGATGAGAGCCTTCTTGATCACAGGTTGCTTTTGGCCTGACAAGCCCAGACTCAAAGCTCCATGTTGCCATCTTTTCTGGAAGACCCTTGAAGTCTTTATGATGTCATCAGAATTGGAGGGTTTTTTTTAGCCAGCACTTCACATTCCTACCCAAAGTGTTAAAGTACACATTTTGCATTGCAGTTCACCCTCAGCTTCTTGTGCACCTCCTCACCGGCCAAGCATGAGAAACTGAAAAGTCCTTGGCTTAAAATAAGCACTGCTTAACCACAACCAACACATTGGTGTGTTGCCAACATTACTGTCACACTAATCCAAAACACAGTGTTGGCCCAGCTACTAGGATGTGCTTTAGCGCTATCCCAGCTGCTGAGGTTTGGGATATGATTTTTTTTTTCCTGTGGCTGTCTAGAATGTGTACAAATCCACCTTATTTACATTCCTGTCTCTTAGGTACTTTGAGTACGTAACAGCTCATTTTTCCTCATTAAAGGGTAATATCCTGGAGACCATCTGGCAATGGTAAAGAACTGAATATCCCAAATCTCAGCTTTTATTAGATAGTAATGTTTATTAGTTAATAGATCAGAAAGGTACACAGAGCCATGTCTGAGAGTAAATATACTGTTAAGACAATTCACTAACCCCATTTATATTAATTAGAAAGGAATTGTCCTTAAAAAAGCAGTGTGCTTTCAAAAGGAAAGAGTTAAAGAGGCAGGATGTCCTTACCAATTAGAAGTTAGTAGTCATGAGTTCTAAAATATATAGGTTTTGCTGATGCTTCACTGGGAAATTCAGGGGCTTGTATCAGATGTGTTTTAGAGAAAGTTTAAAAAAGTCTAAAAGAAAACTTTACCTAATAAAAAATTGGATGCTAGTAGTTTCCAAGTTATTACTGTAGTTCTTAAAGGTTATGTCCTTGGCTTATGGCATAAAATCCAAAACCAAGATTAGATGCTTCACAAAGCGTGGCTGGGGACATCACTCAGGTAGTGCAGAGTACTGGTGCAAGGAGCAGTGGGCTGACCCACAGGGTGGCCTGACATTTGCATGCTGTAACTCTCAGCCCGCTCCGGAGCTAAGGAGAAAGCTTACCTTACCCTGTCAGCATTTTCCATGTTGATGTACAGCTGTATTTAGAAGATGATGAAAATTTGATTTGGAAACCCAGTTTATTTTTGTTTGTTTTTCTGTGTTTGTGCCCACATTATCCTGCTGTGTTAGCCCTGAGAAATTTAGAAAAAGCCAAGGTAACTAGAGATACCGTTTGAGTCTGTAAATTCCTGTGGTTCCTTGTTGCTGGGAATGACCAGAAGAACCTTGCTCACCTAGCTGGGGCTGAGTAAAGGACTTAACCAGTGTATACCTTCAAGTGAAAATGGTTGTCATTCAGAGGTCTGCTAAGGAGTATGCTTAAAGATCAGATAAAAGGTCTCAGAAAAATTGGTGTAATTCTAGCAGATACAGTTTGTCTTCTGGTATAAATCTGACCTTCTACACCACAGCTTTTTTTTTTTTTTTACTATTTGTCATGTCAAGTTAAGGGTCTGCATTAAAGCAGTGGGTTATATTATTTTTTAAAATAATTCCTTTTTCCCAAAAACAATTGGAATTTTATTTTCAGAAGGGCAGAAAGTTTCACACATCCTAAACAGCAGCATGCAGCTTCCTACTTGAATCTGAGGAGTCCTAAGTGCTGGGTAGCTACATGGGAGCAGTGTAGAGTGGTGTGTGCTGATACAGGCTTGTGCTTTATGCAGTTGATTTCTTCTTGGGACTTGGCTTTGCATATTTGCTACCTAGTAATCATTGGAAGTAAGTGGCTTCACAGTGAGAGTGGTGTTTTAGTGAGGGAAAGTAGTAAAGCAGTTTTTTAAATGCAGTGTTCGAAAAAATACTTTATGGCAGCGTGCTTGCCTGTTGGGTATGAAAGAACGTTGCTTGACATGGAAAACTGCAAGTGAGCCACTTCTTTACAGTCAGTAGTGTATAGGAGGTGAAAAACAATGTCTAAACTACTAGACATGATTTCCCAAGTGGGGGGTTGTAGTGTAATGTGTTGATGTGTATGCTTTAACCAAGTTTAGGGAGAACAGTAGGAGGAAAAATACTTAGTAATTTAAGAATCCTGTATAGCTGGGAGGGAGTTATTTAAGAATTAAGTCCATTAGTTAGTTACAATTGAATATATAATCTGGAAGCCATTTGCCTTCAGGTGTCCAAATGTCTCTACTGCATGAATAGTGAACACACAGCAGCTTGAAACTGCCTGTAGTGTATAGTGACTCCCTGGCCTACCTGACTTAAAGCCTTTTAAACCCACCTACAGTGGTAGGTAACATGGTACAAAAGAAAGTTCAAAATAATCCTAAATTGAACCTATTGCCAAGCAGTCTGTGACCAAGAACTATTTTTGATTCTTAGTCTTTGCTTCCAGGTTTTGGTGGGTTGTTTTGGTTTTTTTTGGTAATATGATCTATGTTATTAATGCAGTAATAATATTCATTACTGCATTAATAGTCCCCTGTTCCTCCCACTCACTCTTCACTTCTCTACAGAGTTGCACACAGTCTGTCAGGTGTATTATGTGGGTTCATGTTCTCGTCAGGATCAGGCACAGGACTGGCTGGTGCTGAGGGTAGAGGACTGGACGAACTTTAAAGCTGCCATTGTATCTGACATGAGTTGTTTAGCAGTGTGAGAAGGACACGGGAGCGTTTTACCATGGGCATATAGTGACTTAAATCTATTTCCTGTTAAAATGTCTCTAATGAATGACATTTGTTTGAACTAGTAGTTGTTTTAAGACATTCAACAGGACTGCTCCAGTTCATTTATTTGTGATTATGATAAGTTAGAAGAGCCTTGAAAATGTCCACTTTTCATATTAGTTTACTTTTTTTAGATGGAAATGGTGTCTCAGTTAAAATGTGTCTCAGAAATTTCAGTCCCCTAAACATTTCATGGTTTTGAGGTAATGATATAACAATTTCAGCTTCTTTTGGAAGTAATTTAGCATTCAAACTGAAATGTGTGTGTCAAATTCAGTCTTAAGGAAATCCCAACTGGCAAAACTCTTAAGAGCTGAAGGAAAATAGCTGTACTTGTGTAATGGAAATACCAAATCAACCTTAGCAGTTCATGACATGGATAATTAATGGTTTTATAATTCAGAGGAGATTAGAGGAAGTATCTATGACTACTTTATATTCAAAGTTTAACAGAATGGTTTTCCTTTATGAAATAAACAGTTAGTTCAAAATACGCATTCCTTAAATGATGACTTAGGAGTCAAGTTGTTAAATGAAAATATATGGTGTGTACCTTGGAGATTTATCTTGTTTGCTCTTTTTCTCTTAGGAAGCCTGACAAATAGAAAAATACTACAAAGTGAAGAGAAAATTTACTTCATGAGAACTGAGCTCTGCTTTCATTTGCTTTTAAATTTATTTATATTAGTAGCTGATTAGTGTCAGATCATCTCAGTAATCTGCTGTGGTGAAATTATTAGGTTAAGCCTGGAAAAAATGAAACAGTTGAAAAGAAAAAGAAAAAGCAATTTTAGTGTTCAGGAAACTCAAACTCTCCTTAAGGAAATCAGAAAAAGGAGAGAAGTACTCTTTTCGAAGCAACTTAATACAACAATTAATGAGATGAAACGGAAAGCTTGGGAGGAAATAGCAGAGTGTGTCAATGCTGTAGGTGAAGGAGAGCAAAGAACAGGGACAGAAGTGAAAAGGCGATACCTTGACTGGAGAGCACTCATGAAGAGAAAACGTCTGAATGCAAACATCAAAGTAGTAGGTGCTGGGTTTCACCTTCCTTCATCCAATTTAGATGACTCTCTCAATGAAGACATGGATGAGAAAATGGGATTTGCAATTGAATCTAGTTTTGAATGGCAGAATATCACTGACTTCAGAGAAGCTGGTGGATCTTTAACAGAAATCAAAGTAGAAGAGGAAGAGGAGGATCCGCAGAATTTTGAAGTGAGTGACTGACATGCATGAGCTATATGCAGTATGGCCTCTGCTTCATTTCAGCATAAGGCTTTTTACTGTGTTTCTTCATAGCATCTGTTTCTGTTTTTTTCTGAATGTGTGAATTAAACTGTAGAAGTAAATTTAATTCAGAGACATGGTATTCAAATCTAGCAACTTGCAGTTGTATGTAAGGTCTTGGATGTCGGTTATTGATTTGATATTCCTAAACTTTCAATATGTCTTTGCACATGTATTTTCCATTTGTATGTGCCACAGATAAGAATTAGTTGAGTCAATGCAATGAAAATACACTGTTGAAGGAAGCTGGTCATTTTAATATTCAGGCTGCCTCGATGGATGAATGGAGAAGTGCTCATCTTTAACAAATGAAAGTATATGTTACCTGCAGGTACAGAAAGAAATAGAATACAGAAAGAAATATGACACTGTTTGCATTTCTTAAAATGAACCTACAGGAGATGAAAACATTGCTTGAATTAGTCAGTCAGCCATTCCTCTCTGTCAGAATTTTACTGAATTTGACAAGCGGTAGTGGATTCTGTAGACAGGTTGATACTCCTAGTAGTACAGTGACTGTCCTGGGATAGACAACCAGCTGGAGTGCAGTCAAATGGTGGGATAGTTTTGCTGTTCCTCTTTAAATACAGAGTTCCCTTTTCAAAAAGGGGTGCCCAAACAGTTTTGCTTGGGGTATTTTACTGCTTTGGGTTTTTTGAGGGAGAGGTTTTTTGTTGGGTTTTTTTTTGAGTGGGAGGAGTGGGGAAGCAACTCCTGTCTTAACTCTGTTGATAAGCGTGCTGGGAAAAAAATCAGTGTAAGCTGTTAAATGGTAGTGAGAACTACTGTCAGACAGTGCTGAGGAACAGTGTGTGTCTTTAATGCTAGATGACTGGCAGTGGCTCTCCTAGTCCAAAGGTTTTTCTGAACGCTTACCTTCCTCAGTTTGCCTTTCTCTTGCAGCATACATACTGCAGTTTATGTAGTTTATCTCTTGTGTACTATGAATTTGTAGCACATAAGGGCTATGATTCTACACAAAATGTTACAGTCTGCTGAGAGCAGTGGTCCTAGCCACCTCCTCATCTGTGTCACAAATAGCTTTACAGGAAATAACAAAATGGTTAAACAAGTCCTGCTTATTTATCCACCTCCAATAGAGGTGGAAGGGTTAGGAGCTTGTGAAAAATGTCAGTATTAAATGTTTTTTAGGAATGGAATACCCCAAGTTAGTGAAGCTTAGGTTAGCTTACATAACACATAGCCTATGGATCCATCTGCTCTGATAAATAATTAGTCACAACAAATGCCTAGTGGCTTACATAAATGTCACTCAGCTCTATGAAAGGTAAGAACAACATATGGTCTTCGAGATCCAGTTTTCTATCAGTTTTTCAGAATGATCTGTAATAACAACTGTTCGGTATTTTCTGTATGTTCTTGCGTGTTCACTGACACGATTTTCCATTTTTTGTTACCAGATATTAAATTGTAGATAAAGCCTGTTTCTCTTCCTGTGTAATGATAGAAAAATCTTCTCACCTAGCATGGTTATTTCACAACATACAAGCTAAACACTTCTGAATAGTTCTAAATATGAAAAAATGCAGTATGTTCTTTTCAGTCAAGTTGTGTGTAACAATTTTTTTCTGACATAAAGACTGGAATGTAATTCTTGTCTGTCACGTTCCTCTCTGCAGTTTCCTATTGAGGAAGAAGAAGAAATACTGTCATCAGTTCTGCCAGATTCGAAAAAGGAAAATGACCTACCAGACTTTCCCCACATTGAAGAGTTTGGAAATTTGAGCTCTGCTCAAGCTAGGCTGGCTTATGAAGATTCTCACTTGCTTATAAATCTGGAGAAGCAAAAGGTGGAGCTGGAGAAACAGCGACTGGACATCGAAGCTGAAAGGTTGCAAGTGGAGAAGGAGCGCCTGCAGATTGAGAAGGAGCGGTTGCGGCATGTCGACTTGGAGCGTGAGAGGCTTCAGATTGAGAAGGAGCGACTTCAGATTGAGTGGGAGAAACTCAGGCTAGAGACTCTGCATGCTGAAAAACCTGCCCTGGAAAATGACCTCCCCCAAACAGAAAAACCCATCATGCAGCCTCTGGATCTAGAAACTGAAAAGTTAAAACTTGAAAAGGAACGTTTGCAGTTAGAGAAAGAGAGGCTGCAGTTCCTCAAGTTTGAGTCAGAGAAGCTGCAGATTGAGAAGGAACGCTTGCAAGTGGAGAAGGAGCGCCTTCGAATTCAGAGAGAGGGTCACTTGCAGTGAACGTCTCAGCTAAGGTGTCAACATTAGTGTTTTGATGTTTCTAAATTAGAAGTAGTTTGTTTCTTAATACTGAAACTGTCCTAGAGGCTTAACATTCTTCTGTTCAGAGTTGAATGTTGATGTTAAACTGAAAAAAAAAATGGTGCTCAATATGTCAGTGTGCCTACATAAATGAGCTTACGTGTAAAATTGCTTTTCAGTGTATCAGAACTTAAGTGTTACGTTCTCTTGTCTTCAGTATTGTGCTGTATTAGCCTCATAGAGGCCTTGAGAAGGATCAAGGCTGAACCTTGTACTTTTTGTCACTGTGCTAACAGTAAGGAAGGATCAGAATAAATCAGCATTTGTTGTGAGGACATGGTGCTGACGATAGCCTATATGGTAAAGAAGTGTAATTTAGGCAGAACAGAGGAATACAGAGTCGTTATGAGATTGATTCATTAAATTTCATTTCCCCCCTCTTTTTTTCTTCCACCCCCACAATTGGGAAGAAGAGTTGAAGAGTTATCTAGAAGTTAAAGTGCAAGTTAAATTTGTTGCAGTTGTGTTTACTGTTGTTCCATGGCTTGAACTGAATGGGAGTGCAGAAAATAGGGTTTTTTTTTGGTTTGTTTGTTTTTTTGGTTTTTTTTTTGCATGACTTATTCATATTAGATAAAGTTACACATCAGCCATACCTACCATAAGCTGGACTGTTGGTTTCACCAGGTTGTTAATAATGCTGTATGGAGTAGAGCAGCTGTGTTAGTATAGCACAGGGATTTACTGATTGATCAGGCATGCTGTCTAATGAGTCTGTGATGACCCCCTGAAGGAAATTGCTAGACCTTGTTTGTTCCTTGAAAGGCAGTAGCTGGTGATGGGAGTCTCAGGAATGGAGACATGGAGACTAAGCACAGCCTAAGAAACGCTGAGCTTGAACACTTACTCATTGCTGGTTCTGCCTGGCCAGCACCAAGGCCACGTCTGCAAGGCAGCCAGAAGAGGCTTCTGTGGCTCTCTGTGTAATATATTTTAATTAGACAAACAGAAATGGTCAGTGCTGAAGGCTGTAAGTATTTTTCATAAGCAATGTATTCATATAACAGAAAAAAACAACCAAGGAAGGAAGCTTTCTATTATTTCATGTATGTTTAAATCCCAGCTGAGCCAGACTTCACCTTTCTCATCTTTCTGCAAGTAACTATCTTGTTAACTCCTTTGGAAATTTAGGACTGTGAGAATACTAAGTCTAAACATATGTTGAGTGACTTAGGTGAATTCTTGTGCAAGTAAATATATTTATACCACTACAGGTTTACTTTTATTCTGCAAAGATTATTTTTTTATTACTGAAACAAGTGTGCTTCTACAGTGGAAATAAATTTGACTACTACACTCCAAAATGACTCTTGAGGCTTTCTTAACAGAGAAACAAGGCTACCTCTGAAGAGAAACCTGGATACTGAACACTGCAGCACCCCAAAGTTGCTGATGCCTGTATTCCTTGTGTAGTCAGTCAGAAAGATGAGGCACCTCTGAGTCTGACTTCAATCAACTGGGACTTACTTGAGAAAGGAAAAAGGAGGGAGATGCCAGTTAGATAGAAATGCTTCGGGAAAATTTCTCTTGAGTTTTTTCTTCCTGAATGTAGTGGGCTGACCTCAGTGGGATGCCAGGTGCCCACCAAAATTGCTCTATCACTCCTCAGCTGGACAGGGGAGAGAAAATAAAACAAAAGGCTCATGGGTGGAGATAAGAGCAGGGAGAAATCACTCAGCAATTACAGTCACGGGCAAAACTGGCTCGACTTGGGGAAATTAATTTACTACCAGTCAGTTAAGAGTAGAGTAATGAGAAATAAAACCAAATCTTTAACCACCTTTCCCACAGCATTCCCTTCTTCCCAGCCTTAACTTCACTCCTGATTTTCTCTACCTCTCCCTGCAAGTGACACAGGAGAATGGGAAATGGGGACTGCCGTCACTTCATTACACACTGTCTCCTCCTTCGTCAAGGGGAGTACTCCTCACACTCTTCCGCTGCTCCTGCATGGGGTCTTTCCCATGGGAGACAGTCCTCCATGAATTTTTGTAACAGGAATCCTTCCCACAGAGAGCAGTTCTTCATGAAGTGCTCCAGTGTGGCTCCCACAGGGTGCAGTCCTTCCAGAACAGGCAGCTCGAACATGGGCCCCCTGTGGGGTCTCAAGAACTGCCAGAAAACCTGCTCCACTGTGAGCGCCTCTCTCCACAGATCCTGCCGGGAGCCTCCTCCAATGCAGGCTTCCCCCAGAGTCACAGCCTCCTTCAGAGGTTTCCATGTGCTCCAGTGTGGGCTCCTCCAAGGGCTGCAGGTGGATCTCTGCTCCCCTATGGGCTGGAGGAGCACAGCTGCCTTGCCATGATCTGCACCATGGGCTGCAGGGGAACTTCAGCTCCAGCACCTGGAGCACCTCCTTCTGCACTGACCTTAGTGTCTGGGGCTTTTTTTCTTGGATATTTTCATTCCTCTCTGGCTGCATTTGCTTCTGTGCATTTTCCCCTTGTTAAATACATTATCCCAGTGTCACTAGCACCATCACTGATGGACTTGGCCTTGGCCAGGGGCGGGTCCGTCTTGGAGCTCCCGGGGATTGGCTGTGTCAGACATGTGGGGCATCTTCTGGCAGCTTCTCTCGGAAACCACCCCTGTAGCCCCTCCTGCTACCAAGACATTACCTCAGAAATCCAATACGCCAAAATAAAGGGACAAATTGTCCCTGATATGTATCCAGCAAATTGATATTAAAAGTAACTTACTGTGATTTGGAGAAAATACTTACCTTTTCCTTTTAAAACATGAAAGAGGCAAAATTCATGGGATTAGTCAGGACTGTCTAGTGCACAGAACATTGACTGAGATAGTGGGATAGCATGGATTTTATGATTGCTGTACCCTGAGCTGACCAGGTTTCTAGATAACTATTCTGACTGCCAAACAGAGTCAGAGTTGGAACAAGGGGCAACACAGTGAGCTCTGCAGGAGCTAGTGACCGGAAGGACCAAGGCAGGACAGAGAGCTTTCCTACAGCCTTATCTGGAAGATGTGTCTGGCTGGGAAGGAGCAGATGTGGACTCTGGCTCCTGTTTCGACAGGTACTTGAGCTGCTGCTTGATACCAGCACCTCTGTCTTCATGTTTTACTCCATTCATCTGTTAGGATAATGATTTGTATTTTACACTGAACATCTTTGGAATTATAGCCCAAGAGCATTAAAGGTTTTAAGGAAAAATGAATAGATAAATCCAAACCATTTCTGAATTCTCAGTTGTTTCAGAAATTTGAACACTTCTTCAAATGTTAATAGAGCTGTATGTAAGCAATTATGTTTTCTAAAAACTATTCAGCCTCCTAGGGAAATGATGCATCTTTTGGATATAGAAAACGTCTTGGAAAATACTGAATGATAAAATTAAGTATTGTGATAAATCATTAAAAACACAGTTTCAACATGAAATTTAGAGAAAATTACAGAGTTTAATACATCAATTTTATAGCTTGTTTTTTTATTATGAAAATGCAGTCATTTGGTGACAATTTGAATTTAAATGTCATATATTTAAATACTAATCTGCAATCTCTTAAGCTTTAATTGCTTGATTTACCAACCTGGGATCCTGATAGTGAAGCCTAAGGGCAAGATTTTGACCCCTGTAAATGTCACCCATGTTAGAACATACACATGAACTCAGTGATCTACCACCATCAGTCATGGCGTAAAGGTTGTAAATGTGGCCCCGAGAAACAGCCCAGTATGAACAGCAGCCACAGTCCCAACAGGACACAGCTGACAAAGCACAGCAGATTCAAAGACAACTTCCTCTCCTTGAGTCAGTGGTCTTGTGTTATTTCTAGGGCATTTTGAGCAACTTTCATTGTGCATAAAGCGATGCTGCAAGCAATGTGTACACAAGGTATAAAATATGAATTTATTAAGACAAACAAGAGATGGTTAGGATTTTCTAAGCATTTGTATCCTCATCACCTCAAGGTGTGTTTACTCGCCAGGGAATTGTCAGCCAGCAGAGGAAGAGTTTCTAAAATCCCCCTTGCAAGTGGGAGCAGAAGCCTGTAGTTTGTATTTCTTCACCTTTTCACAGAACTGTTCATGCAGTTGCCACAAAAGAGCATCAGTGATGAGTATCCTATCTGGCTCATTCGCCCCCAAAAGCTCCCTGCAGGAAGGCACAGAGTGCTCCAAGGAGATGGAGTCAGACCTAGGGCTGATATTTTACAAACACGAAAATACCCTCAAAAATCCTACTCTCTGTCAGTCAGGAGCCTTGACAGAAGTGATAGGTGGGAGAAGAGGGAGGAGGAAAGACTAGTTTTTCTCTGTTGTTGCTGAAATTAATTAGTGAATTTAAGCCAGATGGTGTCAGAAAATGTCACCACATGCAGTAGTATTTACTTTTTTTCTCTTTTATTTTTTCTTTTTTCTTTTTCCTTTTTTTCCTTTTTTTTTCTATTATCTAGCATTTCTCTTTTTCCTTTTCCTTTTTTCTTTCTCTTTTTCATTTTCCTTTTTTTGTATCACTGTAAGTCTGAATACCTGCATCACTCAGGCACTGTTGGAGTTTGAAGCTAATATTAAGATGAAATATAAATGGGCTGGATTACTCCATAGGTTAATGGGTTTGTTTTGCATCAGGGACTCAGAATGTTTGTAGTTTGTATTAGGACTACGGAAAGATTTTAATCCAGGCTTAAAAAAAAAAAAAAAAAAGAAAAAAGAGAAGAAAATAAAAAAAAAAGATTATATGTTTTATTAAATTCCCACCTTTTTTTTGTTTCCAGATGATCCACTTATTTGAAGATGTGCACTCCAGGCAAATAGGAGGAGGCAGGGATGAATGTTTTTACTATGGACTTGGGGCAGCTTGTAGTACTACATCTTTTCCTCTTAGTCTTTTTTTTCTTTTTAATTTTTTTGCTAATTTTACCAAATCCATGATTTTTCATAGCACTAGCTATGCCACTTGTGCTTTTGGCTTGGTGTCCCCAGGTGATCTAGCAATGACACGGCAATCAGCCTTTTGCCACTCAGGCAGCATCAAATGGGAGTAGGGGAGGGAGCTCTGGGCAATGGGAGCTCTTGCCCACAGCTCATTGGGTTTTCCTCTCTAGTCTCTTAAAGGAAAATCTCCTGATGCTAGGTCACACTTACGATGCCAATGAACGCAAGAGTTCTCAACCATCACAAAACATACTAGAAAAAAAATAGGTCCACTGACACAAGACCAGAAGAAGCCCTTTTCAGACACTGTGCATAATCCTTTTAAACTTGACCTGCTTTAGAGGACACTTCCATCCTCTCCTTTTACAGTTTATTAAGAATGCCATTGTTATTTTCTGTTCCAGTTCTATTGGTTTTAATTTCCCTCCTTCACTCTATCAGTAGTTTTAGTCTATACATTAGTAGACTGTGAATTACCTTGTCTTGTTACTTCCATATTTTCTAATTGCACCACTCCATCATTAGTCAACGGGTTCATAATGTGGAAGGCAAAGTTGCTATTTCATTTCATGCTATATAATACAATGCTTTTGGTTCAGTAATTACATTGTGCCAGACTTGTGATCAATCCTGAGATAGCTCACTTGTGATGGATAGCCCCATCACAAAGTGTATAAGAGTTAAAGGAAGAAGAAAATTTTTAATTTTGCTCCTCTGTCAATTTAGCTACTTGAATACTTCTTTTCAGACCAATATTTATCTCACTGTAGAGATTACAGAAATGAGAACTTAAAAGAGAGAATTGAAGTTTGAAAAGCATTTTATAAAGTTTTGGTTTGTAAACTAGGAAAGATAAAAATTAAATGTTCTTCCACAGAAAGCTATTGTGTGTTATTCTGTTAATGGATTGCCAATCTTTTATTCACCTGTTTAATGTACTGGAGAAAACCATTACCTGCTTCCTATAACTATTCTAAGGGTTGTGTGAAATGAGCTCATCATCTTACTACTATTGCTCAGTGCTGGGTCTGTGAAAAAAAGATTTCCAAAGGTTTTCTTCTCTGTCATGGAAGTGTTTGTGAGTCAAACAATTTTCTGAAGTGCAGGCAACTTTCAGTTATAGGACGTAGGAAGTGCCCTTTCCTAACAAGGGAAGAATTGCAAGTATGGGGTGCAAGAGTGCACATGGGTCACAGGGATGGCCAGGACAGCCATGCCAAGGGGATAAGGGTGAAGAGGGCTGTAGCCTTTAGGGACAAATGACATCCTAGTGTCCTAAGGTTACAGCAGAGAAAAGCCTGATCCTAGTGGGGCATGTTTACCCTCGTCTGAAAAGGACCTGCTAGGAGCCAATTTCATGGACAGAATTTCTATCCAGACAGACTTGCTTTGGTTCGATAAAGCAAAATTTATGTTCTTGCATATCTTTATAGATATTCCTATTCCTAAGTTTTGAACATAAATAGAAATTTTTCCTATTTATGTTATAAAATTCTCTGGTCTTCATTGCTCTTTGACTTTTGCTCAGGGCTGCGCCTCAGACTTTTCCATCCTATCTGCCATCCTTTTTGTATACAAATTCTTCCCCCAAAGGAATACCAGCAAGATCCCACTAGTCAGAAATAACAAACTTAAAAACCCCTCAGAAATCCAAGGTGCAGTATCCTAATGGGGGTTTTGTCATCTCACCAAAGCAAGGCAAGGTGACCGTGTCTGCGAATTATGTCAAGGTCATTTTGTATCCAAAACTTTGGGAAAGGTCTGAGGTTCAGAATTCAGTTAGAGGTAGTTCAAGGGAGAGAGGGCAGCAGGAGGACTAGACGGGTGAAGCAGGTAGTACACACTCTGCTGTGACAGTGGATATTAAAATAGCTGAGAGGAGTTAACTGTGACACTTAAAAAGTATAGAGACAAGGAGAGAGAGAAACGAGGCATCAGACGGAGCATTCTGGGTGGACAGAGGCCACATTCCACTGCCTCTTTCCCTTTCTCAAGAAGAAAAAACACAGCATTGCTTTGGGTTTTCTGTTGGAGCAGCTCCTTCCAGCATCCCCTACATGGCAGATGAGCAAAACCAACATGCAAGGCAAGCTGTAATGATAAAAGAACAACACAAAAGCACCAGATCTGGAACTGGATTACAGAGATGTAGTCAGTAAGTGAATTCCAGGGACATGGGTGAAGGCCAAGAACGATGGCAGCTGCAGAATGGATAGCATCTCACCTCTCTTCTTGGCTCTCTAGGATCAGTCTGCTTTTCTATTGATTCAAGTATTCAACTGACTTTGAAATGGAAACTTCTGTTTTATACACATGCTACTAACACAAAAGTGTTTTAGTTGAAGGACTTCAGGTTGTTTCTGAGAACAGCAAACTGTTCCACCCAAGAGAATTTTGGAGAAATACTGTGACGACAGATCATTTGATCAGTCACTCCACTTCTGGTATGCATCTTTTTGCACTATTGCATCAAAATAGCAATTAAGAAAGTAAAAACACAGCAGAAAAAGTGGGGAAATTGAATATGCAAAGGTGAAGAGATGAATTATTAATTTTACCATGCCTGGGTTCAGATATGCTGAACAACCCTTTAGCACCTGGAGCACTTGCAGAACTGAGGTCTGCCTGGTGATCCCTCCTTGGGGAATGTGCCTCAGGATTTCTGGAGAGGACCTGAGAACTCAGGAGATGCAGCCAAGATGGTGGGTGGTATCAGCACAGACCTCTGGGGAGTATTAAGAGTCCTTAAGCCTGGGATCCCAGGGATCAGTCTGTGCCAACTGTGAGCAGCTGGGGGAGGAGGAGAAGTTCAGCATCCTACTGAACCATGGCTGTCCTCTTCCAATTGCCCCAAAGCTTAAGGAATTGCACAAAATACAGAAAGGAAAGAAAACATAGATAAGTGTTACTATTCTTTAGTATTGGTTTTAGTATACAAAAAAATCTCAGAGCTAAGGACAGGAGACAAAAATGGAGCAATCTAATGAAAACATACAAAAAAAAAATCCATTTTTGTTGTGTGAAGACACCCCCTGAAAGTGGAGACATGGAGACTGTGTGGGTGCTACTTTTCAAGACCTGCACAGGGCTTGGGCAAGAGTACAGTTGCTTTTACATGTGTGCAGATCTCCCAGAGCACTGGCACATGGTCTGCTCTAGGGCTGGTGGCTGGTGCACTAATGGCTTTCTAAATGGCTCAGAGCAGGGTACTGCTAAAAGAACTAGCACTGTTTCTCTTACAGGTTGGAGCCGGAGAGATCTTTTGGCTCAGAAATATAGAGGGAAAAGGGTGGGCTAATCCAGAATGGTTTGCAGGAAAGCTCTTACTTCTAAAGGATAAGCTAAGGGTTATCACCAGTCTCTGAACAGTCTCACACTGAAGAAAAAGCATTTCCGTCAAATCAAATAGGCATTGTCACATAAAGAACTGATTTATAGTTGACCTCATATAAAAGATGTAGATAATCTAAATTTTTTTGCCCTAGATCATCTTGATAATATCGTCTGGAAGCAGTTCTTTCAGAGGCAGGAGTGAACACAAACACTTGCCCTACTTAATTTTTATCACAAAAGGACCCTTACAGTGAATCGAAGTGCACGTGCCGGCTCCTCCTTCTTCCTGGAGCCCGCCAGCTTCCCTTCCTTCAGATTGTTTTTCCATCTGCAGTGTTTATAATAGTTGCAATGTTTCTGCAAGACGGAGACAGGGCTGTTTATTTAGGAGGCTGTACTCAGAATCTTGTCAGATTAGCTGGACTGTTTGCCAGAAAAGAAAATTCAGTCTATTTAAAGATGCCAGCTTTTATTCAGGATGAGCAAATCCATTCAGAAAATAAATCCCTTGTGCCCTCTTCATACTCTCCCTTTTGATCCATGAGCATTGCTAAGTTTGAGTAGTTCATATGTTTATTCTTTTTGTAGAAGAGAGTTATTTCCTGTAGAACAAAAGTCTTTTGGGAAAGAAATCAAGCTCTGTGAACTTCAGTTCGCAGCTTTTTATCCAGGAGTTCAGAAAGAGGTTAGGGGAAAAACAAAAACATTTCAAGTGGAGCAGACTTTGAAAACCTTCTCCTGAACCTGCTCTGACATTGTCAAAGGGAGGGAGCAACCTCCACACTTGATCTGCCAGCTTCCCTTGGGGTTAGCAGAACCTTCTGCATGGCACAGATGGTGTCAGGGCCATGGTCCTTCTCCTGACGAGCACTGTGCTGGCATCCTCACCATTGCCTGCACCAAGGGAAGCGCAGAAGACTCAGCAGTGTCTCTACTGCTCTTCAGTTGATGGAGACCTGAACAGGAATGTGTACGTGTGTGTGTGCATATAAGCCAAAGGAGGTTTAGGAGAATACAGGTTCTGATGGAGATGGACCCCATGGACCACAGGTGCACACTACAAATCTGACACACGTGACATTTTTGGTTGGGTGGTATGCATAAGTGGGAGCTGTGGTGGTGCATCCCTCCTTTTCTCCCAGGCCATACTATGATCTGGGAAATGCTTGTGAGGCCTCAGCCTATGACGAACAGTACCTGGACTGAGCTCCCCTTAACCTTATCAGAAACACTATCTGTTCCCAGGAACTTGTGCTGCCTAACAGCCTCCTGCCTTTTTTTTTTAATGGACAGCCGTAGAAACTTTTTTTTGCCTGAATAACGACCCAAGTGGAATGACACTTTTGTTCTCAAACTTTCAAACAAAGTGTGCCGACCAGAAGTGCTGCCAGGATGAAACTTCATTATGACTAGAGCCTACTCTCTTGTGGCCCTATAAACAGCAATCCAAAATGAGACCCTTTGAGCTCTTCTGGTGCCTGTGTGCATGCAAGTGTTTATATGCTATAGCCAATGTGGGAGAAATGCTGCTCTCCTGGATTCTTAAGTACTTGAGATTTGTATGTAAATTAGGCCTGTAAGTAAGTCACTGTTGTGTTATTGTAAATCCCATATGAATCCTTTACTCTCTTCCTGTCGCCCTCCACCTCCACAAAGATAGTTTCGTGTTTATTTCGGTTTGTTTTGGTTTGGATAGATTGACCCTGGATTTCTGTTTGCTGTTTTTCCTCCCTGTGCTTTAACCATCAAGTAAGTAGTAGGGTGAACCTTGCCAGTGAACTTTGTCGTGCTGTCACTTTTATATTAAACTTGTTTTTACTGATACCTTTGCTGGTGATTTTTTAAGCAATTCACAACACTCCTTCAGGACGGGAGGGAAGGAGGTTGTTGTTTTCCTTAATTATTCTTGTCCAGCGTGGTACAAGCATTCCGGGTCCTGTGTCAGCCTTTCCATCTGCTTCACAGCCTCCCCATCATTGCTGTGCTTCTATAACTGGAGCAAGCAAAGAAGAAAAGGGTGGAGAGCCTGGACAGTTGGAGAATTCAGAGATACTCTCAGGAAGAGAGCAAATTAACACTAGTAACTCTTAAGGAAATTTAAAGTGCTTTCCCTATCAAATGGCCAAGAGGGTGTCATCAGCACAGATTCAAAATCTACTAAGGAAAGAAAAGGTTCTCTTTTGAGAATGAAAAAAAGAAAGGAAGAAGCAAGTTCCATTGTTAAGAAGTGACTATATTGGTTATTCAAACTGATTGTATGATACTGTGATAAATGGATTTTAGTCTGAAATCATTCCTCCAAAGATAATGGTGAACTTCTGTGGTGAGACTTTCAGAAAATTAGTGTTTCATCCAAGGAGAAGGAAATCATAAAACTGGAAGGGCAGAAGGGAGCTGCTTGGGTTATTTGCATAGCCCATTTTCCTGATGGAGTATTTCTTGCCAAAGGCCTGGGCTACAGAACTCTGCTGGGATGAGTGTCTGAGAGGAATGAGCAGGTCCAGAGTTGTGACAGACACAGTGTCCTGGTTTGAGACAAATTAAGGGAAACGCTCTGGAAGGAACATCTCCAAAGAAGGCAGGTTTCAGCCACCCCTCCCCCACAGGTTCGGGAAGAAATTCCTCGGAGGAAAGTGAAAAAAATGTTATTCATTTAACAAGCAGAGTGCACACAGGCACGGAAAAAGAATGATGTTAGATGATAAAACCTCTCGCTGTGGAGAGAACCTGGTGAAATTCAAAGTCCTTTGTAGGCGTGGCTCTGCTCTCTCTCCAGAGCTGGGGTTGAGCGTGGGCCCCTCCGGGCCGCGGTGCAGGGCCTCCCGGTGATGTTCTGGTGTTGTGCTGTTCTGAACAGTTCCAGAAGACTTCTTGCCTCAGCTAGCAGGCCAGCGAAAAAAAAAAAAGCAAAGAATTTTTACTCTCCATCTCTCTCTCCTGAGAAAAGGAACCGAGAGCTGGGAAAAGCAGGAAAAGTTATTTTCTCCGCTCCGCTGCAGCGGTGAGAGAACGCAGCGGAGTGTGTGTGTGTCCTTGAGATACAAACTGCTCTGAAAAAACTCGCCTGGCTTCTCTCCCCCCTCTCCTGAGAAACAGCTTAAAGTCACAGGAAGGCACAGGATTCACATCTGGCATAGGGCAGATGATAGGGAATACAGTAGCATACAGTCACCCCAGGACATACAGTTTATGTGGCACAATGGCATTGTTTAGAGTTAATTTTCATTTGACAGCTAAAAATTAATACCAGAAAATAAACAAACAGGGAGCTTTGAGACTATATTTTCAGGTGAACCAATATCTTCCCATCAAGCTACTTTTCTGACAGTGTCTTTGTTTTTCCATAATGTAAATTCCACACTGATCTTATTAATCCTGCATTTTTATTGGAGATATTTTTTCTAGACTTATCTCTGCTCCTTTGTTGTATTCAACCTGGAGTTCAAACTGAAATTTTAAATTATTTTTTAAACCAGTGTAGTGAGATGGGGAGTAAAACTGAAGTGTCCTGTTTAGATTTCCCAAACCTGGGGTACAAGGGCTACCCGGAAAAATTTTGCCCAATATACAGATTTTTTTACACCAAGAAAGGAAGGAACTGAGCAAAGGTAGGAACTTGTGTTAAACAAGTACTAAAGGAAATTCTAGCAAGGTATTTGGGAGAGCTAAACCCAAATGCTGCGAAAGTTTTTAAATTTAGCATTTTTGGCTTGTTCCTTATTGAAATTTGACCTCCAATGTAACTGCTATAAGCCCCTATAGCCCTCAGAGGTGCTGTTTCATAGGTGATGAGACTCTTCAGGAACAATCAGGTTTGCAAGAGCTAAGCATATTTATGACAGCAGCAGAAAGAATGGCTCAAATCAGTTCTCAGGCATTCCCCTTCAGCACCCAAGTTTGACAGCATCACCAAGCTGACCCAAGAGGGTTACAAATGGACAGGCAGCTTTGTCACTAAAATACCAGGCAGTTCATCTCCAGAAGCTAAACACAGAGAAGGATAACTGAGGTGTGTTTTTTCTGTAAATAAAGGCTGACGTCAAGATTTACTGGTCTGGTCTGGGGGCAGCCAGCACTGTTAGTGCCTGTGCAATATTTTTCCCAGGGCTATACAAAAAATTTCAGTTTCAAACCAAGTCTGTTTGGTAAGTTTTATCAGTTCTTATGTATTTGGCAAAAAATCTCCAACCCACCAACCATGCTACTAATATATACAAAATACAGCAGCCAAAAAACTTTTTGTCCTTTATTTTGCCTATGTGTGGGTATATAGGAAATCATCCAAAAGAAATCAAATTAAGAAATGCATCACCAATTATCAAATATACATAAATTAATCTTTTCTGCCTGAAATACCAGTTCAGGGGACATATTCACCTACTCATCACATTTCCCACTGAAATTAACAGAACAAGGTTGTCGGCCCGCAAGGAGTAGGCAGGGAAAAAGCCACCACATGTTCACTGCAGCATGTGATAATAACTCACTGCCGAGCGTGGTTGGGCTCTCATCCCACCTTGTCCTCCCTCCAGCAGTCTGTGACTGCCCTGGGATTTGCCCAGTTGCTCCAGGATAGGCTCTGGCAGGGGTAAAGCTGTCCTAGGGGTCCTGGGTGGGAGCTTGGCTTCATTCTTCTCTTCCCTGAGCATCCATCCAAGGCTGGTGGCTGTGGTCGGGTCTGGGGGGTGCCCTCAGTGACTGCTTTTGTGGGGAAAGGTGGCAGCAGGTAGGAGCATCTCTTCACTTGGGTCACTGCTGGGACTGCAAACCTGCCACGTCCCTGAAGAGAGGTCAGGCAGATCTACAGCTAAAACCAGGCAAGGCAGAGCTTTCTGTCTTCAACAGCACTCGTCTGAATGGGTCTCACAGGGCTGCAGAGAGGTTTCCCTTCCTCCTGCCTAAGTGGTTTCAGACTGACAAAGCTTTTAGGAGTATGAAATATGGCTGACTAAAGCATTGTGCTGACACAGCCCAAGGGTGCGTATATCAAGAGCCACTCCAGGTTGAAGAAAACTGCTGTACAATCAGCTATTTAAATAATTGATCAATTTAATTTATCTGAGAGAACATGTCATGACAATAGCTTGATTAAGCTCTAGAAATATCTACATGAGAGATTTCAGAGGATAGGGTATTCTAGCAGATAAAGGCAAAACAATGCAATCAAATTCCTAGATGCGGAAAAAAGCTGTGTTTAACCCTAAAAAAGGTAGGGTTTAAGTCACTCCTGAGTGGCATTTAAAAGCACCAGCACAGGAGGTGCTGTGGGTTGTGACAAATGTGACGTCTGATGAGATGCTTGTAATTTTCCCTTCTCAACTGTAAACCTGTGAATCTCTGAAAAGAGCAAGGGATTGCCCCAATTGTCCGTGCTGATAAGCAATCAAGGTCTGAGTGCCTAAACACCCCAGGTGGTAGGTGGGTATTGTGAGATGGAGTCAGCATGCACCACACAAAAATTAGCTCGTGAAACCAAGTGACCAGCCCACACCCCAGTGTTTTTTTCTCTGTTATCTTTATATGGTATAAATTATATTGTATGCTGGCAGATGCTCCTTATCTCCTTGCAATCCTGCTGTTACAATGTCTTTTTCTAAAATAAACACCAGAAAACGGCAACCCCTTGGGCTTTATAGCTTAGTGGTGGACTTGGAATTGTTAGGTTCAGAGTTGGACTCACCGATCTTGAAGGTCTTTTCCAACCTAAATAATTCTATGATTCATTTGCACTTTGCATTTACTCTGCTACGAATATTTGCTCCCTCCAGCAATGATAACCACCACAGCACTGCATCTATCACACATCTCCTTTTCTCTGCCAGGACTTTGCTATAGCAGCTCTCCCCATTCCTTTGGCTCTATGTTTTTCTTTAAATCTCTTTCAGAAAAGAAGATATCCCACTTTCCTTTATATAGGGAACTGTGTGCCTACAAGCAATAGAAGTCCAGGCAACTACACATAGATCTTGCAAAATGGGGATTCTCCCAGTGAAAGAGACTTGGGAAATATGTGGTACCTGGTCATGAAAGGAGCAGAGAGAGCAAAGGGGCTGTGGGGAAGCAGGGCATTATAAGAAGCAGGGGTTCAATATGTAGTCTCATCCTTTTAATACTATTTATTTTCCAGATATGAATAGTCCTTGGTGAAGAATGCCAGTTCCCCATTGGGATGGACAAATCAGGATCTGCGGGTGTGCTGTTGGCTGTTAAATTTTGTGTATGATCAGCACCTTAAATTGCACCCTCCACATCATCTCCCAGCACACACTGCTGTATCACATGCTAAGCGTAAGCCTCCTGCTCAGCAACCTGTTCCTTCTGTCCCAGGAAACTTGTTACTTCCCTCGTCTTTGTGACTCATTGCTGCCACATTGTCTGCAAAGGGTTTGGAAATCAGAAAATTCCACTTATGGAAGGTAGTTTGAAGAATGGCCCCAAAGTCTCATGACAGCCAGTTCTGTTGCCTTTTTCACTTTAGTTCACTAGGTAGGATCTGCTTGGCCACAAAATGACTGTTTCTATCTCTCTCTCTCTCTCTAGATTGTCCATTCTAGGAACAATACTGTTTCATGTTGCAGAGCCAGTGACAGGAAGGAAACAGTCCTCCACTGAAAAATGTTTTTAGAATAGCACTTAACTGGCAGAAAGCTCAAGGCCATTGCAAGTTTCTGTACCAACACCCACTCAGAGCTAGGACATCCCACCTCAGTGTTAGATCAAGTTGCTCAAAGCCATATCCAGCAGCTTTTAATTACCCCTGAGAAGGGAGTCTCCACAGTCCCTCTGAGCAGCCTGTCTCCATGTTTCACCAACCTTTCTGTAAAAATTTTGTTTACAAATGTCTAACTTGGATTTCTGCTCTTGCTACTTCTCCCCGCTGCGCCGTACGTCCCCTTCAAGTCCTTGAACACAACTCTTGGCTTGGTGTTTCCGGAGATGCTCTCTCTTTCCTTGCAACAATCTTCCACTGGATTTGTTCTAACAAGATGTTTGGATTTCTGCTTGACCTCTAGGAACAGATCAGTACAAAAGATTTAGTTTTCTGTGACTCCTTCCAAGGACTTGCTCCAAGTACTGTCCATGTTTGTGAATACTGCTAGAATTCTTTCTTTGTTTTTGTTTCAATTGCACATTTTCTGTTTGACATTAATGGTAGCTGGAACTGTGGAGTTTGGCGTTTTTTCATTTTTTTTTGTGGGCTGACACCAGTCTTCACATTGACTGAAATGTGGCATGTGCTGATTCCCTATAAAAAATTCAATACCACAGTTGGAAAATGTACAAATCTTTTTCTTTCCTCTTCTTTCTTCTAACAAAGAACATAAGAAAGGATGTTCTAGAAAGGGACATTTTTTTTGTCCTAGCATCATTTTACTGAATAAATGGGGTTTTTGGCATTTATCCAAGGAGACTAATTGAAAAACGGAAGATAAAGTTTTCTGATTGATGACTTCATACCAGGAAAGGAAAAATATTACTCTGCCTAGAAATTACTTCTGTTTTCTAACTACTGGGAAGCCCTTTAGATATATCAAATTTACTAAAATGTGGTGTTTATCCCTTTGTGCAAGCTTACTGTATGGGTATAAATCTTATTTTCCTAAGGGATATTAAAGTAAATGGGCCTGAGGAAGTACTGTTGAAATATTTATCTTCTTTCAGCTGTAAATTTGGTCAGAGAGAAGCTAGGATATTTGGCATTTTATACACAGAGAAGCTTTAGATTTGCAAAGCTTCAACTCTCTTCTTCAAAGCCAAGCTCGTAAACAAAGGAACTGTTCCCAAACTGTCACCATAATGTCACTCAGTTCCACAAAGTCACCACATCACTTCTTTCAGTATAAAAACTTAACATCATCTGCCACAAAAACATTGCATTACCATCATTTTGAAAATAACTCTGTAAATGCAGTCTTTCTGCACTTATTTGCAGAAAATCACTATTTTAATAAGAAAACCTTAGAATGAAGTATTATTTTATTAAATATTAATAGCACTTGTAATTTACCATAATGAAATAATGTTGCTCACTATTAAAACATACTTTCTACTTTGTTATCCCTTATTATTTTCTATTTCATATGAAATGCTGAAAAGTTTTATATGAAGCTAAGACATTGGTAAATAGTTTAGAAAAATTGCACGCAATTCAACGTGCTCAAATGTAAAATTGTACACTTAAGTAGCAGTAATCCACCTCACAAATGCAGAATGAAGGCTGAATGGCTCTGTAGCTTTACTGCAAAAAGTCAGGAAGAAAATGCACCAACATCCTCCTACTCCTGCAGATAAAAAAAAAATACAAATTTTAGGAATTCTGTCTGCAATGAACGTGGAAAGGAGCCCTTGTGCTTTTGTTGTGATTACTAATCAGGCTGGAATTGGAGGAAGATTTTGATATGGGACTTCACGATGGATTTGGTTCAGTTGGAAGGAATCCCAGGGACACCAGTGGAACCAGTCTGAGGTTTAGAAATTAGTCTAAGGTTAGTTGTCATGCAGAACTGTTGGTATGACATTGCCTTGCAAGGGGGGCCTGCCTGGTGACAAGATCACAGCCTTTATCATCTTGACACAAAGAGTAGCTGTGAGTGGAAGGAACTCCAGTGGATGGGAGAAAGCCTTGGGGCTTGATGTAGGTGAGCAACGGTGGAAAAACTCAGGGCAGTGAAAGAAATTCATGACCAAGTGGTGAGCCAGGCTTTGGCAGAAGGAGCTCTGACAGGAACACGCTGGAGACCAGAGTTGTAGTGGGGCTTGAAATAAGGAAAGAGACCTAAGAGAGTGTGGGGGAGAGCAGGGGAGCTGTAAAGAGGAAAGGCAGCCAAGCAGCAATGCAGAGCAGGTCCACAACTCACTCATTCAAATTTCCATTTCCATCAATCCCTTTCCTCCTCACCAGCTGTAGCCCACTGATGCCTGACAGGCCAGAATTCTAGCCTAGAATCTCACATACAGGGAAAAGGGCCAAAGTGTCCCAGCAGGGAGGGAAGAGAAGAAAGGATGGGACCAGAAGCAGGACCTGAAGCAAAGCACCTCAGAAGAGGGCTTTCTACTCCTCTTGTTTGCTGACCCACAGGTGGCCAGATGAGCATCCCACAAAGTGAAGTGTCCATGGGCAGTGGATTGTGACTACTACTGAGACTCATAACAAGATGAGACAGTGTGACTGGTTTGGGTGAACTTCATGCTGATGGAAAGTCAAAAGCCTATGTTTCCTCGTGGGAATAAAATCTCCAGAGAGCTTTTTTATGGTTGACCACAAATTGCTAATGCTCTATGACCACAAGCTCCCAAAGAGCTTCAGTGGCCTGCACACAGCAGCATGGTTACAAAAATGCTGAATGAAAGCATCAGCCAATTTCCTCTTTGGGTAGAAACATCCTACAGAATTTGCCAAAAGTAGGAAAAATGGGTTCATGCTTGTCAGTTCTTTTTTCCTAGGTTAATTTAATGTCACAGTGACTCCTGGTTTTCAGTTCCTAACAGAGGATGTGATAATCAGGTGGACAGGCCTGAATGCATGGGGAAATACATCAGCATGATGGACCAAATCCTATCAGTTGTGCTTGCTAGTGGCTTAGATGTCTTACAGCCTTCTCTCAGGCTTTGCATGCCCCCGTGACCAAATAAAATGGGAGGAGAAGGATGCAGCAGCATTTCCACATCAGCTTCCTTCCTTCCAAGCACCGAAGAACCTGTCGGAAAGCAGTGACCTTAACTGCACTCTCTCTCCTGAAACAGATTCTGTTTGATGGGGAGAAAGAGGAGGCAGGTTAGAAGTTGTGCCCGCATGCTTAAGAAAGAGACCTCCCCTTCTGTTCAGGGACTCTGCAGGAATTTCAGACTCGATTGCATCACGCTTGCCACTTCAAAGCCTTCAGCAACTGATCACACACTTGGAAAATATCAAGTCTAACTTAACCTGACATGGTTATCAGTGTAACTCAACCTGTCTGACAGCCTCCTTCCTCAGGGTTGCTACGGCCTCCTTGTACTCAGAAATGTCTCTGGGGAAAGAGCAGGAATTTCTTCCCAATATTATTCAGAGTGATAATTGCTTGTTTTAAAAGGAAGAACCTTTGTACATTTTCCTTGTGAGTGATGCAATTCGGTGTTTAATGCAGTGACTTTGTTTTCTTGCTTTGTATTAGAACTAGTTTAAAATACTCCCTAAATGAAGAAATGAAGCCTTATATCTAGTCTTTATATAAATGATGTCGTTTTCATGTACTTCCAATGTATTTGTTATTATCCTAGATCTGATTCATGGTATAGTTCCTGTGATGAGGATGAAAACCAGTCTGCCCCTGGCTGGGGTTTATCCTGTAGACATTCCACTTGGTGTGAGGAAATAAGCATTAATAGAGTAACATGAAAATGGAAATTTCTTTATTACCAAGAGTTAACTCACTTGAGCTGTAGGAAACATAGGCTCAAGTTCCAGCTGTAATGAAAATGTACCTAGTGAAATGCACACAGAGAGCTTCCATGTGCCTCCAGAGGGCCTCAGGCTGCACTGACCTGCCTTCATCCCTCTTGATCCAAAATGTCACGCTTGAGGTTTGCTGAAGATACACTTATCACTAGGGAAATATCTCCCCACCTCCTCTCACCTCTCCCTTGAGAATTCAGATTTTGGGGCATCCAGCTGCTGCTGTAACTGGGGTTCCCACCAGTTTACCAGTGGCTTATCTTAATTAAGTGGCAATTTTAACAAAATGTGTACCAAGCAACATAATCTTTTGGAGTTGGGAGAAAGCAGTCATCGCCAGGGGCTGGTGGTATCTCAGCAGCAGCTGTGAGAGCAGCAGGGAGCTCCAAGTTGTGTGTTTACACACAGAGTGGCAAACAAGCAACCTCTGGGCATCAGGTACTGTGTAGCTGAAGGTAATAAGCATTCAGTTCGGAAGCAACAGCAGCAACTCCATCCTTGTGTCCCTGTGTCGCTGGCACTGTGATCAGAGCTCGTCTCACTGATGCTGCAAACGTGCCAGACTCACTCCATTTCACAGTGTGCTGGCTGGACTTGGGTGGCCATGAGTAGGAGTCATCTGGCCAAGTGTAGGCACCTGTAGCCTAAATGTCAACTATTGAATGAGTCATTCTTGGTTGTCTTCACCAATGAAACTCAGAAAAGATTGTTAGGGCAAAACTATCCCACCCACAAAATCTAAAAATAATCTAAAATCAGTTATTTATACTGCATCCTACAAGATCCTAGACAGTTAAATTGGAGGTGTTTAAAGTCAGTGAGTGTCACCCCAAATATTAGATGTTCTCAGAATGCCATTGCATCTTCTATAGGCTTTCCAGCAGTTATTTCTTATGCTTTGTGATGGAGCTTTTAACCGATGAAGTTTTTGTAGAATATTGATTCTGTCCTATAGCCAAAAAGGAATTTTTTTTGGTTAGAGTTGTTTTAGAAATGTCAGGGAAATTCCAGCAATTGACAGTACTGCAGGTAGCTGGAATGTAAGAGGGAAGAAGGAAAGACACCACCTCTGTTATATATTTATGGACTTCATGACTACTGTAATGTGTAGAAAGACTCTTAATAGAATGACTGGATTTAAACTGCTGCAGTCTTGTGACTTCAAAATTCTCCCTTCTACACCTTCTACAGAGTTACACCAAAATACGTTTAAAAGTCTCGCCAGATCAGATCTTTCCATCCACACTAGTGGTTGCATTTTTACACCATTATGCATGGATTTTGCATAATGGTGTAAAAATGCAATCCAAATTGCATTATGCAATTAGTATCAGGCATAAGGATTGGTAGAATCGGGGCCTTAGCACTGGAATCCATACAGGAATAGCTAAAATACACAAAGACTTGAAAAGTAATATAATTGTTTTTCAAGGGCTTAGGAAAATGTGTAACTTATCTTAAAGCACTTCAAAGTCCACTTCAACAGTTTAGCCTTGTTGAAGGCCTTTATACCTCTTAGAGATACAACAATCTAAAAAGACAATCAGGGTGTAGCCTTTAAATCTTTTTAGTATTTGGTGCTAAGGGAAGATGATGGATTGGTGAGCTGGGGGTGTGTATCCTTGTTTTAGCCATAAGGAAAGGCTGACAGCAGTGCACACTCCTCTGAAGTGTGGTGATAACATGCCTTAGTCTCCTAACAGATAGGTTCAGATTCTGGGCTCAGCAACACAAGTGATGATGCACATCTTCATTTAGGTAAGCAGCTTGGGATATGTGTTGCTGCTTTTGATTCTACTCTCAGTGCAGAATAACAACAAAAAAATTAAGAAAATTTTGCCCTTAGGAAAATATTGAGTGTGGTCAGAACTTTTGAAGAGGTTGCCCAGAGAGGTTATGCAATTTCAACACTGGAGATGCTAAAATTGTGATAGAATAACAATGAGAAGCTTGTTAAGCTTTGAAATTGGATCTAGCTTCAAAGCTGAATCTACTTTAAATGGAAGTTTGAAGGAGTTGGCCTCCAGAAATCCCTTCCAATCTAAATTATTTCATGTTTCCTATTTACTAGTTTCAGCTTGCCTGACCTTACATTTAATGCAACTGTTATGAAATCAATAAGTTATTTGGAATCTGTGACACTACTCTCACTTAGAAAAGGAAGTGGCTCTAAATTTCTATTTATAAGTCTGCTGGGTGACTTTTTACCCTTAGACATTGCAGCTGAAGCTAAACTTGCTGTTGCATACCAATTACACATTTTGTGGTAACAGTGTTAATTAATCCACGTCTACAACAAATATCTGCAGCTCCTTGCAGTCTGCCTTTCTTTTCTTGGTGTTGGCATTAATGTGGGTAAATTCTGAAGGTCGAGAGCTTTAGGAGGTCCCTTCTGCTGTAATTTTCTAATCATGGATGAAAGTATACTTACACTTTGAATATTAAAGAATATTTGTTCTTCAGTCTGACAACCTATCAGGGCAGAAGCTATTACGGAATCATTAAGCAACACAGGTGAACAGGTACCACTGTCCTCCTTCACCACAGGCAATGATTACAACCAGTTGTATAAAGCTGTACTCCTTTCCCCAGGCTCTGTTCTCAACTGCACCAAGGCACATTCAATTCAGAACATGTACATTCGGCTCCCAGAATAGTCTCTAGGTGAAATTCAGCAGTAACAAGTGGTTGTATAAAACTAATTCTGCCCGTGAGGTTCTCAGACAACCCAGCAAGTCTGTACTGATTTTAAATTTAATAGATGTTTAATAGAATACACAACCAGTGTAGGAGGGTTGAATGGGTAGAACAAAAAACTACTAATGTAACAGTGAATGTCAAAGCAGGCTGATCCTACAGTATGATTCACACCAGCTCAGAAAACTTATTTTGCAGATGAGTCTAATAGTGTTGTGAGTGTTAATGTTAATAATTGCTCTTGATTACGCTGAAACTGAAATTATTTTAAAAGCAGATAAATGCTGATATAATTCATTTCATCATCAAGATAGCTAAATTTAGAAATCTATAGGACAATTATGTGTCTGAAGTCTTTTCATACTCCATGGAGATCTAGTCAATGTATGCTTGAAAACAACTCATCTGAAGAGACACAATTCAGTTACTCCTCACAGGTACCATTTGAGATGCCTTTGGCCATTTGAGACATCTGCACAGGGGTCCCTTCTCTTCTCCAGGCTGAACCCCAACTCTCTCAGTCTGTCCTCACAGGAGAGGTGTTCCAGACCTGTGGTACACTTAGTGGCTCTCCTCTGTACTCGCTCCAACAGCTCCATGTCCTCCCTGTGCTGGGACCCCAGAGCTGGATGCAGCCCTGCAGGTGGGGTCTCAGCAGAGCAGAGCAGAGGGGCAGAATCCCCTCCCTGGCCCTGCTGCCCACGCTGCTTTGGATGCAGCCCAGGACACCACTGGCTTTCTGGGATGTGAGTTCTCATTGCTGAGACATGCTGAGCTTGTCACCCACCAACACCCCCAAATCCTTCTCCCCAGAGCTGCTCTCTGTGATCACAGCAGTCATGCAGCAGCTACCCTCTTGGAGCAAGACAAAAGAGTAAGTTACTGTGGAGACAGCAGACCAATACCCTGAGATTACTTTCTCAACCACCTGAACTGTAGTTCAACTCTCTCTGCTGTAGAATTTTCCCATCAAGATTTTTTTTCCTTCAAATTTATATCTGCTTATGACAGGCATCAACAAGTGGGAGTCTCCTCTTCACCTCATGCGACCAAATTTTCTTTCAGTTAAGCATTCCCTTGGCAAGGACAAGGCTTGGAAGTGGTAAGAGGATGTGGTGATTCCCCACTGTGGCTGCTGGCCCCATGCCCTTGGTGGGTCACGCCACTCCACGAACATGCAGCTTGGTAGCTGCGCTGCTCACACTGCTCAGTTCTGCTGAATCCTTGGTGTGGATCCTCTGTGGTTACTGACACTGAACTTCTCAAAGGACTTGGGTACCTCATTGCCAAGTGGAAACCTGACTCAGGAAATTAAAAATGAGCTCCATGGAGCAACATTCCTAACAGCAGTGATGGGCTGTTTACTCAAAGTGAAAAATAAATATAATGTGTTAAAGAGACAGGGGAGTGTATAAGAGGAGTAACACTGGAAGACAGTAAAATATCCCAAGACAGCCCTGGCACTGCTCACAGCATCACAAGGAAAGGATGAAGACAAGCTCCTGGAAAAACAGACAGACACAGTAAAACAAAATAGACAGCATCCTTCACACTCAGTCTTTCAATCTGTTCAGCCTCTAATATGTTACTTTGTGAAAAATGGAGGCAAACACTTTTTTCTTTAAAAAAAAAGACAAACCCAGAACCAACCCACCCAGAAGCTGTTTTTTAAATTTAGCTGTAAAAAGAAGGGAGCTTTCAGGTTTACTCAAAAAAAGAGAAAAACCAGACAACTCACCTAACCCAGCCAAAGAAACACAGAACAGTTCACAGTAATTTATGAAGGTGCTAAACATGCCAGGAAGACATGGATACAAAGTAAGTTTAGTCACAGTGATTCATTGTAGTGTTATCTGTCTTTTTCTCTAAGACCCCTGCACACATTGTAGCTATCGTGCCTTAGGGGTAAGCATCACCTTATTTTCATGTTTGCCTGCACTGTCAAGCTCTGTATAAGAACTGCTCTCCCTCAGCCTGTACTAAGGTGAGTGGAAGGATTTAGGCTCTTGCTGCTGTGGTTCAGCTGCTGATGTTTTAAGGTCTGCTTTAAGATGAAGTCATTCACTCTCGTTCTTCTCTGTTTCAGTAGCCATAAAGGGTGTCTACAGAATATTTGAGGCAAGAAACTCATATTCGTATAGTTGATATCTGGACTGGAATGAACCCCTGCTTTGCTACTCTGCAGCACACAGAAGGAGCATCACCTCAGTAGTATCTGGCTGCTGTTTTTGGCAGTAGTTGAGGGTTGGTCATTGCTGGGCATCCTCAGGCTCCACCTGGGGCTCGCTCTCCTCTGCATGAGAGTCCTGGCAGCTGAGAGAGGCACCAGCACCAGGCTTGCGGAAATGTAAGCCATTGCAACGTGAGCCCTCATGGGCCTGGAAAAATCACAAGCTATGATTACTCACTTGCAGTCTGGGCTCTGGCATGGAGCTGTTACACTGCTGGTAAAAGTCTGGATTTGGACACCACTCCCAGTTCTTGTGAGGCCGAGGAGGGTGAGCATCACAGAACAGACTTGCTGCAAATTTGCACCCACAGACTTGCCTTCTCCTGTTGACATCTGGCTTTTATTCAAATGGTGGCTGCTAGTCTTTCCCAGGCATGCCACTGATAGGCTGGGGGATGAAAACTGAGGCTCCTGGATACCAAGCAGGCTGCATCTATCATCTATCACATCAGTCTCAAGGACTGGTGTTTGTACTCCCTTGCTCCCTGGCATCTCATCCCTTGACCTACCCAGAGGACAAACACTATCACTAAACGGTTCCCTAACACCTCAGAAAGGGTTTCAGTGACTGGTACTAAAATACCTAGAGAATAATCATGACAGTTCTTCATCTGCTCAGAGTCCCTCCTCCCTATGGACTTAAAAGCACTTCAAAAATGTGCAGGGACTCTGACTGACTCTGGCAAATCCTGAATCCTGTTGTAAGAAATGAGCAACCCTTTTCTATTTCCCAGATGGCATCCCTAATGATCAGAAAACAACTCGAGCTCTGTCAATATTATAAGAACATTTGTTGTTTTATTCTTTTTGGTGGGTACAAAAACCACAGTTTCTTACACAGAACAAGATTATAAATAATATCTGTAACATGAGTGACCCGTAGTCTCTTTTGATTCTACACTGGAGACTGATGAAATACTCTAAACATTTTATCATTTTGTTTCTTGTATTAGACAGATGCAAATCTGTGGAACAAGGAATGATGGAACAGAATGAAGGTAACAGCAAACAAGAGGATGACCAACAACTTTTATAAAAAAAAAATTCTCTGAATTTTATTACAGTGATGGCATTTTATATCAATTATTGCAATGATTTTTCCCTAAGATGGTTAGAAAAAAGAATTGTGTTGTCCTCTACTGAGTTTACATCAGTTAAAAAGCAAGCATGTTTCAATATTCCTCTTTTTCCAAAGAAAATGTAAATAATTTCTTTATTTTTTTCACAGGATTTACATATTTCTTATTTTTTTATCACAGTTTAGTGATTCATTTCTACAGCTGAACAGCTGAGTATTCTTCCATTGTATATATTGATGTTCTGGAGACACAGGTTAGCATGTTCATTGACTTCTATAGCTATTTTTCTCTCTTTGTCAAGACAAAGACCAAAATGGTGTCCTTTCTGAGCATGTTCTTCACAGTTTAATGCGCTAAATTGGCAAGTCTTATTAGTTTTAAGTCCACTCAAGTGAAATTTGTTGCTGTTAATACACCCTTCCCAGCCCCCTCCCCCCAGCAAAACTAAATTATGAATTTTCCTGATATAAAATCTGAGTTTGGGTTTCCGAGCTGAGCTCATGCACACATTGTTGCTGATGATGTCTGGCGCATTTGGACGTACTTCCCTTTCTCAGCCAAATTATTAGTTCATCAATGACACTCCCATGTCGTTACAGTCTGTGCTGTGTTCCCATCAGTCACCAACACAGTTTGATTAAGGCACTCAATTATTTTTTTGGTTTTTATGGTAGGTCCGATGCAATTACAGCCAATCCTGAACTTTGTCTAATTGCAGTTCCAGTGTGCACGGCCTTCGGGCAGTCGGGAGTCAATACGCGTCCGTTTTCTCCCACACTCCCTGTGATGGATAATCTGGCTTTGTTTCTTATGGCTTCAGAAAAGGTAAGCTAGGTTTGAAGAAGAAGCAGAAGAGAGGCAAGCGTTATAACGTTTCTGTCCTTCAGCCAGCCAGGACACAGCAAACACCAAAATATTAAATTTTAGACATCTGCATTTTTTCATGTTAATGTTAAATATAAAAATAGTAATCATCGTAAATATAATACATAGCACTTAACGTCTACTGGGGAAAAAATATTAGCAATTCTGAGGGTAAATTTCATTACAATAAATTGTTACTGATTTAAATATAAAATCTGAATTTGATCATGAAATTAACTGAAGAGGTAATACCTTCATCTAAACTGCTTCAAACTAAATCTTTATACAGTGAGAAGACCTTTTGGAACCTGAAAGCATTAGCATCCGTGAATAAAGTCATGCACAGATGTTTACAGGCTTTGACCTTCAACTAGGAATGTCAAGATAAAACATAACTACTGAAATTTTTTTATAAATTGCAATAGCTGTATCAGCTATCCCTCTGGAAATTCCATCATTTAAATCTAAAGAAATTATTACTTATTTTCACAGTGCAAATATTTAGTATCAGGAAATCTGACAACTGTCCTCAAATCTCTTTCATATATCTATTTTCCTACCATTAGAGAAGGTGATAACTTTCAAAGAAAATGTAATTTACTGAGGGAAAGTACAGTTTTCTACATTTTTCTACATTATATCTATATTTTCCGTAAGAAGGTTTAAATTTTTGTTACTTTACAAATCTTTAGTTTCAGGTAAATCAGAACAAAATATCTTGTTTAGGGGCTAAATTACTCAAGCAAAAAATTTGTATTTGTTAAAAGATTTATAGTTATGCCATCTAACTTTAGTCATCCAAAAATCAGTAGCCTAATCTAACAGGGCTCTCTCACGTGATTATAAAAAAAAGCCAAGAGGACTAGTTTAAAGTAAATGATTTCCAGATGACTAAAATTAGGGTAAGTGTCTAAGGTCAAACAATGCACAAGGCACCCAAACTATACTACATTGAAAGAGATTTCAGAGATATCCATGTTAAGATATTAATCAGTGGGGAAATCTGATTTTTGGTCAGGAGAAGCTATGTAAATGGTGTGCAGGGATGCAGTCTGAAATACCAATTGGGTAAAAAAGGGAGATAGGAGGGTGCATTCACATAGGAGCAAAGGGATGCCAAACATCATAAAGTCATTTTGTTTGCTTTATTACTAATCTCTACATTTTGAACTTTATCCCTCTGAGCCCAGTTTCTTCTTCTGAGGTAGGAGTGAAATCCTGAGCTGGTGTTTGATATGTGGAGTTAATTTTATATGTGAGTATATAGGGAGGACGAAGAGTCCTTAAAACTCCCAAACATTTCCATTGCTTCTGGTGGACTTCTGTGGAAATGCACCAGTCTAATATTGCATTGTTATCAGTAGCTCCTTCAAAAAGAGTTGTCAAAAATACAGCAGCTGTTTGTGGCACAGCCGGACCTTGGATTTAAAAGCAACTTTCCAAACCTATTACCCTAAAAAATTCAGCCCTCAAGAGCACCTAAATTCAGGAAAAGGCCTCAGCTTACAGAGGGCATTATGGCATTCCCCTTACACTGAAAAACCTCAGCTTTGGTAAAGGACATCCTTTGAAAACTTTCCCTGCTGCCACTGTACTTTGTGACAGGGACTGTTACCAAACATATCTTTATTTAAAACATCACCTGGATACAAAAAGAGTAGCAGAGGTGATGAGAAAGTCGGGACCTGGGCCTATACGTTACCAAAAACTTCAACTACTTCCCAGCAGCAAATAAAAATCTCTGCATTTGCAAAGCACAGACACAATGCAGTGTGGAATAGATCCACATGGTGCATGTCCTGAGTCCCACTGCAAATGGATACCAGTAACTGTCTGCAGAAGTGCAGAGAACACGTTCTGGTCAATGGCAAGGAAAAGCTAAAGGTGCTTTAGTGTGGGAGAGGGATGAGAGTCCAAACCAGATTAGAAAGCAAACTTGGGTGGAAAAGGGACAGCTAACTCCAGATGTGCTAAATTTCCCAGAAAGTCATCATTGTGTCTGTCCAGCACATCGATCGGCTATCTGTTCATGGCCATTCAGAGTTTCCCTGGGAAATCTGAGTGAGAGCACTCAGATTTGTATGGGATATACAAGTTGTATGTAACTGCTTTAGTAGCTCAGTCTAAATAACTTTCTGGCCATTGACAACACACTCAGGACAGAAAGACAATAAAAGGCATCCAGAGGGAAAAAAAAAGAAGAAAAAAAAAAAAAAGAAGAGAACAACACTTTCTCAGCAGCCTTCCACAGAAGAACAGAAAAGCTCCAAGGAAGTAACTCATGTCTTCTTAGTGCAGAGACTAACAACAGCTCAGCAACACACCACAGGACAACTCAGACACTTAAAAAGCCAGGAGGAGCAGGTCAAACTTGTACCTGGGACAGTGCCATAAAGCCAAGTAACCAGGTAAACATCTGCTCTGTACTTTAAACTGTGATATAGGTAACAAGCCAGGTTGATACTCTGCTTAACTGTGCTGCTAAAATTTCAGATGTTTAGCTTGGATGCAGACACAGTTTGAGGAGTGGCTGGGATAAGAGGGAAAAGTCTCAGTATTTACTGTGAATTTACCCAAACTGTGAAAGTCTCCTTGCAGTAAGTGTATATGGTTAATAGTGATAACGTATTTTCAAATTTGTCATTAGTTTTGATTAAATTAGTTGTGGAATTAATCACGTGAAAACACTGACTGCCTTGATCCTAATAGGAAATGGGAATTTCGGAAACTGATATCCTCAGTCTATGTAATACAAACATCCTAGCCTGTGTGGGTTCTTTTGCTGTTCAGGCTCCTCTAGTACTTGGGTCACATGGAGGTGTCCTTGACACAAATATCTAAGATGAACTTCCAATGAATTTTTCTCTCTTGACTATGAAATTGGAAGTATACAAGTCAAAATAAGTACATTATGCACTTACAGAGCCATCCCGTAACACTTCACCTTTTTTTGTAGTTAATTGTAATAATGATGTTTTTCATTGCTCTTTGTAGTTTTGTAATTATAAGCAACAGCATGGGATGGGAGAGCAACAGAAGGCAGCTGAGCTGGAAGCTGGTTCCTGAGCTTCATGGCCCACTGAGAAGGCCATGGAGAGGCGGTGGTGGTGGCTGGCTGGATACTGGGACAACCCCTTCAAAAGCCTGTGGGTTTGGGGTGAGGAACTGAGCAGGGCTTTGCCTTAGAGCAGCTGGAGAGAAGGATGCTAAGCTTCTCACTGCGCTTGGTATCAGCTCCACTTGTACACTAAGGGCTTAATACTAATGGAAAAACTGCTGCCCAGGGGAAGAGGAAGGGATTGTTCCCTCCTTAAAGCAAACTTTCTTCCCTGCCTTCAGCACATGCAACTGCCTGTCGGCCCCTCTGAATGTCTTTATCTCACACATATAGACTACTCCATTATCATATAGACCAGTCCACACATACAGACTAGTCCTTCATTTTCATTTTCAGCTGCCTCGCAGGCAGGGTGAATTTCCCTGAGGTAACTCATGTTTGACTGGATGAAACTAAAATAAAAATCATGGTCATGAATATTAATTGTCAAGAGGGTTATTTAAGCTATTTTATATTAGTTTACTACATATACCATTAAAACTATTTGATGTTAGCTTAAAAAGTCAGTGTGTTGGTTACTCATGCAGGTTAGAACCACCAGGCATCTTTCCATATTAGCAGGTTTTAGTTCCAATACGATCTCTTTACTCCTTGGATAAATAAACATATAAAAGGTTTCAAAATGCATAAGACAGGCATATTTCTACAGAAATATGTGCAGACATCATTGTGGGCTCTGTAATGCTGCCAGCTAAGCAGGGGTTTGTGACTAGCACATGTATGAACAGATGGCATAGTCCCCCTGTGCAGTGTGGCACACAGGCACCTCTTGCTGCCAGTGTGGCCAGGAGAGCATGACTGGGCCTTGGCAGTCTCCCACATACAGCATAAGCATTTTTATGAGAAGTTCACTTGAAATTTCTCAGGTAAATATTGCATCAAATAAGCAGAAAAGAATTTCAGAAGTCTGTAAATATTTGTTCCAAATCCTTGTGACTTTTTTTGTGAATTTTAAAAGTCTGCACCCTAAAATGTTAACTATCAGAAGTTTTGACTGACCCAAAAATGAATTTTCAATAAAATAAAATGCAATGTTTTTGTATCTTTTTTTGTGTTGTTTAAAATATGTTTTTCCAATAGGAATTCATCTCTGTGTTGCAACAAGTCTCACAGAAATCCAAACTTTAGAGTAGGGTACTTATGATCTTTCCTATAAATACAAAACTTAGTTAGCTATACTTTTTATTACAAGAAAACACTGAGACTAAAAAAAATTCTCCAAGTATAATCAGTGGCTGTTGCACTGGAATCACAGAGCTGGGTGGCAACTGTGGGGATTGTCAAGTCATGCCATGTTTAGCATGCTCAGCCAATTTGGGTCAGGTCAGTATTTGAATGAAAGATTTTTTTTTGTTTGCTTTTTTAAAGACTGTATTTTGAATGCATTGCACTCTGTAAACTTGGTAAGAAATAGGTTTTCTGGGATTCTTACTCTTATATCAGCCTGGGGACACTCTGAGTTGTGAGCACATGACTAAAGAATTTAAAGGAAAAAAAGCACCCTCACTTGCATTTTGCACAATGACTTGCACAGGATTACTTCTGTTTAAGACCCTTATTACTGACAGTAGGGAGTGGACTTGGGAGATTAATATTAGCATCTGGAAGTCCTGGTTCCCAGTTCAGAGTAATGAACACTGGCCTATACTCTTGGAGTCCCCTTGACACGTACTATGGCTGACATTTTCAGTAGTGAACAAAGTGCACAGCTAACACTTTTTTTTTTTACGTGGGGAAATTGCCAGCTCTGTTACAATCAGAATACACCCAGGGTCACGACTCCTTCTAGAACAGGGAAGAAAAGAAAACTACACAGAACAGTGTGTTGGGGACAGCTTCCCAGCCAGCCCCCTCCCTCGCGCCCCGAGAACCCACCTATTCCTCGCAGCGCTCCAGCTACCATGCTCAAACAGCATTCTCTGCTCACTCTGTGTTTGCTCTGTACTGTATGGTTCGGTATTGTACCGGCTGTGCCTTTAGGCTGTAAGCTCCTCGGGACAGGGACCTGTTATGTGTTTGGCACACTTCACCTATTGTACAGCGCCGTCTACTCCAGCGCTATACAAATAATAAATAAAAAAATAATAAGTGTATCTCCAGTCGTTTCCTGCAAGCATTTTTTTTGTTTCTAGGTGGCATTGTAAGTATTATATTATTAATCTTGTTTCCCTAGATTTGTGTCTCCTACTTCCACTGTAGGGATGGCTCAGTGATTTCAGGAAAATGTAGCTGAAGGTTTTTGTTAACAGAGGAGACATGTGGCTTGCTATTTGCAAGGGCAAGGGAGCTCTAGCATGACAGAGTGGGGTGCTAGCTGCACATTCACTTAAAAAGCAGCCAGCATAGCTTGGGAGCTACGTAAAAGTTATATTTAGAAGCTCAATTTGCTGCTGCGTGCCATTTCCAAAGGTCAGAGAGTTGATTTGTCTAATGATTAGTTGGCAAGATACTCACTGTACGGATGAGAGCAAGTACATTAGTAAACCATCCCTGCACACCTACTCAGGGGAGCTATGCAGGACGCAGCTCAGCAGCATCAGCGCTTCAGCCTCCAAAATCACTGCATGAATGTCTAAAATGCACTAGTCTTGACCTAGGTAAGGGGGTTTGTTACTGAAAGCTGAGGATGATAATCAGGGTCTATTCACTGGTTAGTGACTTTTTGTGACTATTATAGTGGGCAAAAGTTGACCTGAAACACGATATTG